>QLTV01012195.1:263363-307131 GCA_003457575.1 Thermophis baileyi
GCCAGCTTCCAACCTGCACTTAAAAGCAGGATACTCCATTACAAATAAAACATTTCCTAAAAACAATATTTTTTAAAAAAAAATTTTTTCCTAAAAACGAAATGCCCTGAAAAAAAATTAACAATAAAATATCCTTTTAAAAAAAACATTAAAAGCATAAAGAAAAAAAAACCAGCCACTTAGTAGCAGGCAGAATCAACCACTCTGCAATCATAGCTGCTGTGGCCTAGAGGTAGAACTTTTGCCTCACAATCAGGAGGTTGTGAGTTCGATCCTAGGTAGAAGATCAATTTGGAAAAAAATAAAAATAAAATAAATAAAGCCAAAAAAAGATGGCAACCGCATGCACAGTGCTGGAAGTCACCTTCTGAGCATGCTCAGAAAATTTAAAAAAAAATCGAATTTTTTTTTAAAAAAAGATGGCGGCCCCCACAGACCGGCAACCACCGATCCGGTTCGGATGACGTCACTAGCAGGTCGCTACCGGTTCAGGTGAACCGGTCCGAACCGGTAGGAACCCACCCCTGCTTCGACTGCTGTTAAAGAAAAGTAGATTCATTTTCAGTAAAAACTCAAGTCAGTTTCTGCTGATGGTGCCAACCCATTCAGAATTCTTTTTGGCTCCTTCTAAACTTATTTTGGGGCTGATGCCTGCGATATGGAGGAGAACATTACAGATGAGAAGTTGTAGGAAGTTAGCACCCACCCCTCTCCTAGAAAAATGAAATATTCTAGGAAATATTAAAAAGGCGGAATATTATATTTCCCTGGATGAGAAATGGGGAAACATGTTTTTAGGCAGGAAGCAGACTTACTCTTAATAGCCCCCACCCTCCTCAATAGCCCACAGCAGATGTCCTCACTTAAGAGATAAAGAGATGGCTAGGTCTATTCATAGGCAAATGCCCTCACCCAAGATCCAACAAAGGTAGGATTAGCCATAATAGGAATTGCCCAAAACCCTCTTCATTACATCATCACCCAGCAAAGCTCAACCAAGCCTGGGACTCAAAACACAACCTACAAAGTTACCCCTGCATGGCCCCATGGGAGTCTGACAACCAATCAGAACACAAGCTCAAATTCAAAACCCAACAAAGGGCATAAAACCCAGGCACTCCCAGCACCTTTTCCCTTTTCTGTCCAGGACCTCAAACCATGTGATCCTGTTCATCATTAAACCATCTTTCCAAGCAGTCTCCATGTTTCCAGTGTCTTTCTTCCCACTTGGAACTGAACCCAGATGGACATTTCTTCCAACAAAGTCTATCTGTCTTCTTGTGAATCCAATGAGGGACAAATCGCATCAACTGGAAAAGGAGTGCCTCTTCTAGATGGATTCAAGCTTTCTAATGCTTTATGTGTTTTTATGTTAAACATTTACTGTTTCAGACTAGTCCTTAGAGGTTTATATTTGGCTCAGTGGTGGGATTCAAATTTTTTTACTACCGGTTCTGTGGGCGTGGCTTGGTGGGCGTGGTGTGGCGTGGCTTGGTGGGCGTGGCTTGGTGGGCATGGCAGGGGAAGGTTACTGCAAAATCCCCATTTCCTCCCGATCAGCTGGGACTCAGGAGGCAGAGAATAGATGGGGACGGGGCCAGTCAGAGGGGGTATTTACCGGTTCTCCGAACTACTCAAAATTTCCGCTACCGGTTCTCCAGAACTGGTCAGAACCTGCTGAATCCCACCTCTGATTTGGCTGTAATGAAGGTATGAATTGTATTTTTTAAAAACCAATTAAAGTCAGCTCCCTCCCTCTCTTCCTCCCCTCCCCTCTCTCCCAAAGCCATGTATCAGGCACTCCTTAAAATGCTGCCCCTTCCTTTCTCTTTTCTTCTCAAAGGCACCCTTGACCGTTCAGAAGAGTGTGCACGGTATTCTTAAAGTGTTGGCTGGTTTATCATCATCATCTACGGGAACCTTTCTGGACTGGGAAGGGAACTTGATCCCCTGGTGAGCGTTCCATGGACCATGATCTACAGGAGGTCTTCAGAACCTGGCAATGAAGGATGTTAAAATGTATGGTTTAAATAAAGAATTAACAGAATTAGATCAGATACTAACAGGGACAGATGAAAAATTAATAAAGAAAATATATAGCTATTTGTTAAGTATTAAGATGGAAGATGAACAAGTAAAAGAGACAATGATAGTATGGGCTAAAATTTTTGGCCATTCGATTGAGTTAGACCAGTGATGGCGAACCTTTTTCTTCTTGCGTGCCAATAATGGGAGTGCACGCGTGCGCTAGCACGTGCGTGTGCCAACACACAACCCCCCCACGTGCGCCACACTGCGCATGCGTGCATCCCTGTGCATGCACCCCCCCATAGGGCCGTTTTTCACCCTCAGGCTTCCCTGAAGCCTCCGGAGTCCGAAAAACGGCCCAACGCAAACCGGAAGTTCGGAAAAATGTTTTTCCAAACTTCCGGTTTGCCCGTTGGGCCGTTTATCACACTCCGGAGGCTTCAGGGAAGCCTCCTGAAGCCTGGGGAGAGCGAAAACGGCCTTCCACAAGGCCGAAAATCAGCTGGCCAGCACACACATGCGCACTGGAGCTGACATAGGGCAATGCCTCGTGTGCCCTCAGATATGGCTCCGCGTGCCACCTGTGGCACGCGTGCCATAGGTTCGCCATCACAGAGTTAGACCAATGGCAGAAATTATGGGTTAGAAATTATAAACTAACAATGTCTACTGCATACAAAGAAAATCTTTATAAAATGTTTTATAGATGGCATTTTCCGCCTGCAAGGTTAGCAAAGATGTTTAAGGATAATTTTGCAAAATGTTGGAAATGTCACCAGATCAGGGGTGAAATTCAGCAGGTTCTGACAGGTTCTGGAGAACTGGTAGCAGAAATTTTGAGTAGTTCAGAGAACCAGCAAATACCACCTCTGGCTGGCCTCAGAGTGGGGTGGGAATGGAGATTTTGCAGTATCCTTCCCCCAGGAGTGGGGAGGGAATGGGGATTTTGCAGTATCCTTCCCCTGCCACGTTCACCAAGCCACACCATGCCCACCAAGCCACACCCACAGAACCGGTAGTAAAAAAAAATGGATTTCACCACTGCACCAGATACCTGGTTCATACTATCATATGTGGTGGACATGTCAAAAAGCGAAAAAGTATTGGACAAAAATACATACATGGCTGGAAAAAATGATAAAACAACATATAGACCTGAAACCAGAGACATTTTTGTTGGGCATCTTACCAACCAAGTATAATAAAGGGAATGTATATCTGATTTTATATGTATTAACGGCAGCGAGAATAGTATTTGCACAGCAATGGAAAAGTGAAGAGATCCCAACAGATGAAGATGTGATTAGAAAAATATTAGAATGCGCAGAAATGGACAAGCTAACACAATTAAGGAAAAGAAAGAAACTGAATATTTTTTGACTTGGGACATTTTATCAAGCTAACAAAAACAGGAGCTAGAAACAGGGAAATATATGAAAGGATCAGTGATACATGGGAGACATGTTCAAATTGGTTAAACAAATAGTATGATTATTACTGTTATTAATATTAGTATAATTGATATTAATGCAATGAATATTGTTGTAAACACTTTGATTGTTACTTCCTAAAATGATTTGTACCCAGACAACACACTGTTCAATTGAAGTTGGAATTTTTATATGCTATAAAATAAAATAAAAACTTATTACAAAAAAAGAAGAAGAAGAACCTGGCACTGCAATGGGCAGAGCTCGAATTTTAAATTTTAACCATAGACTGTAGCAATTTGATTTTTTTTTTTCATTTCTATCTATCTATGAATGGAAGGAACAGGTGGTATATTGAACTACATCATGAAACATGTCATGTTAGACTGGCAGACTTGTGGCAGAGATCTGAAAAAGGAGGTTAAGACATTTCTGCTGTTTTTATTGCAGTCTTTGGAAACTGAACATTCTTTTATCATATTTTCTAAAATGTTTTTGAATCTATTCCCTCACCACCAGAGGTGGGTTCCTCCCGGTTCGGACCGGTTCGCCCGAACTGGTAGTAAACCAGTGGTGACGTCATGGAGCCGGTTCTGTCGGTGCGGGTCCGTGGACGCTGCCATCTTTTTTTTGGATTTTTTTTTTTGGATTTTTTTGCTGTTTTTTTTCTTCTGTGCATGCGCAGAAGCTGAGTTAATTTTATTTTTCTTCTGGGCATGCACAGAAGCCGAGTTTCTGGCACTGCGCATGGGTCGCCATCTTGTTTTTGGCTTTTTTAAAAAATTTTGCATTGCGCATGCACGTGCGCGCGCGGTGCGCGTGCGCCCACGAGGCACGGACACGCGGCACGGGAGGAAGCGAACCGGCAGCGAGGTAAGTTAGAACCCACCCCTGCTCACCACCATATATCTATAGACAAGAAATACTTGATCACACATCCATGTTTTAATGTTTAAAGTCTTAAAATGTGACTCCCTGACCTAACTGTTGAACAGCAGGTAGTTTAAGCAGCAGGAGTCATATATGGAGAGTGAAACAATGACTTAGACTTTACATTGGTGCTTCACAAAAGAACATGAAGATAAGTCTAATAATAATAATAACTTGATATGTGATAAAAATACCAAATCCAGTCTAAACATCTGGCTGACTGTAGAACCAACCATAATAATAATAATAACAGCTTACACCCTGCAACAATACTTTTAACACCATCAAATAATAACATCTGCCTATCCCAGGTTCTTAGAAATCAATCGGTAGATAAAATTGTCAAATCCAGTCTAAACATCTGACTGGTTGTGTGACCAACCATGATTATAATAATAGTAACAATAGTAGGTGCCTTGGGTTCAGTTCCAAAACACTTGGACACCACTTGAGTACCATCAGCATTGACAAAATGATCTGTCAATTGCAAAAGGCAGTTTTGGAATAGCTTACATCCCATGGCAATACCTCTAACACCATCAAGCAACAACATCTGCCTATCCCAAGTCCTTGAGAAAGGCTCAATTGGGGGACAAAAATGCCAAATCCAGTCTAAACATTTGGCAGATTATACAACCAACCATAACAACAATATAGCAACTAAGAGTCACAGAAAAGAGCTGGAGAATACTTTAAGTTGCATGATTTCTAGCAGAGGTAAATCATATTTATGGATGACAAACCCACAACTAATTTAGACTTGAAGTTGATTCCAGCCAAGGACTTTATCTACATTACAAACAAATTAAAAGTTAGTCATCATTCCCTAGTGAAAGTTTTCATGTTGGTTGGTTGGATGGATGGATGGATGGATGGATGGATGGATGGATGGATGGATGGATGGATGGATGGATGGGTGGTGAGAGAGATAGAGAGATAGAGAGATAGCGAGATAGAGAGATAGAGAGATAGAGAGATAGAGAGATAGAGAGATAGAGAGATAGAGAGATAGGTTGGTTGGTTGGTTGGTTGGTTGGTTGGTTGGTTGGTTAGTTGGTTGATTAAATATATTTCTATACCATCAAAATCAGAACTACCCTGGTAACTTACAGCAAATGAAATATAAATCATACATGATACAAACACTAAAAACCCAAAGCAATACAAAAATACAATAAAAAAAGATAAATATACCCAACACCTTTTTTCCTTGGCAGAAAGGACAAGTACATCTCACCAAGGGAGTGTGTTGCCTTCCCAATCGAGAAAGGCCCCATTGGAGGCCGATGATAAATTAGCAAGCACATTGAGGATGCCTCGCACACTGTTTTGCACAGTCACAGGAGCCTGGGAGAGAAAGAGGGGCAGGATTACTATCCTCAGGGAAGAAAGCTTGAGTCCTGTACTCTCACCCATTCATTCTCCCTCTCTGGCTAAAATAACAGGAACAAAAGGATGGCTGCTACAGCCACTGTATAGCATAGCATTGTGTTTCTCAAACTTGGCAACTTTTAGATGCATGGACTTCAAGTCCCAGAATTCTCCAGCCTAACTCAGAGCTGGCCCAGGGTTGAGATGTATACTGATGGTACCTGGCCTCAAACTGATAGATGACCTCATTTAACATGATAGATGACCTCACCTTACATATAGATGTCACCAATCCCAAAGAAGAACCACCACAAAATGGTGCCGCCACCCCAGCCCCTGAAGTTGATTCAAAAGGATCTTATGGTCCACAGTATGAAAAGCTATTGAAGATCAAAGAGCAATGAGATGGATACACTATCCCAACTCAGCTCCAACATGGGACCACTGTTGTCTCTGTAGTAAACCCTGGCTCCCCCTTTTACATCCTTTATGGTACCTGCTCCGTTCCCATGTCTGTTTTCACCCAGCCGGGATGGATTAGACTACACAAGATCCCTTCCTCTTTTAGTTCCAAAGCGAAGCAGACTGTCACCATGTTCAAAGCAGCCTGCAAAGAAAATTAAACTCTTAAGATCAGCTCCTCATCCTTTTCTTTCTTTTGAAACCTCTCTGCTCTGATGCCCTGACTAGAGATGTGAAGGCCCGGAAAAAAACCGGAAAAATTCGGGAAAAAAACAGGGGGGGGTTTCGTTTTTTTCCTGAAGGCTTTTTTGTTTTTTTCCAAAAAATTGGAAAAATTGAAAAAAGAAAAAAAAAACATTGTGGAATATTTTATTTTAACACGATGAATAAAATATTTTAAGACAGGGTGTTCAAATATTTTCCAAATCATTTCTAAAAAAAATGTATGCTATCAGATTATTCTAATTTCTGTGCCCTGAGTGAGGACAAGCAAGTCCTAGGTAACAAACTGAACCCTCCACTGCAAGAACAGTATGCATTTCTTCCTTTAGGAGGAGCTGCTATTGTCATTACACTTCCTCCATCTTCAATTCTTTTTATGAGAATGGGGTTTTTATTTTTATTTTTATTTAATACTGTGGAGAGGAAATATGAAAAATTGTTACTTTTGGTTTTGAAAATTGTTTTGTGGAGGCTTTTTGGCTGTTCCACATAAACTAGTAAGCAGTTCAGGAGATTGTTGCTCCCTTTGTTACAAATAAATATTATAAAAAAGTAAATTCTGTTTGTGATAATTGTTTGGCTACACTATATTTTTAATATGCTAGTTGTGGTAATTTTATGCCAAGTCAAATTGTCCATAGTCATATTTTATGTTCCTAAAGTAACAGAATGACTTTCAATCTTAAAAAGACAAAAAAGTGCTAATGTAGCATTTTTTTCAATTTTTCCGAAAATTTTAGTTTTTTCCCAAAAAAAACCAGAAAAAAAAGGGGGGTTTTCCGAGCTTCAAAATTTCCGGAAATTTTACATCTCTAGCCCTGACATTGGCATGATTGAAGGCAAGAAGGCAAGAAGGCAAGAAGGGCGGGTTTTATCCCTTTCAAATATTCTGGACTATGACTCCCTAACCTCTGGCTGCATTGGACAGGGTCTAGGTGAACTGTAATCTCAAAGAACTAGAAGTGCTTAAAAGGTGAAAAGATTAAAGGATTAAAGGGTGCAGATGTGAAAGGCCTAAAGGAAAGAGGGCAAAGACTTAAGCAACATAGGACCAGGGTAATCTGCAGCAGAATCCCAAAAAATCAGCACGATGTCTACACAAACAAAAGTCTGCCCCTTTTTTGGATGTGTCACATCTGCAACACATTTTTTAAAAAGGTGGTCATTGATTGTAAGTGAATGGGCAGCATCTGAATAATTCCCAGCCAGATCCAAGGAAGATGGGCAGGATATAAATTGAATGAATATATGAATGAATGAATGAATGAATGAATGAATGAATGAATGAGTGAGTGAGTGAATGAATGAGTGAATGAATGAATGAATGAATGAGTGAGTGAATGAACGAACGAATGAGTGAATGAATGAATGAATGAATGAATGAAATGTTCCTAAAAGCAGACAAGATCTGATAAACTGGACACACACATATGTTCTGCTATCTCACCAGCTAATTCTTCTGAATGAAAAGAATAATCTGACCCTCCAAGGAAAACCTACCTTGCTTGCACGATAAGGGTACATCGGTCCCTTCATGACTTCAAAGCCCCGTTCAATGGAGGCCAACTTGGAGGTTATATTGATGATGGCTGCCCTCTGGCAGCTCATCTCCTTTATGGCTGCTTCTTGAGCTGCTTTCTTGAGCAGAGGCAGAAATTCCTGAAGGAAACGAGATACATTAAGTTGTGAAATAAGGCCACGATGACCCAGGAACTGAAAGGCTAGTATCAGAATCATTTACTTATCTCTAAGATATTACCCATTGTTTTTGTTGACTAAGGCTACCTTTGCTTCCGATTTTCTGTGGTCTCAGCAGCCCCATTCCTTATTATTATTCTCTTTCACATCTCCTTAGCCACACTTCCATCTCACATACAATTCAAAATCCCAACAATCTTTACACATTTCTGTGATCACTGAGCCTACTTCAGTTTTAACTCTAGCTTCTACATGTTAATAACACCTTACAATAGATGGGATGGGATGGGATGGGATGGGATGGGATGGGATGGAATGGAATTCTTTATTGGCTGAGTGTATTGGCTGAATTTATCTCTGGTGCATAAGCTCTCAGAGTACATACAAACAGCATACTCAATAGCCATAGTCATAGATCATAAGATGTATATGCATATGATAATATTATAGGACATGATAGATAAGATTTATGATAGGATGGGAATCAGTAGTCCATCAGGCATTGCTAAATAACTCCAGCCACCTGCGTGGTCAGTGGTAATAAATATTGGGAGCTGTGGTCCAACACCTCTTAGAGGGCCTTAGGTTCTCCACTGTTGGTTTAGTCTACCATATTTCATAATACATGAGACCAAATCGTCATTCTCTTGTTTCCTTCCCAGAGAGAAGACAATGATTCTCTTACCTTAACCACAAGGATGGGCCCTACCACATTGGTGTTGAAAGCAGACAGCATCTCTTGCTGCTCCACCGTTTCCAGAGTGGCATAGGAATTCACACCGGCATTATTGATCAGGAGGTTTAAGCCTTTACCATGTAGAAGAGACTCAACCGCTAAAGCAGCTGCCTTCACACTGGACTGATCCTCCACCTCTTCCATGTACATATGAAAAAAAACCGACATGCTTATCAGAAAAGCCAAAAGCTGATGTGGGGCCTAGAGCAGGGGTCTCCAACCTTGGCCACTTTACGACTTGTGGACTTCAACTCCCAGAATTCCTCAGCCAGCTGAGGAATTCTGGGAGTTGAAGTCCACAAGTCGTAAAGTGGCCAAGGTTGGAGACCCCGGGCCTAGAGGATTGTGGGTCAGCAATTGGGAAGAACCAAATTTCAATTGTCCTAGCTGGTGCCTACATGACACTTTGCATAGGCAGACCTTGACTTACAACCATTTGTTTAGTGGCAATTCAAAGTTACAACGGCACCGAAAAAAGTAACTTAGGACTTTTTTTCACACTTACAACCGTTACAGCATCCCCATGGTCACGTGATCAAAATTCAGAATGCTTGCCAACTGACTCATATTTATGACGGTTGCAATGTCCCAGGGTCATGTGTTCCCTTTTTGCAACCTTCTGACAAGCGAAGTCAATGGGAAAACCAGATTCACTTAACCACCGTGTTCCTAACTTAACAACTGCAGTGATTCACTTAACAACTGTGTTAAGAAAGGTCGTAAAATGGGGCAAAACTCACTTAATAACTATCTTGCTTAGCAACAGAAATTTTGGGGTTAATGGCAGTAGTAAATCAAGCACTACCTGCACTGAGATACAAACATTTTAAAAGCTAAAATACACATACGGCATGGTCAAATGGTCCATAGTCCATGTAGATTTCCCAATGGATTTTTTTAAAAAGACGGAGGTCAAATTGGAACAGAAAAGAAACGGAAAGCTCTCATACCCAGCTGGATGATGTGAATGTTGGAATGCTTGCTAGCGAGTTCATTCAAGGTCTGGAATTAAAGAGAAGAAGTCAAGAGAAGAGAAGAAGATCCAAGGAGCAATGGAAAACATTTGCTTCCTATCCTTGGGTCCTATGGAACTTTCTCCCAAGACATTCTAATTGTTCTTCGATCTCTTTTACTTAAACAGAACTGTATTTTTTTTTAAAAAAAAAATTCATGAAAAAAGTTTTCAGCAAAAACAATATAAATTTTGAACTGAAGATAAAGAGGAACGGGGGAAAGTAATGAGAAAGTGAAAAAGAAATAAAGTCAAAGAAGTCAAAAAGAAAGAAGAAAACATACCCAAGAAGTGCCTTCTAATCTTAACAGCAGCTATATGTACATTTTTTATTTCACCTTCTCTAAGATTACATCGTAATTTCCTTCTTTCCATAATCTACCCTTTTTAGCCATCAAAATCATAAATCACCAGTTCATTTCTTCTTCTTCTTTTTGTTCAGCAAAAAGTGTCAAAAAGTTGAAACCATGACTGTATTTCTGAAAATAATTCATTCTGGATTACTATTAGAGTTGTGCCAAAAAAAAAAAAGTTTTATCTAGATTTTCTCTTTCTGTTCCTGTTCTATATCTCATGTCAGTGAATGTGCACTGATGTCATTTTAAAACAAGTCAAGACAGGCAGGCTTTGAAGAGTGGCGAAACTTCTAATTTTCCTTTTTGGGTCATGTCGCCCTTGTAGGTAGCCTGTGGCTGTAGCCTGGCAGCTGTATGGGATTCCCTGTTTTTGTGGGCCTAGAGCTCCCTGGATCACATTTTCTCACTGCAACCCATCATCTCAAGACAGCAAAGACACCAAAAGCAATGCTTCAAAAAAACAAAACAAAATGACAATGAAATTATCTTGTCTTTCAATATCCAGTGAACAAATTTTTTACTCCGCCCAAGCTCTGAATCTGATCTTATTTTCTGTGCAACATTGCCTTGCCCGGGTGACTCTTGACACCTCACCCCCATCTCACTTCTGAGTCACCAAAAAGTAATCCATTTTAGAACTGTAGTTTAGTTAATTGTTTTGCTATTTCAATCTCCTCTGGCAGATGATGGCATCTGTTCCACAGTAATTGCCAGCGCTTCCCACGCATGCTGGCTTACCTGTCGAATTCCCTCCGTAAGGAGGCTCATGCAAATATTATTGTTTTAGAGGCTAGGACGGTGAATGCCTTGTTTCTTTTCTGGATTTTTAAGAAGTTTGCTTTTCTTTTCTTTTTTTAAGCTTTATATCTTACTTCTTTGGAGTGAGAAGTATCTCTGTAGGGTCTTCTATCTTCTGTAGCTTTAGTCCTGCAGCAATATTAAGATAACTACAGACGATAGAGAAGCCACCTGTGTCACCTTCAAGAACGTAAAGCAAAGCTGCTTTGATAGCAACAGGATGCCTTTTCCCCGCTCTTCAAGCATGATAACTTTCTACAAACCTTCCCTCCAGGTCCGGTTGGGGTCCGGCAAGTTGCAAATATATGTTCTGGAGGCTCAGCCATCTTCACCAGTTGTTGGATCAGTTCCAGTCCGATTCCCCGATTGGAACCGGTCACCAATATGCTACGAGCTAACGGAGCCATCCTTTCACTGAACTCTTACTTTTTTGTACTGCCTGGACTTTGTTCAGTGGTTTAGTAACTATAGTGTTAGGACTCAGGAAAGAGGTGTGTCTCCTGACACAATCTCTTCATTTGCCTGGGGCTATGGCATGCAAATCTTTCCCTGGGAAGAGCAGATCTTAAAGGCATTGTTTTGGTGACAGATCCTTGGATGGGTGTTTCAAGAACACAGCGGGAAGAATTGCTAGGGGAAATAGGCCTTGCATGTTTTAGGCCAGTGGTTCTCAACCTTCCTAATGCTGCGACCCCCGCTGCGACCCCCGCCCCGCCGCCGTGACGAGGGGTGAAATGCTCCCGGTTCGGGCGTGCCTGCGGGTCGCCAGACAGCTGGTAGCAACGGAAGCGGGAGACTTCACCCACCTGCCCGGACACCACCATTTGGGTTCTTTTACCCTCTGCGCATGCGCAAAGCGTTCTGCGCATGCACACAGGGTAAAAGAACCCAAATGGTGGTGTCCGACCCACAGGCACGCCCGAACCGGGAGCATTTCACCCCTGCACGGTGACACCAAGATGGTGGGCTAGCGCGCGTGGCGACCCCTGTGAAAGGGTCATTTGACCCCCAAAGGGGTCGCGACCCACAGGTTGAGAACCGCTGTTTTAGGCCAACCTTTGACACTGTCAGGGTTGGGAAAAGCATCTCCAATGATCAGAAGAAATGTGATATTCCTCCTGTCTGCTACCCAGTGGAGGGCTGCAAATTTTTTAACAACCGGTTCTCTGCCCTAATGACTGGCTGGGTGGGCGTGGCTGGGTGGGCGTGGTCAACTCGATGTCACTTATGTTGAGGGGCGCTTCACCTCGCCTGCCCTCTCATGACCGTGGGGATGCTGCAACGGTCGTGTGAAAAACGGTCATAAGTCACTTTTTTCAGTGCCCTTGTAACTTTGAATGGTCACTAAATGAACTGTTGTAAGTCAAGGATTACCTGTACAAAAATACAAAAACCTTCTTTGCTTGCAAAAAGTTGCCCTAAATACCAATCATTAGATTAGAAATGGGGGAATGCACACTGAAGATCAATGAGTCACAGCCGTCATGGAAAGCTAAACCATTCTGTCTGAATACCTTCCTTTTCCTCAGCAATACCTGCAACCCAGAGTTACAAATCAGGCAGGTGCCATAGCACATTGAGGAATTAAAATAGTTAATGCAGCCAACTCTTGCTCATAAAGTGAAACCCTTTAGCAGAGAGGTCATTTAAGCTCTCCAGAAAGTGAGTGGGCATATTTGGGCTACAAAATGCTGAGCTAAAGAGACAAATTAACAAATTAACATTTTGAGTGAGGGCTAATCCCATTCTGCCTTTGTTCAGACATTGCCGCAGGGAATTTTTGCCTATGAATATAGCTATCTATCCCTTTATCTCTTAAGTGCTGACATCTGCTGTGGGCTATTAAGGAAGGTGGGGGCTGCTTTCTCCCTCTAAGAAAACATGTTTCTCCATTTCTCATCCAGGGAAATATATTCTTTGTTTTTAATATTTCTCAAAATATTTCATTCTTCTAGAAGAGGGGTGGGTGCTAACTTTCTACCATTGGTGCCATGTTACTATGCCATATTATCATGAGAGAAAACTAAAACAAATTGGAAGGAGGATCCACTTATTATCAGTGAGCAATCATGTGCCTTGCCCACTCAGAAGCAATGCAAGAGACTCACTCACCTCACAAGATATCCTAAGGTAATCATCCAGATTTAAGGAAAAATCACATGCCCTCAGAAAGGCAGTAAAAAAATCAGACAGAATGCCAAGCTTGCATCCTGCCTCTCAGCCATTTCTTCTATGGCTATGCCAACCCTTCTGTAAATAGCTGTTCAAGCCCCAGGAATAAAAGTACCACAAAAAATTCGGGGAGTGGGGGACTCCAGAGAAGCTCAGCTACAGACAGAAAGTCTGGGCACTTAAAGCAGCAGGGGCGGCAATTAAGATAAGTGTCAGATGTGCCTCGATTCAAAACCCAAGAAAGAAAACCCCCAACTCCATGGTCTTAGAGAAAGGTACTTTTACTGGGTAAGAACCGATAGCAACAAGTTGAAAGCAAGATCTGAATCTAAAGGCGCGAAAATCACATATTGAAAGCATTCCCAAATCCCTCCCCCCAAGGACTCAGGCTGACCATCCAATCCCCATTCCCCCAGGATGTCATGTGGGGCGCATCTTCAGGTGGAGTCATCGCATCTGGTATGCTGGGACAGTTGACTTTGAGTTGGCTGTAAACAAGTCCATTCAGCAGCGCAGTAGATGATGAGAACTTCCCTCCCTTCTGCTCCCTAATCAGACATATACGGAGACATCTCCTGTTTCCCCCCCTCCCAAATACCTAAGCCTCCCCCCTCCCCTGTTTCTATGGCAGCCAATAGCAAGCAAGCAGCATGGAGGCTGACAATAAGGATTAGGCTAGAAATACAGGCACACTAGAATCTTTCCTTCCTGCGTTGCAGTATTAGCCCTGTAAAGTGGGAAAAGATTTCTTCCAACAACCAGTTCTCCAAACTGCTCAGAAAATTAACATACGGTTTGGGAGAACTGGTGCGAACCAGCTGGAGACCACCACTGCTGCTACCCACCCAATCTGCACATCCTTTGTGATGCTTCTGAACCTTCCCCATTAGGTCTAGATTCACACAAATAAATAACACAAATAAATAGCAACAGCAAACCCTCCATGGGAGAGACCCTTTCCATATGTGGCACTTGGGATAAAAGGTGATGGCAAGATTTTCCATGACCATGGTGCCTTTATTGATAATAAACAACAGTGAGGCCATCGTACTTTGTTTAGGGACAGGTTCGTCCTGCAGCAGAAACCAGAGGGAAGAATTCCCCTTTCAGTTCGCAAAGGTCTGATTCTTTTCCCCAGCGAGAAACTCAAGGATGCTTATTCTGTTCACCAGGCTATTTTTTTCCCTTCCCAATCCAGAAAAGGGCCAGATGATGATGAGTCTAAGCCAGCAATGACCTTCACCAAGCCCTTAGTACTGGCCTCCACTGTCATAGGGGCCTGCGGGAAAAGGAGAAGCTGGATTATGGTTCTACAAATTGGTTTACATTCTTATTCTTCTTGTTGTTGCTATGCTTGACAGCTTTTTCACTCAGTCACTCAGCGAGGACAGTTGTGCTTTTGATTCCTCCTGTAGCAATTGACCGGTGACTGGAAGCTATAACACCTGTGTAGCTTTACATTCTTAAAACTGTTTTATACTCTGCAGACTGTAAGTCTGGGGACTCTATTTAGAGCATTGAGGGTTGGCTCCAGCCCCTCAGGCAGCCTGTCATCGCTGCCCAGCTGTGAGAGCCACCCACATTTATTCTGAAGGCTTTTTGTTTAAGATTTAATCTTCAATTCGATTCACACTCTAGGACTAGGAACCCGGTTGGATTACGTTGGGCCAATCATCAGGAGATGGTGACTTCTAGTCCCGGCTTAGAGACAAAAGTCTTTTGGGTGACCTTGGGCCAATCATCAGGAAATGTTGAGTTCTAATCCCACCTTAGGCACGAAAGGGGAACCTTGGGCCAATCATCAGGAGAAGGTGAGTTCTAGTCCTGCCTTAGGCATGAAAGCCAGTTGGATGACTAGACCAAACTGGCTCTCAATTACTAAATTTCCAATTTTTTGAGAATATTCATTATTCCCTCCCACCACCTTATATGGTTCTGAGCCCATATCAGTTTTCACCCATCCAGAATGGAGCATGAATTCCATCTTTTTTTTCAGTTCCTGTTGGGTGACCTTGGGCCAATTATCAGGAGATGGTGAGTTCTAGTCGCAGTTTAGGCATGAAAGCCGACTGAGTGACTGCATCAAACTGGCTCTCAATTACTACATTTCCAAATTTTTGAGAATATTTATACACCCCCACCCCCTGCCATCTTATAGTACCTGTTCTGATCCCATGTCAGTTTTCACCCATCCAGGATGGAGTAGAACACATGCAATTCCATCTTTTTTCAGTTCCTCTGCAAGGCAGGCATTGACCATGTTCAGCGCTGTCTATAAAACAAAGCGTGAGAGAATGAATGGAAGACCCTGGGGGGCGGGATGAAAAGAGGGATCAGGCTAGAGTCCCTACATAGCCACAAGCTAACTAAGTCCAACCCTCCTTGAGTGCTGTGGACCCCTATCTAGCTCCAAGCAAGTGTTAACCCTAGTTGAAAAGATTCCTGTGCATAGACATTTAGCAAGAAATCAGTTTGCGATAGTGGTGAATATCTGTAACTCGGGTATAGGATGAGAGTGAAAGGTCGTTCTCCGAGCTTGTGGGTTGGTTTCCGATTGTTTCATTACCAGACTAGGTAACATCTTCAGCAGAGTTTAGGGGATGTCTGTGTCAGTGTTCTTCTGCTTATAAGGCCGTGTGATCAGTAGGTCTTGTGATTGGGAGATCACATCAGGTGAGGGTCATGTCAGGTGTGGGTCTTGTGATGGGACTTGTGATGGGTAGGTGTGGGCCGCGTCAAGTGAGGTTCTTGTCTTCTGATGGGTCTTATGATGACCCAAGTTGACCCACACCCAGTAGTGGGTTTCACTTACCTTTGCTACCGGTTTGGGAACAGGAGTACGTGGGCGCACGCGTGCACTTCGCGCATACGCAGAGCATTTTTTATGACGTCCGGGTGGGTGGGCGGAGCCTCCCACCGCTGCCGCTACCGGTTCACCCAAACCGGTGCGAACCGGTAGCAACCCACCACTGCCCACACCTGACCCATCACAAGACCCATCAGAAGACAAGACCCTCACTTGACGCAACCCTAACCTACCCATCACAAGTCCCACCACAAGACCCTCACCTGACATGACCCTCACCTGATGTGACCTCCCAATCACAAGACCTACTGACCACATGGCCTTATAAGCAGAAGAACACCGACACTGACATTCCCTAAGCTCCATTGAAGATGTTACCTAGGCTGGTTACAAAATGTTCAGAAACCCTTCACCCTCAATAAATCAGTATAACTGAACCTTCATGTGTGGACCTGAGTTTTCATCATCATTTTCATCATCACTTTAACAAGCCTTTCCCTGATGGTCACACATCTTCTGAACCTTGGTCCCAGTTTAGTTTCACTTTATAAAGACTTCACATTGATCAGAGGCTACTGAAGCCAGAGATTGACCCAAGAGGGGCTAGAGACGCCTTGGACTATCTCGTTGGTTATGTTCAAAATAACAAAATTTCTGAATTACCTTGCTGACACGATATTGGTACATTGGAGGAACCTCTACTATTACGGTTTTAAAACCCTGCCCAATGGAGCTAATGAGAGAAGATATGTTGACGACAGCTGCCTTGTTGCCTCCCACATTTTCTTTTGTGGTCTCCTTGGCAGCCTTCTTCAGGAGAGGCAGGAATTCCTAAAATACATATGAAACAGTAGGGTAAAATGTTACATTTCGCTTCTTTCTGGGTCTCCTTCAGATCCTTGTTTTATTCTCACTGGCTTTTTTTTTATTTCCCAAGTCATGGCTTTTTCTTGGTGCCACCTCTGATCCCATTGGCTCATGGTGGACCTTTTTGGACCACCTATACAACACCCGGGCCCCTAAACCAGACTTACTTTGACAACTAGGAGGGGCCCCACTGCATTGGTCTTGTATGACAATAGCATATCTTCCTGATCGACGTTTTCCAGGAAAAGGGCCTGGGAATTTCTGCCAGCATTGTTGATTAGCAGATTGAGCCCTTGTCCTTTCAGATGGAATTCTACTTCTGACGCCGCCCGCCTTATACTGGAAAGGTCTGTTGTATCTACAACACACAGAAAAAAGCTAACAGGACAGGTATCAATAAAAATGACTTGGTTCCTAGTTTGATGAGTGCAGGTAAAGTGTAATGGAAAAGAAGAGACCTTCTGAGATAGGAAGAAAAGCTGCAGCCTAGATAACAATCTCATAAATGAATTTTGCCCACCTAGCAGTTTGAAAGCATGCAAATGCGAGTAGATAAATAGGTACCACTTCGGTGGGAACGTAACAGTGTTCTGGGCGCCTTTGGCTTATAGCTATGCTGACCAGACCACATGTCCTTGGAAATTGTTTTTGGACAACGCTAACTCCCTTGGCCAAGAAAAGGAGATGAGCACCATGCCCTAGAGTCAGACATGACTGGATAGGGAACCTTTTACCTTTTAAATGAAATGTTTGAGTCAAATGGAGGAGGGATGCCAAAGGTATCTCAGAAGGGACCTTCCCTAGTGTTCAAGAGAGGAAAAATGAGGGGTGGAACGGGGACTTCCTGACTTGGAAGATTGATGTTAGTTTTTTAGAATGGAACAAAGTGGAGTAGAAGAGGAGTAGAGTAGAGTAGAGTAGAGTAGAGTAGAGTAGAGTAGAGTAGAGTAGAGTAGAGTAGAGTAGAGTCGAGTCGAGTCGAGTCGAGTCGAGTAGAGTAGAGTAGAGTAGAGTAGAGTAGAGTAGAGTAGAAGAGTAAAATAGTAGAGTAGAAGAGTAGAATAGGAGTAGACTAGAACCATAATAATAGAACAGAACTGAACTGAACTGAACTGAACTGAACAGAACAGAACAGAACAGAACAGAACAGAACAGAACAGAACAGAACAGAACAATTTAGCCAAGTGTGATTAGACACACAAGGAATTTGTCTCTGGTGCAGAAGCTCTCAATGTACATGCAAAGCAACAGAGTAATAATAATCATAATATGATGCCAACAAGAGGTGGTAGTAAAGAAGACAAAAGAATAATAATACTTCTACAGCCATACAACATGGGTAAATATCCTTAGACATATGACAATAGTATAGGAAAAAACTGTCCCTGTGTCTAGTAGTTTTGGCATGCAATGCCATTTAGTGGCATCCCGAGGGGAGCAGTTGAAAATGTCCAGTATGTGAGGGGTCGGTAGATATTTTCTCAGCCCTCTTTCTGACCCTTGCAGTATACAGGTCCTCAATGGAAGGCAGGCAGGTGGTTTTTTCTGCAGTTCTAACTACCCGTTGGAATCTGTACCTGTCGGGTTGCTGTACCGAGCCGGACATTTTTTGTGAGATAGTACAGACAAAAAGCACAACAGGAGAACAGATAGTCCTCAACTTACAACTGCAATTGACCCCAAAATTTCCATTGCTAAGCCAGACAGTCATTAAGGGAATTTTGCCCCATTGTACAACCTTTCTTGCCCCAGCTGTTAAGTGAATCACTAAAACTGTTAAGTTAGTAACAGTTGATAAATGAACTTGGTTTCCCCATTGACTTTGCTTGTCAGAAGGTCGCAAAAGGAGATCATATGACCCTGGGACACTGCAACTGTCATAAATACATGCCAGTTGCCAAGCGTCCAAATTTTGATCACATGACCGAGGGGATGCTGCCATGGTCGTAAGTGTGAAAACAGTAATAAATCACTTTTTTCAGTGCCGTTGTAACTTTGAACAATCACTACATTAATGATTGCAAGTCTAGAATTACCCCTACCATAAATTCTAAACAGGAGGAATCTTAGGAAGATTTGCTCCATATAAAAAACTATTCACCTGTTCAACTGATATCACTACATTGCAGGGATGGGTTCCTCCCGGTTCGGACCGGTTCGCCCGAACCGGTAGTGACCTGCTGGTGATGTCATGATGATGTCACGGATCCGGTTCAGTCGGTGCCGGTCTGTGAGCAACTCCATCTTTTTTTTGAATTTTTTTTGAATTTTTTTTGAATTTTTATTTTTATTGTTTCTTCTGAGCATGCGCAGAAGCCGAGTTCTGGCACTGTGTATGCGGTCGCCATCTTATTTTTGGCTTTTTTAATTTTATTTTATTTTTGGATTTTTCGTTACTGCGCATGTGCGCGCGCCCACAAGGCTCACCCACACGGTGCGGGAAGGAGCGAACCGGCAGCGAGGTAAGTTGGAACCCACCCCTGCTACATTGGTACTAGAAAAACAAATAAAAAAAATCCCCAAACTGACAATTAATTGCACTTGACTTTTATATACTCATGGAATTAATGATGAAAGATATGATCATGTTTTGTGGCTTTCATTGCAATAATTACCCAGAGAGTAACAATCCCATACCTAATTGAACCACGTGAGTGTTGTCATGCTGACTAGCAAAATTCTGCAAAGCCTGCAATTGAGAAAGAAAATGTTAAAAACAACAGGTTGAATGGATAAAATATAAAAAAGTAACTTCTGCAATCTCAGTTCCAATATAGCAGTTTTTCTTTCTTTATATAACCCTTTAATCCCTTTTATTCGGGTTGGAGTCGGTGCGACTGAAAGGAGCTGAGCGTTTATTGGCTGGATGCCCTTCCTGATGACTACACGGAGTTTGCAGCAGATATTTTCATTTTCCGCCATGATATCTGACATCTGCCGCTGGGATTGAACTCTCAATCTTCCGAGTGGGAGGCAAGCATCTTCACCTCTAACCCACCACATCCCTCTTCAATTCCTTTATAGCAGAATATCCCAATGGGTTGTTTTTATCAGCAGCTATTATAATTTCCAGACTGCATTTTCTTAACTAGAACTGTTTATATATCTTTTTTGTTTATATTATCATGATTGTATTGTTGTTCTTTGTGTTAAATTCATTTAAAACAATCAAAGAGGTGCATAAACCAGGTGAGTTTTCTGGTTCGGTATGTCTTAGCATGAGGTCTGAATCCCAAGCCACATTGCATAATTTAATGAACTGTGATTCAAAAAATCCTGGTTTAATCTTTTGCCTCAAATGCCTCAATTCATTGATGCCTGCAACGGAAGCCCACATCAGTACATTACCCCAGCTCGTATCTTAAAGATGTTGAATTATGGTTGGTCTTCTACATACCTTTGATTCAGGTCCAGTAGGGTTCCTACAAGTTGCAAAAATATGTCCAGAAGGACAGTTCAATTTCACCAGCTCTTTCACCAGTCCAAATCCAATTCCCCGGTTGGTGCCAGTCACCAGGATGTTCCGAGCTACTTGAAACATCCTGACCCTTGACTTTTGCTCTTCAACACTGTTTGCCTTTGGACAGGTTAAGACATCTGCATCTCTAAATAAGAAGAGGTTACCATTATTAGACTAGCCTGAAGTGGATTCTCCTAAACACAATAACAGGTAATTCTCGACTTACAGCCGGAATTGGAACCAGAATTTCCATTGCTAAGCAGGGTGGTTGTTCAAGTGAGTCGCGCCTGGTTTTATGATTTTTTTTGTGCCATGGTTGTTAAGCGAATCACTATGATCATTAGGGGAATCTGGCTTGCCCCATTGACTTTGCTTGTCAGAAGCCGGTTGGGAAGGTCTCAAATGGCGATCACATGACCCTGGGTATCTGCAACCATCGTCAATACCTGCCAGTTGTACAAAAGCCCAAATTTTAATCATGTGATCATGCTGTGACAGTCATTAAGTGTGAGGACCAGTTTCCTGTGACAGAAACCATTAAGGAGCAAGGCCCATGGTGACTGTATACTGTACATTTTATTTGATGTGTATGGCTATGTAACCATCTCTGCTACCGATCTGTATGGCTATATAATAATCTTCTGCTATCCTTTTTGCAGAATTAAACAGAATTTCTAACACATACGTTATGTATCTATAGGCTTCATTCTTGTGAATACATGGGTTTGTATGCTCTTCCTTTTCCATGTTAGACAGCTAGACCAAGACGTAACTAGGATTAAATTAAGCTAAACCTAGGACATATACATATATGTGTCCTTATATAAGAACATTTGCAGGATTTGGGTTTGACTAGTCTAGAGAAAAGAAGGACTTGGGGTGACATGATAGCAGTATTCCAGTATTTGAGGGGCTGCCACAAAGAAGAGGGGGTCAACTTATTTTCCAAAGCACCAGAAGACAGGACAAGAAACAATGGATGGAAACTAATCAAGGAGAGAAGCAACCTGAAATTAAGGAAAAACTTCCTAACAGTGAGGACAATTAACCAGTGGAACAGTCTGCCTTCAGAAGTTGTGGGTGCTCCATCACTGGAGGTTTTTAAGAAGAGATTGGACAACCACTTGTCTGAAATGGTATAGGGTCTCCTGCTTGAGCAAGAAGTTGGACTAGAAGATCTCCAACGTCCTTTCCAGTTCTATTCTGAATTAACTGTATACATGTAATATTTCTATCATTTCTCACGGCTTAGGCTACATAGTAAAAGCAGATTAGAAAGTTCCTGCAGTCACAAACTTTAAGATTGGCTTTGCTATTCCTTATCTAATCAGACTATCTTCAAGGTATCTTACCTGAAGCAAATGGAAGAGTCCCAAAGAGATTGTCCTGGACAATTTAGACCAGGGGAGAGAAAGACTTCTGTTCGTTGCGATCTATGACTGATCTACACCCCCCCCCAAAGCAGATTTAGCAGTATTATATAACACTTTCCACCACCTCCTCCTTTCTCTAGCACCATCTCTGTTTTTCTGTTCTCCACTTCATATAAAATTATGCCTTTCGTACCCAAAACTATTTCAGCAGCCGTAAGGACAAAGATATAGTTTCCTCACTGACTGTGTGACTATAATGACATCATTTCTCTGTTCCTACAGTTATGATTGACTGCAGTTTCATTCGCTGGGCCTTCGTTGACTTTATGAAGTGTTAACATATATTGCTAGTCCATGGATGATATGCCATATGCTAAATAGATAAACGTTGACTTTACTATAAAATGGAAAATTTGGACACCTTTATGATGCTTACTGAACTGCACCTGAGGGCAAGTTCATGAATCATGGATGGAAGCTTAACAAAGAGCGATCCTAAGGAGAAATTTCCTGACAGTGAGAGCAATTGATCAGTGGAACTTCTTGCCTTCAGAAGCTGTGGGTGCTCCAACACTGGAGGATTTTAAGAAGAGACTGGACAGCCATTTGTCTGAAATTATGTAGGGTCTCCTGCTTAAGCAGGAGGTCGGACTAGAAGACCTCCAAGGTCCCTTCCAACTCTGTTATTCTGTTATCCTGGATTCTGAAGCTGATTTCACACCCTGCACCGAGTTATGGTACGTTTCAATAATGGTTTGTAGAATAAACCACAGTGGCCTGTTTCACACAATAGACTAAACCATAAACCCAAGTTGGAAAATTTCAGTAGCTGGGTTCACACAACACATTACCCCAAAGCCAAACCAACCACATTATGGATTAATTCTCAAGGGTGAGGCTTGAGAAGATGGTCTATGTATCATGGTACATCAGATCTGTCTTAACTACTATGAATTATTGACTCACCTACAAGTGGCTGGATTAACCTATTACAAGATGAGAAACTACAAGATTAGGTTGGCATAATATGTAAAGACCAAGGCAAAGAAATCCCAAGATCACTTAGGGAATTGTGTGAATATGTGTTTGCATTTGTGTTTCCATATTGTCCATTTTTGCATGGTTGAACAAAATGGAAAGACCGTCTCTTTGATCAGTCAATACATATCTTCATTTCTTCCTCCGTTCTACCACCCTTCTTTTTCCTACTTGCAGTTGTTTTACCTTATTACTTAATGTCAAAGACGTTCTGATAATTTCTTGCTCTAATTGATGGTTTCTTGTTTAGTTACATTTTTTTTTAGCTTTCAAGCAGATAAACCTTTGACACGCATTCCTCATTCTTCCATGTCTTCGTGCATTGCTTCTGTTTGCAGTGGTTATCTCGCCTTTCCTATAGCCCACAGCAGAAATATTTTATCTGATGTTATTCTACTGTTTTTATTGCAGTCTTTGGAAACTAAACATTATCTGTCACATTTTCAAAATGTTTTCATATCTATTCCCTCATCTGTAGACAAATACTTACTCATTCTTTTTTTTTCAATATTTAAAGTCTTTAAAATGTGACTTTCTAACCTAATTGTTGAACAGCAGGTAATTTAAGCTGCAGGAATCAAGCTGAGAGAGCGAAATATTGGCTTAGACCTGAGGCTAGTGTTTACACAAAAGAAAATGAGGATAAACCTAATAATAATAACAACTTGATACAGTAGGTAATTAAAATACCACATCCGGTTTAAACATCTGGCTGACTGTACAACCAAGCATAATAATAATAACAACTTACACCCTGCAATCATAATTCTAACACCATCAATAACAACATCTGCCATAATCTACCCTTTCTAGTTATCAATTCCATAAATCACCAGTTCATTTATTTTCCTTTGTTCAGCAAAACGTTTTGAAAAGTTGAAACCAGGACTGTATTTCTGAAAATAATTCATTCTGGATTACTGTTAGAGTTGTGCCAAAAAAAAAAAAAGTTCTATCTAGATTTTCTCTTTCTGTTCCTGTTCTATATCTCATGTCAGTGAATATGCATTGAGGTGATTTTAAAACAAGTCAAGACAAGCAGGCTTTGAAGAGTGGCGAAACTTCTAATTTTGCTTTCTGGGTCATGTTGCCCTTCTAGGTAGCCTGTGGCTGGCAGCTGTATGGGGTTCCTGTTTTTGCGCGCCTAGAGCACCCACTCACATTTTCTCACTGCAACCCATCATCTCAAGACAGCAAACACACCAAAAGCACTGCTCCAATATCCAGTGAACATTTTTTTTTTACTCTGCCCAAGTTCTGGATCTGATCTCGTTTTCTAGGCATCATGGTCTTGTCCCATGTGACTCTTGACACCTCACCCCATCCCAATTCTGAGTCACCAAAAAGTTATCCATTTTAGAGCTGTAGTTTAGTTAATTGTTTTGCTATTTCAATCTCCTCTGGCAGATGATGGCATCTGTTCCACAGTAATTGCCAGTGCTTCCCACGCATGCTGGCTTACCTGTCGAATTCCCTCCGTAAGGAGGCTCATGCAAATATTATTGTTTTAGAGGCTAGGACAGTGAATGCCTTGTTTCTCTTTTGGCCTTCTAAGACGTTTGCTTTTCTTTTCTTTTTTTTAAGCTTTATATCTTACTTCTTTGGAGTGAGAAGTATCTCTGTAAGTCAGGGGTCTCCAAACTCGGTCACTTTAAGACTTGTGGACTTCAACTCCCAGAATTCCCCAGCCAGCAAAGCGGCCGAGTTTGGAGACCCCTGCTGTAAGTTCTGCTATCTTCTGTAGCTTTAGTCCTGCAGTAATATTAAGGTAACTGCAGCCACCTGTGTTACCTTCCTCAAGAACATAAAGAAAGCTGTTTTGATAATAACAGGGTGCCTTCTCCCTACTCTTCAATCATGATAACTTTCTACAAGCCTTCCCTCCAGATCCGGTTAGTTGCAAAGATATTATTATTATTGTTGTTATTATTATTATTATTATTGTTATTATTGTTGTTGTTATTATTATTATTATTATTATTATTATTATTATTATTATTATTATTATTATTATTATTATTATTATTATTATTATTATTAATTAATTAAATTTGTATGCCGCCCAACTCCCAAGGGACTCTGGGCGGCTCACAACAATATAAAAAAACTATTAAAAGAAAACATAATAAAAACAGTTAAAAACAGTTAAAAACTCATACACATATGTTCTGGAGGGTCAGCCATCTCCACCAGCTGTGGGATCAGTTTCAGTCCAATTCCCCGATTGGAACCGGTCACTAATATGCTACCAGTTAACGGAGCCATCCTTTCACTGAACTCTTACTTTTTTGTACTGCCTGGAAATTGTTTAGCGGTTTAGTAACTATAGTGTTAGGACTCAGGAAAGAGGTGTGTCTCCTGACACAATCTCTTCATTTGCCTGGGGCTATGGCATGCAAATCTTTCCCTGGGAAGAGCATCTCCAAGGATCAGAAGAGATATAATACACCTCCTGTCTGCTACCCACCCAATTTGCACATCCTCTGTGATGCTTCTGAACTTAGGACTGGATTCTCACAAATAAATAGCAACAGCAACTACTCCACGGGAGTGACCCTTCCCACATGTGGCACTTGGAATGAAAGGTGATGGCAAGATTTTCCGTGACCATGGTGCCTTTATTGATAATAAACAACAGTGAGGCCATCGTACTTTGTTTAGGGACAAGGTTCCTCCAGCAGCAGAAGCCAGACGGAAGATTTCTCCTTTCGGTTCACAAAGGTCTGATGCTTTTCCACAGCGAGAAGCTCAAGGATGCTTATTCTGTTCACCAGACTATTTTTTTCCCCTCCCAATCCAGAAATGTGCCAGATGATGACGAATCTAAACCAGCAATGACCTTCACCAAGCCCTTGGTACTGGCCTCCACTGTCATAAGGGCCTGCTGGAAAAGGAGAAGCTGGATTATGGTTCTGCAAATTGGTTTATATTGTTGTTGTTGTTGTTGTTATTTAAGATTAGGGTCAGACTAAGCCTGACACACATAGACCATCAACAAAACAGATGGACCCAAAATATATTTTTGCTTTATAAATATATATTTAAAAAGCCAGTTCACTCTAGTGGTTAAGGCACCAGGGTTGAAAGTGGGAGACTGTCAGTTCAGGTCCTGCCTTAGGCACGAAAGCCAGTTGGGTGACCTTGGGCCACTCATCAGGAGATAGTGAGTTCTAGTCCCGCCTTAGACACGAAAGCCAGTTGGGTAACTTTGGGCCAATCATCATGAGATGCTAAATTCTAATCTCACCTTAGGCACAAAAGGGTGACCTTGGGCCAATCATCAGGAGATGGTGAGTTCTAGTCCCGCCTTATGCATGAAAGCTAGTTGGGTGACCTTGGGCCAATCATCAGGAGATGCTGAGTTCTAGTCCTGCCTTAGGCATGAAAGCCAATTGGGTGACTAGACCAAACTGGCTCTCAATTACTAAACTTCCATTTTTTTTGAGAATATTCATTATTCCTTCCTGCCACCTTATAGTACCTGTTCTGATCCCATGTCAGTTTTCACCCATCCAGGATGGAGCAGAACACATGCAATTCCTTCTTTTTTCAGTTCCTCTGCAAGGCAGGCATTGACCATGTTCAACACTGTCTATAAAACAAAGCATGAGAGAATGAATGGAAGAACCTGGGGGGCGGGATGAAAAGAGGGCCAGGCTAGAGTCCCTACATAGCTGCAAGCGAACTAAGTCCAACCCTCCTTGAATGCTGTGGCCCCTTATCTAGCTCCAAGTAGGTGCTGACTCGTAATTGAGAAGATTCCTGTGCATAGGCATTTAGCAATAAATCAGTTTGCGATTGTGAACGTTGTGCAGTGGTGAATATCTATAACTCGGGTATAGGATGAGAGTGGAGGTTCATTCTCTGAGCTTGTGGGTTGGCTTCCAAACATTTTGTTAGCCAGACATGGTAACCTCTTCAGCGTAGTTTAGGGGATGTCCATGTCAGTGTTCTTCTGCTTATAAGAGTTTTGTGTGGTCAGTAGTGATGGGGAGGTCACTTCAGGTAAGGGTCACGTTAGGTGAGGATCACGTCAGGCAAGGGGCTTCTAATGCAGGGGTCACCAACCTTTCGGACCTCAGGGACCACTAAATTCATAATTTTAAATCCCACAGACCACTAATATGATCTGCCTAATGACCGGCTGGGTGGGCATGGCTAGGTGGTCATGTGACTGGGTGGGTGTGGCCAACTCGATGTCACTCACGTCGAGGGGCGCCTCACCGGCCTCTACTCGCCCCTCCCCTGCCAACCACTCCTTGCCTGCCCGCCCGGGCTCCTTAGGGCCCCAACAGGAAGCAGTTGTTGGAACTAAGCAGCCACCACGAGAAAGAGTTGGCAAAACAGCTGGCTCAGTTCAAATTGGATCTGACCGAGAAGGAGGCTCAGCAGAAGCACCTCACTGAGGACTACGAGCATAGGCTTTCCAAGCAGAGGGAAGACCTGTGGGAGTGCAAGGCCAGGTACAGGCGCCTGGAGGCTCAGCAGGCTGAGATGGTCAGCCAGTTCTAGGCCATGGTGCAGTCCGGCTCTTTGCCACCAGCGGCGCTTCCTTCCAGCCTTCGTCCAAAGCCCCGCACCAGGAGGCTGAAGCAGACCCCAAGTCGGAATTTCTGCCCCCCTCCGACCTGCACAAAAAGACCCCGAGGGAGGAGACTCTCTGCAGCAACACAAACGTTCATTGCACGTATCTGTCCCAGGGGCCGTAGTTTGAGGATCCCTGATTTAGTACAACATAAAAAATGCAAATAACTTTTCTGCGGACCATCAAAATTTTCTCACGGACCACCAGTGGTCCACGGACCACCAGTTGGTGACCGCTGTTCTAATGGGTCTTGTGATTGGTCTGACGACCCAAGATGATCCACACCTGACTCATCACAAGACCGATCACAAGACCCTCACCTGACATGACCTCCCCATCACAAGACCTACTGACCACACAAAGCCCTTATAAGCAGAAGAACACCAACCCTGATATCCCCTAAACTCCGGTGAAGATGTTACCTAGCCCGGTAATGAAATATTCGGAGACCAGCCCACAAGCTCAGAAAATGAACCTCAACCCTCAATAAATCAGTTTAACTGAACCTTCAGGTGTGGACCTGAGTTTTCATCACCATTGAAACAAGTCTTTCCCTGACAGTCATACCAGTGGTGGGTTGCTACCGGTTCGCACGAGCCGGTGGTGGAAATTTGGCCCTGTTCGCCGAACCGGTAGTGATGGCCAGCTTGCCATGCCCCCAAACCAGTTCCCCGCTTGAAAGTGGCTGGCAAAAAACCCTTTGCGCATGTGCAAAGGCTTCTGCACATGCGCAGAGGGTCAGTACCCGGATGTGACACACGCACGCACTTCCGAACCGGTAGGGAAGGTAAGAGAAACCCACCACTGGGTCATACCAGGGGTGAAATCCAGCAGGTTCTGACAGATTCTGGAGAGCCAGTAGCGGAAATTTTGAGTAGTTCAGAGAACCGGTAGCGGAAATTTTGAGTAGTTCGGAGAACCGGTAGCGGAGATTTTGAGTAGGCGGTCTTCCGATCTTGCAATTTCCCTCCCCCAGGAGTGGGGTGGGAATGGAGATTTTGCAATATCCTTCCCCTGCCATGCCCACCAAGCCATGCCCACCAAGCCAAACCACACCACACCACGCCCACCAAGCCACGCCCACAGAACCGGTAGTTCATCACTGGGTCATACACCTTCTGAACTTTGGTCCCAGGTCCAGTTTCACTTTACAAAGACTTCACACTGATCAGAGGCAACTGGAGCCAGAGATTGGCAGGCAGGAGGGCTAGAGATGCCTTGGACTATCTCATTGGTTATGTTCAAAATAAGAGAATTTCCGAATTACCTTGCTGACACGATATTGGTACCCTGGGGGAAGTTGTGTTGCAGTCTTAAAACCCTGCCCAAGGGAGCTAATGATGGTAGATATGTTGACAACAACTGCCTTGTTGCCTCCCACGTTTTCTTTTGTGGTCTCCTTGGCAGCCTTCTTCAGGAGAGGCAGGAATTCCTAAAATACATATGAAACAGTAGGCCAAAATGTTACACTTCACTTCTTCCTGGGTCTCCTTCAGATCCTTGTTTTATTCTCACTGGCTTTTTTTGTCAGAGGGTCTCAAAAGGGGATCACATGACCACGGGACCCTGCAACCGTCATAAATAGGACCAGTGCCAAGTGTCTGGATTTTGATCACATGACTGTGAGGATGCTGCATCAGTTGTGTGAAAAACAGTCACTTTTTTCAGTGGCATTGTAACTTCAAACGGTCACTAAATGAATGGGTGTAAGTCAAGGACTACCTGTATAGCACCCGAGCCCCTAAACCAGACTTACTTTGACAACTAGGAGGGGCCCCACTGCATTGGTCTTGTATGACATTAGCATATCTTTCTGATCGACGTTTTCCAGGAAAAGGGAATTTCTGCCAGCGTTGTTGATTAGCAGATTGAGCCCTTGTCCTTTCAGATGGGATTCCACTTCTGACACAGCCCGCCTCATACTGGAAAGGTCTGTTGTATCTACCACACACAGAAAAAAGCTAACAGGACAGGTATCAGTAAAAATGACTTGGTTCCTAGTTGGATGAGTGCAGGTAAAGTGTGATGGAAAAGAAGAGACCTTCGGAGACAGGAAGAAAAGCTGCAGCCTAGATAACAATCTCATAAATGAATTTTGCCCACCTAGCAGTTTGAAAGCATGCAAATGCGAGTAGATAAATAGGTACCACTTCAGTGGGAACATAACACCATTCCGTGCACCTTTGGCGTGTAGCCATGCTAGCCACATGTCCATGGAAATTGTTTTTGGACAACGCTGACTCCCTTGGCCAAAAAAAGGAGATGAGCACCGTGCCCTAGAGTCGGACACGACTGGACAGGGAACCTTTTACCTTTTAAATGAAATGTTTGAGTCAAACGGAGGAGGGATGCCAAAGGTATCTCAGAAGGGACCTTCCCTAGTGGTTCAAGAGAGGAAAAATGAGGGGTGGAACGGGGACTTCCTGACTTGGAAGATTGATGTTATTTTTGTGAGAGGAATAGAATAGAATAGAATAGAATAGAATAGAATAGAATAGAATAGAATAGAATAGAATAGAATAGAATAATAAATGAAACTATTTATAAACGAAAAACTATTCACCTGCTCAACTGATATCACTGAATTTGTACTACAGAAATGAGCATAAAAATCCCCAAACTGAGAATTGTGTTCTACAGTAAGTGTGGTGCACTCAACTTATATACTCATGGAATTAATGATGATAGATATGATAGTATGTTGTGTCAGTTGTTGGTGTCAAGAAGCTTACCGTCTTTTTCCTGAAATATTATGCTGTAAGAAATATGTTAAAGTGCCACAAAATGTTTTGTGGCTTTCACTGTAATTACTGAGAGAGTAACGATCCCATACCTAATTGAACCACGTGAGTGTTGTCATGCTGACTAGCAAAATTCTGCAAAGCCTGCAATTGAGAAAGAAAATGTTAAAAAGAACAGGATGAATGGATAAAATATTAAAAAAGCATATTCTGCAATCTTAATTCATTTATAGTTTTTTTTCTTTTTATAATCCTTTAATCTCTTTTATTCGGGGTGGAGTCGGTGCGACTGGATGGAGCTGAACGTTTACTGGCCGGATGCCCTTCCTGATGCCTACACAGAGTTCGTAGCAGATATTTTCTCTTTGTGCCCTGACAGAGAAACAACTGTTGCTGCCTGGGATTGAACTCTCAAACCTCCGAGTGGGAGGCAAGCGTCTTCACCTCTAACCCACCACACCATTCTTTAATTCCTTTATAGCAGAATATCCCAATGGATTGTTTTTATCAGCAGCTATTATAATTTGCAGACTGTGTTTTTTTAAACTAGAAATAGCTGTTTATATATCTCTTTTTGTTTATATTATCATGGTTGTATTGTTGCTCTTTGTGTTAAATTCATTTAAAACAATCCAGGACGTGCATAAACCAGGTGAGTTTTCTGGTTCAGTATATCTTTGCATGAGGTCTGAATCCCAAGCCACGTTGCATAATTCAATGGACTGTGATTCAAAAAATCCTGGCTTAATCTTTTGCCTCAAATGCCTCAATTCATTGATGCCTGCAACGGAAGCTCCACATCAGTACATTACCCCAGCTCGTATCTTAAAGATGTTGAATTATGGTTGGCCTTCTACATACCTTTGATTCAGGTCCAGTAGGGTTCCTACAAGTTGCAAAAATATGTCCAGAAGGAGGGTTCAATTTCACCAGCTCTTTCACCAGTCCAAATCCAATTCCCCGGTTGGTGCCGGTCACCAGGATGTTCCGAGCTACTTGAAACATCCTGACCCTTGACTTTTGCTCTTCAACACTGTTTGCCTTTGGACAGGTTAAGACATCTGCATCTCCAAATAAGAAGAGGTTACCATTATTAGACTAGCCTGAAGTGAATTCTCCTAAACACAATAACAGGTAATTCTCGACTTACAGCTGGAATTGGAACCAGAATTTCCATTGCTAAGCAGGGAGGTTGTTCAAGTGAGTCGCACCTGGTTTTATGAATTTTTTTTTGTGCCATGGTTGTTAAGCGAATCACTATGATCATTAGGGGAATCTGGCTTGCCCCATTGACTTTGCTTGTCAGAAGCCGGTTGGGAAGGTCTCAAATGGCGATCACATGACCCTGAGTGGCTGTAACCATCGTCAATACCTGCCAGTTGTACAAAAGCCCAGATTTTAATCATGTGATCATGCTGTGACAGTCATTAAGTGTGAGTCACTTTTTCCAATGCCCTTGTAATTTTGAATTGTCGCTAAACAGGTGGTTGTAAGTTGAGGACTACCTGAAGGCAAAGTAGAACATTAATCAACTGTAATTCATACAATTCTATACTACACTACATGTTATTATCTATAGACTTTATTCTTGTGAATACATGGGTTTGTATGCTCTTCCTGTCCATGTTAGACAGCTAGACCAAGACGTAACTAGGATTAAATTAAGCTAAACCTAGGACATATACATATATGTGTCCTTATATAAGAACATTTGCAGGATTTGGGTTTGACTAGTCTAGAGAAAAGAAGGACTTGGGGTGACATGATAGCAGTATTCCGGTATTTGAGGGGCTGCCACAAAGAAGAGGGGATCAAGTTATTATTTTCCAAAGCACCAGAAGGCAGGACAAGAAACAATGGATGGAGACTAATCAAGGAGAGAAGCAACCTGGAATTAAGGAAAAACTTCCTAACAGTGAGGACAATTAACCAGTGGAACAGTTTGCCTTCAGAAGTTGTGGGTGCTCCATCACTGGAGGTTTTTAAGAAGAGATTGGATAACCACTGGTCTGAAATGGTATAGGGTCTCCTGCTTGAGCAGGAAGTTGGACTAGAAGACCTTCAAGGTCCCTTCCAGCTCTATTCTCAATTATTTGTATATTATAATATTTCTATCACTTCTCACGGCTTAGGCTATGTAGTGAAAGCAGATTAGAAAATTCCTGCAGTGTCACAAACTTTAAGATTGGCTTTGCTATTCCTTATCTAATCAGACTATCTTCCAGGTATTTTACCTGAAGCAAATGGAAGAGTGAGTCCCAAGAAATAGTTCCCTGGACAATTTATATCAAGGAAGAGCAAGTCGTCTCCTTTTCGTTGCGATCTATGAACCCCCAAAGCAGATTTGGCAGCATTACATAGCTCTTCCCATCTCCTCCTTTCCCTGGAACCATCTCTGTGTTTCTGTTCTCTACTTCATCTAAAATTACACCTTTCCTACCCAAGGAAAAACCATTTTAGCAGCTGTAAGGACAAAGATATATTTTCCCCACTGACTGTGTGACTATTATGACATCATCTCTGTTCCTACGGTTATGACTGACTGCAGTTTCATTCACTGAGCCTCTGTTGACTTTATGAAATGTTAATATATATATTGCTAGTCCATGGATGATGTGCCATACGCTAAATAACTAGGGATAGCAATAGAACTTAGATTTATATACCACTTCACAGTGCGATCACAGCCCTCTCTAAGTGGTTTTCAGAGTCAGCATATCGCCCCCAACAATCTGGGTCCTCATTTTGCCAACCTCGGAAGGATGGAAGGCCGAGTCAACCTTGAGGTGGTCAGGCCACTGTTTCCACTGGCACACCCAGAAACACGGTTAAAATTGGAACTTAGAATGAGAAAGAGAGTTATTTAATTCTAAAATAGGGCCTTGCAGTAGCATTAAGAGTTTCTACCTTGTATGGTATATTCCGAGGAGATCACAAGAATTAATTTTCCGGCCTGTTCAACAACATTCTTTCCAGAAAGTCAAGGCCGCTGTGCCCGGCAGCTACAAGGAAGTGACGGGGGTGCATCTTCAGTTCTGGATGGTGCCTGATTGGATCGTGTGATGGACATGTGGGTGCCGGACAGGGACTTGACCTTTCGTTTGGGTGGAGAAAACCTGGAAGCTTTCAGGTTCAGTTTTCCCAGATGTTGCCAACATGGCATCTCTAATAAATTGGAACTTTGAGGAACTTCTAGCCTCGGAGTCTTATTTCGTTGGGGGTGTTTATTGGAACGCTGACAGTAGCCTGCAGTACTGCATTCTAACCACTGGGTCACCACGGTGTTGACTTTATTATCAAATGGAAAATTTGGACACCTTTATGATGGTTATTGAACTGCACCTGAGGGCAAGACCAGAAATCGTAGATGGAAGCTTAGCGAAGAGCGATCCTAAGGAGAAATTTCCTGACAGTGAGAGCAATTAATCAGTGGAACATCTTGCCTTCAGAAGTTGTGGGTGCTCCAACACTGGAGCTGGCTGGGGAATTCTGCGCGTTGATCTCGACCCATCTTAAAGGGGTTAAGGTTGGGAAACACCATCCCATGGATAGTTACAATCAGAAGGACTGCAGGGTGTGATCAAAAAAGTCCATAAAGGACCATATAATTGAAGGTCCATCCATTTTTTTTTTTTTATGAATTACATGTACAAAAGGTTGAGCTTTGATCCCACCCTATAAGTCACCATTTTGGTTTTTTTTAACCACACGATTGGGCATCCTTGCTTACATAATTCTGGCTCATTTAGCTGATTATCTGGGGTCCTACATTCCGGATTTGGGATCCTTAATCTTTTTGTGTGCAACATTATACTTCACAGCAGTTTTAGTTAAATATACATTCAATGTTTATGTGATCTTCAGAGCTGATTATTATCACTCGGAATTTCTATTGTATGGTAGCTTTGTTCTTATTTTATGCAATTGGGGTGCTGTTTGCACTATGCTTCAAGGGTGTTCAACACACACACACACACACACACCTACACAAAATAATAAATCCACATTCACATTCCACGGAGCAGAATGTTCCAGGAAGCAAAATTTTATCTTGTTTTTACTGACGTTACAGAAAATGTTTTAAAACTCGAGCAGATGCACGAGAGAGAGAGAGAGAGAGAGAGAGAGAGAGAGAGAGAGAGAGAGAGAGAGATGGATTCTGCAAAATATTCAGAGGACTTATTTTCACATTTTTAAAAAAAATCAAGAATAGTGTATTTTAACGACGTGGTCCTTCCTCCATCATACAATATCCTATCCAATCCAACCAATCTCCAATTATTAACCATTCTCTGTAATTAGATCTTTCCTTCCACGCCTCCTGGGCCAGTCTCTTCCCTTAATGGCGGCCCCCTTGCCGCCTTCATGCCCTTCCCTGGGAGGCCACGTGACTTCAGTTTCGCAGCCATTGCATCAGCCGGGCCAAATCCTCAATCTCAGCATGCTGTAAATGCTGGCATGTCGGCGTGACTCGGCCCCTTTTAAGATGATAAACAAGACTTTGAACCAATCGACATCCGCCTTTTAGCCTCTAGGCCAATAGGACATGCGAGCTAAAGAAAGGTCCGCCTCCTGGTCGGCTGCGTAGCGAAAGCGCCGCCGCAGTTGCTGGAAGCGACATCGCGGGTTGGGGGAGCGGCGGAAGAAGCCAGGTAGGGTGTTGGGGTCGTTTGAATGGAAAGAAATAAAATAAATGCGTTTGTTCCACTCCAGCATCTCTTGTCTGTTTTCCAGGCGCAAAAGGCGGCGTCCTCCTCAGTGGTTCCCTCCCCCTTTCCAGTCTATCCGTACAACAACCCTGCAAGGTAGGCTGGGCGGAGAAAAATCGGCTGAGTCCTCAAGCGCGCAATAAACGTGGTGGTGAGACGGTTGCTTGTTGTATGCATTTTTGCCCCTTTGCTCGAGCTCTCCACCTGTAAAAAGGGTCTTAGGAGCTGGGCTTAGGTTGCTGATTTGGGGTGTCAGATTCTTTTTTGGGGGGGGGGGTGTCAGATTCTTAAATGCCCCATGATGGGGGTGTGTGTCTCCAACCCTGTGTGTCTACAGAGCTTCTCAATCATCCAAGTCAGGGTTGTCCCAAAAGTGTGCTTTTTCCAAAAGAAAAATTGGACTTTCTTGGGTTTTTCTTTTTTCCTTTTGAAAACGTTTCGCTTCTCATCCAAGAAGCTTCTTCCGTTCTAACTGACCAGTGTGGAATGGAAAGACTTGAGTGTTAACAAACAGATGACTGCAAAGAATATAAATCTTTCCATTACCCAGCCGTCAGTTAGAACGGAAGAAGCTCCTTGGATGGGAAGAGAAACGTTGTCAAAGGAAAAAAACAAACAAACAAGAAAGTCCAGTTGTCTTTTGAAAAAAAAAAAAAAAAGCACCTTTGAGACTCCAATCCTGAGGCTCGGGGTGTCCAAAGTGAATTTGATTTATGGCCAGCAGCACCGCAGCCATGGGTCAAAGTGACATACTGTGTCTTAAGGCCCATTGTGCACCCCTTGTCCTAAAGTCATAGCTTCTTCTTAGCCGGCCCCGGGGACTTAGCCATTGTGGTTTGCAAATAGCAGTTTAAGCGGTAGCATCTCTTCTGAAGGGATAGTATTTGGTATGTTATGGGGGAAACAAATCCTCCGTTGTTGACTGACAGTTATGTGTTAAAGGGCTTTGGCTTTTGTTCTAAAATTTATTAGAAAATTTGAGTTTTATGTTCATTTAGAAATTGGTTTGGATGGTGAGTTATTTCTGAAGATGGGTGGCCTTATACATTATACATACATACATATCAATAAACACATAAATGACTTGGTAAGTCTGGAAGATCCGCTGGGTGATGGAGGGAACAATGGTGGAAGAGACGCTGGTCTCCACCTGATTTGTGAGCAACTCAGAGGCACCTGGGTGGCATTGTACAAAATGAAAAGCCAGAATAAGGTGCACTTTTGCCTGGAGCAGAAGGACGGATCTGAAATCCAGAGGGTTACAATATTCCTGAAGAACACTAGATTGTGGGAAATGTTAGCCACTTCGGCCAGTTGGACATTTCTCTTCTTCTGCCAGTTATTTTGGAAACACTGCATTTGTGTAAGCTGTTGGCAAACTGGTCATCTGCTTTGGCCTGCTGTGTAGGTAAGAGAGTGTCTTACCTCATGTTTTTAACCTTTCCTCTGAAATTCAGAGGTTGCATTCATACAACGCCCTTAACTTGGAGACTGGATGGATCCGTTTCTGGTTTGAATCAAAAACTAATCAAAGCATTGCCATCACGGGATTGGACCCTTTCTCCTGCTTTGTGGGCACACTCACAATCTGGGTGACATTGGGCACAATGAACTTGAGTGTGCAACTGCCAAGTTTTAATTCATCTATTAATAATTTTGTGCAACCCTAAGCAGTTGGTTGATAAAAGATTTTGTTTTCTGCTCGACCTGTTGATATCAACTACCATAGGAGTTTACTTCTGACGTCAGTCAATGCCGGCTTAAATTTGATCACAAGGCCAGCAGCCATTGACAACTCAAGGTGGCAAATACAGGTAGTCCTCGACTTACAACAGTTCATTTAGTGACCGTTCAAAATTACAATGGCACTGAAAAATGTGACTTATGGCCATTTTTCACAGTTATGACCTTTGCAACATCCCCATGGTCATGTGATCATAATTCCGATGCTTGGCAACAACTCATACTTATGACTCTTACGGTGTCCCGGGGTCATGTGATCCCCTTTTGCGACCTCCTGACAAGCAAAGACAATGGGGAAGGCAGATTCACTTAACAGCCAGGTTACTAATTTATCAACTGCAGTGATTCACTTAACAACTGCGACAAGAAAGGTTGTAAAATGGGGCAAAATTCACTTGTGTGTCTCACTTAACAACATAAATTTTGGTCTCAATTGTGATTGTAAGTCAAGGACTACCTGTATATCTAATGCTCCCTCCTCATCCTATTTTCTCCACAAGAACAACCCTGTGAGGTGGGATGAGCAGAGAGAGTAACCGACCCCAGATCACCAAGCCAGCTTTCATGCCTTAAGGTGGGACTGACTTTTTATAACTTTTCCCACTTCTCTCTCACCACAGTGTTTCTTTTTCCCACTTCTCTCTCACCATAGTGCTGAGCAGAGATCTCACAATGGAGACCCTGACAGCCGGTGAGATCCGTCAACGCTTCATCAATTTCTTTGTGGACAACCAACACACTTACGTACACTCATCTGCCACCATCCCTCTGGATGACCCTACCCTCCTCTTTGCCAATGCTGGCATGAACCAGGTCAGTGATAATAGATGCCTATAAAGCAGAGGGAACTGTACTCTCTTTTTCATAATTCAGAAATTTGGGGCTGACAAAAAAAATAGCAATATCACTTAGACTTATATACCGCTTTACAGTGCTTTTACAGCCCTCTCTAAGCGGTTTACAGAATCAGCCTATTGCCCCCAACAATTTGGGTCCTCATTTTACCCACCTCGGAAGGATGGAAGGCTGAGTCAACCTTGAGCCGGTCAGGATTGAACTCTTGGCAGTGGGCAGAGTTGCCTGCAATATCACAGTGCTTTACAGCCCTCTCTAAGCGGTTCACAGAGTCAGCATCTTGCTGCCAACAATCTGGGTCCTCATTTTACCTACCTCGGAAGGATGGAAGGCTGAATCAACCTGGAGCCTGGTGAGATTTGAACTGCCAAATTGCAGGCAGTCGGCAGGCAGCAGAAGTAGCCTGCAGGACTGCACTCTAACCATGGCTCATGTTTTAAAAATGTTTTTTAAAAGTTCTCAGCCTACTTTGCATGGAACTCCAGAGCTGAGAATTGTTTTCTTCTTTGTTATCTCAGTTCAAGCCTATCTTCCTCAACACAATTGACCCTTCCCATCCCATGGCCAAACTGACACGAGCCGTCAACACCCAGAAATGCATTCGAGCTGGCGGCAAACACAACGACTTGGACGACGTGGGCAAGGATGTGTATCATCACACTTTCTTTGAGATGCTGGGCTCCTGGTCTTTTGGCGATTACTTCAAGGTACGGTGGGAGCATAGCAGGAAGCTCTCAATTGAGGGATACGACGTAGGGTGGGTTGTGTTTGTGGGCTTACTTTTTTTTTTCCCATAAAAGTTTGTTTTATTTTTTCCAACAAACATCACATATTTTATGAACAAAGTGTTGTCCGACTCAATCTTACATGATTTTCCATATACATAATCCATTTCATTATCATCTCTCTGTTTCAATTCCAACCCATAATATTCTCCTTACATATTTCTTTATCTTAACTTATTTCCTTTTTAATACATACATAGTATTACTAATCACCCTAAATTCCTAATCCCTTACAATAACATCAATTAACTGTCCTATTTACTACCTACATTTCTCATATTTTCTATCCCACTGTATTTCAACTCCTTCTCATAATATTAATTTAATTTGATTTAAGTTGTCTTTAAACACAAAACAAATTACTTTTTCACATTCCATCTACTGTTGTTTTACTTTAATCAATATACACCGTTATCCTCAAATATTGCATAGAAACCCTTTCATTTAATTAACAATCCCCAATTAAAATGTATCAAATTTCCTATCCCACTTTTCTACTGAATCTGTTTTGCCCAGAATAAAATGCATCATCATATATCTTAATTACTCCAAATCTATTTTACCATAAACCTTTAACTTAATTTACTATCATAATATTGATACAGTTTTCTTAAATCTACTAATAGGACCCTTATTTTCTTTTTTTTCTTTCCACCAGCTTTCCCTTTTTAACCATTTTCCTTTGGGGGGCTTACTTTTGCTTGTTGCGCACAGAATTCTTGCGTCTTTGGCCTCTTCAAATAAGGTTGGGAATTCCTCTTGTGTAAATCTAGGAGAGCTCTTCTTTGTAATCATAGTTAGCGCTAGCGAAAATGGAACAGTTATCTGATCTTGCATGTTTGGGATGTTAGATTTATTATAGATTTATTATATTTGTATGCCACCCAACTCCCAAAGGACTCTGTTGGTTTGGCTACTGCTTGATCATCCAAAAGAACAGAGGCAGCCTGCTCATATTTCCAGACTCATCAAATAACAGATAGTCCTTGACTTAACAACCATAATTGAGCCCAAAATTTTATGTTGCTAAGTGAAACATTGGTTAAGTCAGCTTTGCCTCATTTTACGACTTTTCTTGCCACAGTTGTTAAGTAAATCATTGCAGTTCTTAAATCAATAACGTGGTTGTTGAGTGAATCTGGCTTCCCCATTGATTTTGCGTGTCAGAAGGTCGCTAAAAGGAGATCGCTGCAACCGCCATAAGTATGAACTGGTTGCCAAGCATCTGATCATGTGACCATGGAAGGGTGCTGTAACAGTCGTAAGTGTGAAAAATGGTCATGAGTCACTTTTTTCAGTGCCGCCGTAACTGTGAACGGTCACTAAATGAACTATTGTAAGTGAAGGACTACTTGCACATTTCAAACTATACACAATCGATGGTTGTACAGGTACAATGGGACCGGTTATACAATCGGTCTTGATTTCGAGCCATTTGTTCAGTGACCATGCAAACTTATAATGGCACTGAAAAAAGGGACTTAACGATAGTCCTCATGCTTAGCATCGCAGTATTCCCATGGTCACGTGATCAAAATTCGGATACTTGGCAACTGGCGGGTATTTACAGGGGGGGGTCGCATTTCGGAGTCACGTTATCGTTATTTGCGATTTTTCCAGCTGGCTTCTGACAGCCAAAGTCAATGGAGGAAGCTGGGTTCATTTAACGACCGTGTAATTCCCCGCAGTGATTTGCTTAACAACTCTGGCAATAAAGGTCATCAACGTGTGTGACTCACTTAACAACTGTCTTGCTTAGCAGTGGATATTCTGGCCCCGATTGTGGGCGTAAGTGGAGGGCTGCCTGCCTCTATGATGGCTTGGTGGTGTTACTGCCGCATTTAGAAAAAGGTGAAATGTGAAAAGAAAGGAGGTAGATGATCATTCTGTCTGGCAAGACCGTCACAGCCGTGTTTTTCACTGTCCTCTCAGGAACTGGCTTGCAAGCTCGCTCTGGACCTGCTCACCAAAGAATTTGGCATCCCCATCGAAAGGCTCTATGTGACTTATTTTGGTGGCAATGAGGCAGCCGGCTTGGAGCCTGACTTAGATTGCAAGCAAATTTGGCTGGATCTCGGGTGAGTTGGGGTTACCCAGGAAATTCTTCCTTAACTGTCAGAAAGCAACGCCAATCCCTCCCAAAAGAAGCGAAGGGGGTTAAAGACCAGGCAAGGAGGTGTAACAGATATCATCTCTCTTAGTCTTTCCAAACTCTAGTCTGTGCCTTAAATTTCCCCTTTCTTTGCATCATGCAAAAACTCTTGTGCTCTAAGAAAAAAATAATAATCCGGGAATAAATTTAACGGATTCCAGGTTTGTTGTTACTGTTGTTACAGGGCTTCTTCCGATGTCCCAGGTGTATGAATTTATATGCCTTCCTTTCCTGTTCCGTGGACGGAATTGCCTGCTGTGACTGTCACCATTAGTTAAGGAGGGCGCGAAGCATGTGGGGTGCATGGCTTGGCCTCTGGCTTCTTTTGCAGCAGCAATTGGCTGCAAAGGCAGCCACACTTGCTGGAGGCGGCAGCCTGAGCGGCACCCGCGAATCAGCTGTTTTGTGAATGGCGGCCGGAGCGGCTCAGCTGATCCAATTAAGGGGCTGAGAAGCCCTGAGGTGTGCAGAGAAGGGAAGGGCTGCCCCCTGTGCTGGCCACACCCACCCCTTCATAGGGCTTATTTTCGGGGGAGGGCGTATATTTACGCCCACCCCAAAAATTAGCCTTGGCCTTATTTTCAGGACATGTCCTATTATCAGGGAAACACGGTACTTTTAAAAAAACTTGCTAAGTGGACTTCAAATACTATAGTTCTTGGAATTTTGTGTTCCCAGGGTCACATCTGCAGGGCACAAAAGTGGGGGGAAATAGCAATAGCATTTAGACTTATATACCGCTTTACAGTGCTTTTACAGCCCTCTCTAAGCGGTTTACAGAGTCAGCATATTGCCCCCAACAATCTGGCTCCTCATTTGACCCACCTCGGAAGGATGGAAGGCTGAGTCAACCTTGAGCCAGTCAGGATCGAACTCCCGGCTGTGGGCAGAGCTAGCCTGCAATATGGCATTCTAACCACTGCGCCACCATGGAAGGGAGGAAGGAAGGAATAGCAATAGCCCTTAGACTTATATACCACTTTATAGTGCTTTACTGCCCTCTCTAAGCGACTTACAGAGTCAGCCTATTGCCCCCAACAATCTGGGTCCTCATTTTACTGACCTCGGAAGGATGGAAGGCTGAGTCCACCTTTGAGTTGGTCAGAATCAAACTCCTGGAAGCGGGCAGTGAGTTAGCCTGCAATACTGCATTCTAACCACAGTGCCACCATGGCTCTGGCTAGTGAATATTTTCAAAGCTATTTAAAAATAGTGTGGGCTCCTAATTAATCCAGAGCACTGAAGTTATTATTATTATTATTTATTAAATTTGTATGCTGCCCAACTCCCAGGGGACTCTGGGCAGCTCACAACAATATAAAAAACTATTAAAAGAAAACATAATAAAAACATTTAAAAACAGTTAAAAACTCATACACAGCGTTTCATGGCCGGATCTCGCCAATTACAGAGGCGAGATCAATGGCCCCAAGCCTGCCCGAAGAGCCAGGTCTTCACCACTTTCCGGAAGGCCAGCAGGGTGGGGGTGGTCCGGATCTCAGGAGGTAACTGGTTCCAGAGGGCCGGGGCAGCCACAGAGAAGGCCATCCCCCATGGGCCCGCCAGCCGGCACTGTTTAGCTGACGGGACCTGGAGGAGCCCAACCCTGTGGGATCTTACCAGTCGCTGGNCAGCTCGCAGAGAGTTGGTGTAATAGGGGTGTACCTAGGGACACCCATGACAGCGCGCGCAGCCACATTCTGGGCCAACTGTAGTCTCCGAACACTCTTCAAGGGTAGCCCCATGTAGAGCGCATTGCAATAATCTAACCGTGAGGTGACAAGGGCATGAGTGACTGTGAGGAGAGCCCCTTGATCCAAGTAGGGTCGCAATTGGTGCACCGGGCAAACCTGTGCAAAGGCCCCCCTAGCTACAGCTGACAAGTGTTGGTCTAATTTTAGCTGTGAGTCTAGGAGGACACCCAAATTGCGAGCCCGTTCTGAAGGGGACAATTCCCCCCCCCCGAACCAAGGATGGACAGTCGACATACTCTTTGGGAGGCAATACCCATAGCCACTCGGTCTTGTCTGGGTTAAGTCTGAGCCTGTTGACTCCCATCCAGACCCTCACAGCCTCCAGGCACCGGCACATCACGTCCACCGCTTCACTGAACTGAAGTTATGACTTGTGGGCTCTTTCCTCACTCTGTTACTCATGGACTTCTTCCTCCTTCAGTCTGGCAGAGAATAAGATTCTTCCAGGTAGCATGAAGGACAACTTCTGGGAAATGGGAGACACCGGGCCCTGTGGCCCTTGCAGCGAGATGCATTACGACCGGATCGGGGACCGAGACGCTTCCCACCTTGTCAATCAAGATGATCCCAACGTGCTCGAGATCTGGAATTTGGTGTTCATACAGTTCAACAGGTGATGCAGGAATCGGTTTCCTTTTGCTTGAGATCTCCCCAGCTGTGGGTTTTCCAGTCAATCAGAGGAAGAGCACTGAAGAATTTCATCCCCGCTTTTGTATTTATACATATATGGGCATGATATATTTGTTTTACCTATGTACAGGTAGTCCTTGACTTTCGACCACGGTCGAGCCCAAAATTTAGGTTGCTAAGTGAAACATTTGCCCCATTTTGCGACCTTTCTTGCCACAGTTGTTAAGTGGAGTTAACAATTGTTAAGTTAGTAACACGGTTATTAAGTGAATCTGGCTTCCCCATTGACTTTGCTTATCAAAAGTCACAAAAGGCGATCACATGACCCCGGGACACGGCGACCGTCATAAATTCATGTAAGTTGCCAAGTGTCTGAATTTTGATTACTTGAACATAGGGATCCTGCAATAGTCGTAAGTGTGAAAAACAGTCATAAGTCACTTTTCAGTGCTGTTGTAACTTCGAGCGGTCACTAAAAGAACCGTGTTGTAAGTTAAAGACTATCTGTATTTCATTGCTCTATATTAGTTTTAATTTGCTTTTAAATACACGGTTTAAAATTGGAGTTTCTAGTTTGCATGAAGTTGGGACGAAGGGGAAGGACTGGATTTCTGCTCGTGTTTCCTAATCCCAATGATGATTGATAGATAGATAGATAGATAGATAGATAGATAGATAGATAGATAGATAGATAGATAGATAGATAGATAGATAGATAGATAGATAGATAGATAGATAGATAGATAGATAGATGATAGATTGATAGATTGATAGATGATAGATAGATAGATAGATCAGACGAATTATTATTCTCTTGGCAAGTTGCCAAGAGAACTTTAAATATTTGTATTTTTATTAATGTCTCTCTTACAATTAAACTGTATTGTCTGCATTGTATTTAGCACAGAGTTTCCATGTACTGTCTGATCATATTGCTTCTTTGCATTATGACCAGATCGTGCTGTATGGTGATGGCATTATTCCGAGAAAGATTGCAAGAAAAGAAATTTGGAGATAAATCCCACGATCATTATGAGAAACTTATTCAGTTCGCT
>QLTV01012195.1:315689-327696 GCA_003457575.1 Thermophis baileyi
GGGGGGCGGGCCTTCTCTGTGGCTGCCCCGGCTCTCTGGAACCAGTTACCTCCTGAGATCCGGACCACCCCCACCCTATTGGCCTTCCGAAAAGCAGTAAAGACCTGGCTTTTCCGGCAGGCCTGAGGCCGTGATCTCGCGGTTGTAATCTGCGAGATCCGGCCATGATGGGATATGCATGAATTTTAAATTGTTTTAATGTCTAATGTTTTAATGTTTTATTATTGATTAGGATGTTTTATAATGTTTTTTATGATGTTTTTAATGTTTTTTTGTTTGTTGTTAAGCCGCCCAGAGTCCTTTGGGAGTTGGGCGGCATACAAATATAATAAATCTAAATCTAAATCGGTCTTGTTATCAATCTCCTGGGTTGATTTGATGAACCACGTCCGCTGACTCTCTTCTTTGCTTTGCAGAAGACGGAATTTACGGTGAAAAACGTACAAGTCCGAGGAGGTTACGTGCTCCATGTGGGCACGGTCTATGGGAGCCTGAAGGTGGGAGATTTTGTGCGCTTGTTTATTGATGAGGTGAGTGACACGAGGGAAGAAGGGAAAAGAAATTTGACTTGGGTTCTTCCATCTAATCCTTTTCTTATTGAAAAAGATTCTTATTGAAATCCTTTTCTTATTGAATTTTAATCCAGGTCAAACCTGGATTAAAATTCGAATCACTAGCCCAGAGTTCCCCAACCCTTCCGGCTTTGCGGGGCAGGAGAGGGTATGGTTCCATGCGAGCGGCCAGCAAGCGTGCATGTGTTGCATGAGTGGCCAGCATACATGCCCATTGCTCGTGCAAATTTGTTCTGACCCAGCTCCCCAAACTTGACAAACCCTCTGAAGTTAACTCAAAGATTCCTTTATAAGGAGTGCCAGCAGCCCTGACAAAATGTTTCTCTCTCAACGCAGGCTAACAAGTCCGGCTGGCCGGAAGATGAATAGTTGTCTGCCACATCTATTCATCTCTGCTTCCTGCCTTTTATTCCCAGAGCTAGGGTGGGGCTTCGCTAGTAGCGGTGGTTCTTCCTTCTGAAAGACCGGCCCACGGATTTCCACTGCTCTCCTCTCCTCTGCCTTCTGCGCATCCGCACATCAGGCACTGGACCCAGCTGTTCCTCCTCTTCCTCATCAGCCACCTCCAGACCTGGGGACTGTTGACTCTCCAGCTGAGGGCTGACGGACGGCCCAGGCTCCTCCTCTGTCTCTCTCTCTGACAGCTCCAGTCCCTCTTCCCCCTCGGAGCTCTCAGGTTGCCTTGATGCTGACCCTGACTCCCACGCCTTCACCTCTGATTTGGCTGAGGGGCCAGCGGCCGACAGGCCAGAACAAAATCGAGTGTGCATGCACGCGCTCGCCTGCTGCTTACATAAAGTGGGGGTGATTGCCCGCCACTTCTGCGGCCCGGTTCTGAACGGCTCACGACCCAGTAGTGGGCTGCAGCCCAGGGGTTGGAGACCCCTGCACTAGCCTGTTGCCCAGATCACTTATGGACCCCAGCTGGCTGGCTTAGGATTGATCCTGACTTCTTGGGATCCTTGATGAGAAGGATCCTTCCTTCCCTTGCAGATCCTCTCATCTCCAGTCACTTCTCTCTCTTACCTTTCAGCCAAGGCGAAGGCCCGTTATGAGCAACCACACTGCCACCCACATCCTCAACTTCGCTCTACGTTCTGTGCTGGGAGAAGCCGATCAGCGAGGATCCTTGGTGGCTCCGGACCGATTGCGGTTTGACTTCACCGCCAAGGGAGCCATGTCTACCCAGGAAATCAAGAAGGCAGAAGAGATTGTTAATGGGATGATTCAAGAAGCCAAGGTACAGTGAGACAGAGTCCCAGTGTCCTTGCGTTGAATCCCTTTGGAATATAATTACTTCCCTGGGTTTCTGGATAACTAGAGACAACTGGATTTCTCTATCCAGGTGCATATCAGGGTATACAGGCCAGTCTCTACTTTCCCTACCAATTGCTTATAGCAATAAACTTATACACCACTTCACAGTGCTTTACAGCCCTCTCTAAGCGGCTTACAGAGTCAGCATATTGTCCCCCAACTATCTGGGTCCTCATTTTACCCACCTCGGAAGGATGGAAGGCTGAACCAGTCAGGATCGAACTCTTGGCAGTGGGCAGAGTTAGCCTGTAATACTGCATTCTAACCATTGCACCACCAAGGAAGGAAGGGAGAGAGGGAAGGAAGGAAGGAATAGCAATAGCACTTATATATCGCTTCACAGTGCTTTACAGCCCTCTCTAAGCGGTTTACAGAGTGAGCCTATTGCCCCCAACAATCTGGGTCCTCATTTTACCAACCTCAGAAGGATGGAAGGCTGAGTCAACCTTGAGCCGGTCAGGATCGAACTCCTGGCAGTGTGCAGAGTTAGCCTGCAGTGCTGCATTCTAACCACTGCGCCCCCACAGATCTTAATGCCTAGAATTTGATCCCATTCTTTTATTTATTAAAACCAACCAAGTCCATTTATTGCATGGACACAGCTGCTAGATTTTTGGCCTGATTCTAACTTTTCTCGGCGTGATTGTATAGTGTTGAGATTAAGAAGCTGCTCGCCTGGCTAAAGAAAATTAAACTGAAGCCCGTGTTGGCTTCTCCTGGTATGGTTAGGGGCCCAATTTCGCTCACCTATACTGGGGCTTTATACCTTGGCAGAAAAACAGAATGATCTTGAGACCGCTGCACTAAGAAACACTAGGTACAGACACTGCATCCCCTCCCCTGGAATCTGCTAATCTTCAGTGTCCCTGTGATCAATTTCCCAGGTTGTACACGCCAAGGACTGTCCGCTGGCAGCTGCCAAGGCCATCCAAGGCCTCCGAGCAGTATTTGATGAGACTTACCCAGATCCTGTACGTGTTGTCTCTATTGGCATACCAGTTGAGGACATGCTGAATGATCCCTCCAGCGCAGCAGGTGCCGTCACATCGGTCGAGTTCTGCGGGGGCACGTGAGTACATCGGGGTCGCAGAAAAAAAAAATTAAAGGCCTGCATCGGGGAAACCAAAAACTACAAATCATGCGTTACCTAGCAGATTAGGTCTTCAGAGCCAGACATTTATTCAGTTGCTGAGACGAGAGGTATTAAAAACTCGCCTACGGCCTCTGCACTTGCCATCTGTAGAGATTCTCAGTCATCCAGGTCATGGTTGTCCCAAAGGTGCTTTTTCAGTAGGCAACCTGAATGGCGTGGGAGTTGGAACGGATTTCCAGAGAGAGAGAAATTGCAGAGTTACAGGACCCAGATTGTTGGGTTCTGTAAACCGCTTAGAGGGGGCTGTAAAAGCACTATGAAGTGGTATAGAAGTCTAAGTGCTATTGCTATTGCTATTGCTAACCATGACCTGGATGACTGAGAATCTCTATAGACTTTTAGCTATGCACTTTGGGATGAACCCCCTTCGGATGCTTGTGGTAGTATGAACGGATTTCCAGAAAAATTGCAGACTACAAGAACCATTTGCGCTATTCAGGTGACCCTGAGGACACAGATAAACCTCCAAGTGGCCTCAATGACTCTCTAAAAGGACGAAAATGACCAGCTTGTCTGCAAGGAGTATAAATCCCTCCATTCCCCACCATCCAGTCAGAGCTGAAGAAGCTTCTTAGATGAGAAGCAAAACGTCTTCAAAAGAAAAAACAAGGAAGTCCAGTTGCCTCCTGAAAAAGCACCTTTGGGACTGAACTTTCCATGTTTTTACAGGCATTTGCAGAACTCGAGTCACGCCGGACACTTCGTCATTGTGTCGGAAGAAGCCATAGCGAAGGGCATCCGGAGGATAGTAGCCGTCACTGGTGCCGAAGCACAAAAGGTCAGTGAAGAAGGAAGAGAGAGCCAGATGCTCTGGGGAAGCTGAGCGAGTTGAGGACCTGACTTGTTTAGATAACACCAGGACTGATCCATTGGATCCCTGTTTAATTTTAAGCTAAGAGACCAGTCAACCTGATTGTTTTCCCTTTAGGCACGCTGGGCAGAGGCTGCTGCCGGCTCGGACCGGTTCGGCCGAACCGATAGTTCCGAGCACTGGTTGGTTCCCCCCCCCCNACGCTATCCGGTCCTAGATATTTCATTTTCCAGCTCACTCTCCCCATCCCGCAGCCCAGCTGATTTGCACCCCTCTCCCATTCCACTAACCGTGGCTGACCTAGCAGGTTTGCAGGAAGCCGCCCCCATTGAAAAAGCCTAGTTTTAGGTGTTGTGCGCAAAGCGGGCGTGCGCGCGCGCTCGCATTTTCGGCGAACCGGTTGTTAAAGTATGTGCAGCCCACCTCTGCTTACATCCCTTCTCTCTTCCAGGCCTTGAGGAAATCAGAAGGTCTGAACAAGCAGCTGGCTGACCTAGAAACCAAAGTGAAGATCCAGACGACACCCAACAAAGACGTCCAACGTGAGATTGCGGATCTTGGCGAGGTAAGGAAAGGGAAAGGGAAAAGGAAAGGCCTTTGTAGCCCCTCTCTCCTAGGATCCTCTAGTAAGGCTGGTCATCTCCAAGCTACTAGCTAAAGAGTTGCAGTTTGCAGCTTGCTGGCTGGGTTTACAGACAGGACTTTACATATCGGTAGCAAAGTCGGTCTCTACCTAGCAAATGCAAATTCAGTAGCTGTCATATTCAGGAGCCGTGGCGGCGCAGTGGTTAGAATGCAGAATTGCAGTCTGACTCTGCCCACTGCCAGGAGTTCGATCTTGACCGGCTCAAAGTGGACTCAGTCTTCCATCCTTCCGAGGTCGGTGAAATGAGGACCCAGATTGTTTGGGGGGGGGCATATGCTAACATTGTAAACTGCTCAGAAAGTGCTGTAAAGCACTACGAAGCGGTATATGTCTTAAGTGCTTATTGCCGTATGCTGGAGTGGTCTGTGCTTGGCTAATAGTAGAAGGATTACTTTCTTGAATGTTCCAGTCCCAGATTAAAGAATTAAATTATTAAATGAATTAAATTAAAGAATTAAAAATTTTAGTGATGGGAGCCCACCACACCTGAAGTTGTAACATCGAGATGTTACTCATTTTGCAGGCCCTGGCTACGGCCATCATTCCCCAGTGGCAAAAGGATGAACTCAGAGAAGCCCTAAAAGCACTGAAGAAGATTATGGATGATTTGGATCGGGCCAGCAAAGCTGACATCCAGAAAAGAGTGAGCCTGTCTCCTGGTTTTCTTTCCCATGCTGTTACTCATGAAGAGAGCTTAGAAATTGCTCTAAGGTAGTCCTTGATTTATGACTAGAGACCATTCAAAGTTAATGACGGATCTCCCTGGAGGTACTCAACAACCTGCTTCTGAAGTTCCAACTCCCCCTCACCCCATCCTCGTGTGAATGCACTTTAGGGTGCTCGGCATCCAGACTGCATTTATGGCCGTTTGCAGTGTCCCACAGTCGTTTGACCACCTTTTACAAGGTTTTTGTCGAAAATTGGCCTTTCTGGTTTTGGGTAAAACCAGCCCATAGCGAACCATGGGCTGCCAAAAAGATCCTAAACTCTGGTTAGTCGTGCAGGTGAGCCATTATATGACCATCACGAATGATGACCAGGCTCCATTGAGGTCATAAGCTGAGGACTCTTTGTATTTTCCCTTTGAAATCTAGGCAGATGGCAAACTGCAAAGAACTGTGCTGCTGTTGCTACTACTGCTTGTATCGTAAAGAACAGCATGTAGCTGTTCCTTTTATCATGTGGTGTCATCTTCTTTCTGATTCTGGACGTTTAACTTGGTCATCTTTAGAAACAAAATCCTAAGAGAACAATTCCCAATCTGAATAGAATAGAATAACAGAGTTGGAAGGGACCTTGGAGGTCTTCTAGTCCAACCCCCTGCTTAGGCAGGAAACCCTACACCACTTCAGACAAATGGTTATCCAACATCTTCTTAAAAACTTCCAGTGTTGGAGCATTCACAACTTCTGGAGGCAAGCTGTTCCACTGATTAATTGTTCTAACTGTCAGGAAATTTCTCCTTAGTTCTAAGTTGCTTCTCTCCTTGATTAGTTTCCACCCATTGCTTCTTGTTCTATTATCTGGGAGGTTTTGAGTGTGCAAAGATCAAAACTTCCAGAATTCCTAACTGTTGCCACACTAGATAGACATTCTGGGATGTGTAACTGTTAAAACATCTGGGAGAACCTCACGTTGGCAAAGGTTTGTCATAACGTGTCCCACTTTCTGTCTTGAATCTTCATTTTAGCAAGCCAGACTTGGCTGAGAAGTTGGCGCATTTATTTATTTTTTTCTCGCGTGTGTGTGCCTTTGTACCTGGCACACTACATAGACCCCAGCTAAGTACAACATGTAGAATAAGAACTCTCTGCCTCTGCAAGGAGCATCGTTTTTCCATCTCTGTCGTTTGCGACCTCAGTTGGGCAACCTCACATTTGTCTCATGCTTTTCTTTCTTCTCCAAGGTGCTGGACAAGATGAAGCAGCTCATTGAGGCTTATCCCAACCAGCCTCTGGTCATTCTGGAAATGGAGAATGGTGCTTCTGCTAAGGTACTTTTTTTTTTTCAGCGCAGCCATCTTTTGTGAGGCCGTGGTGGCGCAGGGGTTAGAATGCAGTATTGCAGGCTAATTCTGCCGACTGCCAGCAGTTCGATCCTGACAGGCTGAAGGTTGACTCAACCTTCCATTCTACCGAGGACGGTAAAATGTGAACCCAGATTGTTGGGGGCAATAGGCTGACTCTGTAAACTGCTTATAGAGGGCTGTCAAGCACTATGAAGCGGTATATACCGGTATATTTCCCCGAAAATAAGACCCTGTCTTATATTTTTTTGAACCCTGAAATAAGCGCTTGGCCTTATTGCCATGCACTCAAAAGCCCGATTGGGCTTATTATCAGGGGATGTCTTATTTGGGGGGAAACAGGCTAAGTCTTAAGTGCTATTGTGAAAGGGGCAGAGGTGCATAGAGAGCTATAACCGATGGGGTCTCAGACCTGACTTAGCGGCTGAACAACAACAACAAAACAAGAGAGAAGGATGCACATTTGGTTCCCATCTAGAGGACAAGAAGTGGCTGCGCGCGCGCGCGCACACACACACACACACACACCTTGGCATGAAATGATCTGTGGGCTTCCCTCCGGCCTGACCTAGATTGCCAAATGATGGGAGGTTATTTCAGTTTTTCAGTTCTTTCCTGGTCCAGCTTCAAATGCCAGTTCCCAGCACGTTCTTTCTCTACAGGCCTTGAATGAGTCCCTGAAGCTCTTGAAGACACATTCTCCTGAGACAGCCGCAATGCTTTTCAGCGTGGATAACGAAGCAGGCAAAATTACCTGCTTATGCCAAGTTCCTCAGGTAGGTAAGATTGGGAGCACCTCTGAGTCTGGGTAGAATACGGATAATTCAAGAAACAGAAGTTCCATTCTTTTTTTTTAAAGTTAATAGATCTAGCAGGGTGTCATACTCAAGGCCCGCGGGCCAGATCCAGCCCGCAATGTGGTCGGATCCGGCCCGCGGGGCCGTCCTGGTCTACCTGCATTGCTTCGGCCCGGTCTACCCATTGCAAAGAGGAAACATGCCAGCAGTTTGGGGAGTGGTGTCAAGCTGGCCACTCCCAACCAGTCGCCCTCCACTCCAAGGTCAACCACAGCCCTGATGTGGCCCTCAATGAAATTGAGTTTGACACCCGATCTAGAGCAACGATGAAAAGCCTATGAGATTTCCCCAGATATGACATAAACCGTAACTCCCAATAGCCTCAGCCTATATGGCCATTGATGGAGGATGCTGGGAATTGCATCCGACTTTCCTTTATCATGGTTTGTTTAACTACAGATTTGCAAGTGTTTTGTCTTTCAGGAAGTTGTGGCGTTCTTGGTGCTCTCTGAGCTTGGTTGTTTTCTTGCAGGCGTTTCATTCCCAAACTAGGTAACATATTTGATAATGAAACATCCGCAAGAAAACAATCAGGCTCAGAGAGCACCAAGGGACCTCACAGTTCAATCCCGAGCTGCAAATATTCCCTTCTATCGGTTTCAGGAAGTTGCCGGCAAAGGGCTGAAGGCCAGCGAGTGGGTACAGCAAGTCTCCGTGCTGATGGATGGCAAGGGAGGAGGGAAAGACCTCTCTGCCCAGGCTACGGGCAAAAACACAGATTGCCTCGAGGAAGCCCTGCAGGTGGCCACCAAATTTGCCAAGCTGAAGCTCAGCGAGTTGAAGAACTGAACCCCACCTGGGATCAAACTCGGGAAGGATGTTCCTTGCCTGCAGGCCAATAGCTTAGATGTTTCTTTTAGCACCATCGGTGGAGGACTACACCATACGTGGTTGTCCTATATTCATCTGGCACGAACTCAAGAGAGATGGCTGGAAAAGTCGATTATCTGGATACTTGGCCATGAAGCCAGAGCTGTGTCCCTTTGAGCCCCATCTCCTGAGAATAGCCATGCCATCTCAGGACACATGCTGCTAAGGAACTGACCCTTCCAGTTGTCACATAAGTGTATCCTTCATTGCAATGCCACTGTGCAGTTTAAAGGGAATGGTGCAGTTTCCTTTTCATCTGTGATTTAAGCACTACGTTTGGGGTATTATAACGTGAATATACGCAGGGATGAACCTGACCTGCCGTCATCACATTTCTTCTTTCTAACCGTAGAAACCTCCCTCCCCTCATTGTTTTAACCTCCGTTAGAACAAGCCTGCCCTACCCGTGGAAAATTGGGGGTCAGATAGGGCCAGTGCTGAATAAAACAAGCAGACTCTGTGTAATTGCACAGTGGAAATAGCAAGTGTGTCGTTTTATTGGATCAGCGCGTTGCATGCCTGCAGGAACAGAGTGCAAGCTTCGGATTTACACGAATCGTTCTCCTTTACCTCCTTTGCAGAAAACATTGGGGAAATGAAGCCTTTTCCCTAGCGCGTAACAAGCTGTGGTTATGGATGATGGGCTGGTTGAAATCATAACTCAAAACAGATACGAGGCTTATTGAAATTGTCTTGATTACCTTAATTATGCCCAGCCAGGTGTCAGCATCCAGTGGGCTTTGGGTGATCTTGAAAAAGTTAAGCAGGGTAAGGCCAGGCCCTTATTTGGGTGGGGGGCTATCAGGATTGTTGACTAGACTGGGAAGTTGGAAAAGCCTCACCGGGGGAGGGGGGTTGTTTAGTATAAAACCACTTCCAGGTAGTTGCCACGGAATTCAGCTCAATGTGGCCACAAAGTCACCTGAGATCTTGACTGGGAAGAAACTATTATAGCACTATAGCACTTAGATTTATATACCGCTTCATAGTGCTTTACAGCACTCTCTAAGCGGTTTACAAAGTCAGCATATTGCCCCCAACAATCTGGGTCCTCATTTTACCCACCTCAGAAGGATGGAAGGCTGAGTCAACCTTGAGACTGGTGAGATTCGATCTGCCAAACTGCTGGCAGCCGGTGATCAGCAGAAGTAGCCTGCAGTACTGCACTCTAACCACTGCGCCACCTTGAACAACTGTCCTTTTTGAAGCCATGAAAGAAAGGAGACGTTGTTAGTTGCGAAGTCGTGTCCGACCCATCGTGACCCCATGGACAACGTTCCTCCAGGCCTTCCTGTCCTCTACCATCCTCTGGAGTCCATTTAAGCTCACGCCGACTGCTTCAGTGACTCCATCCAGCCACCTCATTCTCTGTCGTCCCCTTCTTCTTTTGCCCTCAATCTTTCCCAGCATTAGGCTCTTCTCCAGTGAGTCCTTCCTTCTCATTAGGTGGCCAAAGTATTTGAGTTTCATCTTCAGGATCTGGCCTTCTAAAGAGCAGTCAGGGTTGATCTCTAGGACTGACCGGTTTGATCGCCTTGCAATCCAAGGGAGACCTAGAGATCTTAAAATCTGTTGCAGCTTAATTTAGTGGTATATACAAACACCGATATGCATGTTGCTACATTATGGGTTAGGGAAGTGTTCTCAGAGATGAAGGACCTAGAGGTGAACATATAATTAGCTTTCTTTTCTTTGCATACCGCAGGTAAAGAAGTCTTAAGTCAAATTTCACTAATGCCATGCAAATCATCTTAGCATCATTGCAGAATCAGTTTATTTCCATTTTTTTTCCCCTTTAAACTTCCCAGTCTGGCCTACAGCCCTGGGATTCTCCCATCTAAGTACTAAGCTTGGTTGATCCTGCTTAGCTTTGGAGAAGGACTGATCATAAAGTCCACTAACCTTAATTTTTACCTTCATCTTGTAGCTGCATAGCATTGGGCAGTTAAGAAATTATAGAAGCTATGGTCTTAAATTGAGGCCAGGAAAACCAGTACTATTAGAAGTGGGGAAACTATCCTTATTGGTTTTTTGCATTTCTAAATTAATGGCCCTTGTATGGTTGAATTGCCCATTTCAAAAATATCAGCAGATAACAGGCAGTGAAAACATCGTTGGGTCCCTGGTGCTCTCTGAGCTTGGTGGTTCTCTTGCAGACATTTTATTACCAAACTAGGCAACATCATCAGTGCAAAACATTTGCGTGCTGTCCTCCTGGGTCCTTTTAGCTCACAGCTACATGTAGTTTACAGGAGACGCACTTAAAGGAAAATGAAGTGACCACACCATTTAGTGGTGGCATTCTGTTTGAGCAAGAGTTCTTGAAAGCTTGCCCATCATTTGTAGAGTAATAAAATGAGACTAATAAAACTATTGCTGTCATGGGCAGTAGGCAAATTTGAATAATGAACAGTGTCATGAGTTTTTTCACCGTGAATTAATTTCCATACTTTTGGAGTATGCAGCCTGCAAATACTAAATTCACCACTCCAGCAAAGTTGGGTAGAGTTTTTCTGCTCTCGGACAGCTACTCATCCGGTGCATAATTAAATTCACCAGTGGCTACCAAAAGTCACTCAGGAAGTTTTTCTTTCTTTCTTTTTCTTTCTTTTCTTTTTCTTTCTTTCTTTCTTTCTTCTTTCTTTCTTTCTCTTTCTTCTTTCTTCCTTTCTTTTTCTTTCTTTCATTCTTTCTTCCTTTCCTTTCTTCTTTTTCTTTCTTCTCTCTCTCTCTCTCTCTCTCTCTCTCTCTGTGTGTGTGTGTGTGTGTGTTGGATGGCTATATAAATACAATGAATAAAATATTTTGGACATAATCGGAATAAACTTTGAACGGTCATTAAACGGACTGTTAGTTGAGAAACTCCTGTACTCCTCCCCACGAACCCAAGATGCTTTTACAAGAGGCAAAGAAAAACTTTTTCTTTGAAGACGTTTCACTTCTCATCCAAGAAGCTTCTTCAGCTCTGGCTGGATGGTGGGGAATGGAAGGATTTATACTCTTTGCGAACAGCTGGTCATTTGCATTCTTTTAGAGCAACATCCTGCAGAAAGCACAGCACCACAACAGTTGCACTACTGGGGTGACCCAGAGGACACAGATTAAACCTCCCAAGTGGCCTCAACGACTTTCTAAAAAGAATGCAAATGACCAGCTGTCTGCAAGGAATATCAATCCTTCCATTCTCCACCATCCAGCCAGAGCTGAAGAAGCTTCTTGGATGAGAAGCGAAACGTCTTCAAAGATAAACCAGAAAGCCCAGTTGCCTCTTGAAAAAAAGCACCTTTGGGCCAACCACGACCTGGATGACTGAGACTCTCCATTGACTGTCCCCGCGAACGGATCAGCCCCCGCAATCCAAGCCTTGCGCAAAAGCGCTGGAGCAGCGGAGACGCTCCTCCAGCCGGGCGCCAGGAACCACCTTCGAGAAGCAGCGGCCGCCGCGGAGAGCCGAAGCCGGCAGGGGGAGCTCCCGGGGAGGGCCTCGCCGCCTTCCTCCGCCCTTCCCCTTCCGGAGCCAGGCGCGCCAAAGCCGGGGCCATGCCGCTGGATCACCGGCGAGTGCCGGGCCCGGAAGAGTCGCAGTCGCCGCTGCTTTACGTGCCCGCCGGCCAGAAGGAGAGCGGCGAGGCGGGCCAAGCCAGCCGGGACCCGTCGGCGCTGCAGCCGCTCTTCGCCCGCGTGGGGCTGCTGAGCCAAGCCAAAGGCTCGGCCTACGTGGAGCTGGACGGAGGCACCAAGGTCCTGTGCTCCGT
>QLTV01012195.1:327964-338291 GCA_003457575.1 Thermophis baileyi
CGTGGCGCTCCTGCCTTCTCTCAACCAAGTGGCCGGCCTGCTGGGCAGCGGCGACGGCGGGCAGGCCGACAGCTGGGCTCAAGGGCTCCGCCTGGGCCTCGACGGCTGCCAGCGCCTTTATCCTCTGCTGCGCCAAAGCCTCCTGCGCGCCGCCAAGCGCCGGGCGCCAGATCCACAGGAGCCCGCGGAGATGGACACGGAGGAACCACCCGCGGGGACCGCCTGAAATCGCCCTCGGGGCTTTTCCACGCGGGGCGTTTTGCGCAGGATCGTGGCAGCCGGGGGACGGGGCCGCACGTCGGACCTCGATGTAGGAAGCGGGCGAAGGATAGACGGATACGGAGCGAGAGACCTGCCTGATCCCCTTCTGGAATCCCGATTCCAGAAATTTGGAAACTTTCTGCCCCCTCCGCTTTGGGAGAGGGGGTGACATTGCTGCAACGTCCCCCCACCCCCAAGAAGCTGTGGCTGTTTTGACTCCAATTTTGCACCGTTGACTTTTTTTTTTTAAGTTGGGTAACTGGAGGCGTCTCTTGAACCCACAACTGATGCCCTGTTTTAGTGTTGAAATTTGAGGTGGATGAGATGAGAGAATGTTGGTCCTGCGTGAGCGGCCTCTGCCTTGTTTGTTAATGTGGTCCTTTGGACGAAAAGGGAAGATTTGGTTTCACAGGAGTTTCTTGCAAGTTAGGTTAGGTTGAAGTGATGGCTGAGTTTTCATCAGAAACCACAGTTAACCACGATTGACCTAAAAGAAAACCAATGGGGTGATGTCTTAAGAGGGCCGTGGGGATTCAGGTTATGACATTAAGCAATAACATGGCTTGTTTCATTCATTATGAACTCAGTGTAATCCAATGGTTAACCATAATTTATTTAGTGCTTTGGACAGATGCAGCCAGTAGCTTGTGTAAATGCATGTTTTTAAAGGTCAAATTAATGTTACCATTTTTTTCAATTTTCATACAAAAATGGGGAAAAAATCCAGTCTGTTTTGCTTTGTTTTGTTTTTTCTAGCTTCTTCTGTCTAGGAAATAAGCCACATTGTTATCTTTTATTTCTTGTTTTTGATCCTAGGTTGACTAAATCCTTGTTAGTACTTTTTTTTTATCTTCTCGAATCTCCTTTGGCATTCTCCTGACTTTCATTCAGTGTGATTTTTCCTCTGATAATAATTCACTGGGACTTGATTTTCTGGCTGTTATTTGAACATACCAGTTTAACAGACCGGTTGCCTTGTTTATAATTAAAACACCTCTTTTGTAAAGCTTTGTGTTTTCTATAGGTTGCTTCGTATATTGAAACATTTTACTTCCTCCCGTTGTAGAGAATAAAGAACATTATTTTAATGAAAATAAGCAAAAACTGTACTTGGGCGAAGAGGCGTGTGTGAAACTTTTAAGCCCAGAGAGATGAGATAACATTCAGAAGGGGATCAGGCAGAGACCTCCCCCCAATTCACAGAAGTATAAGGAGGAAGAAGGGGATCAGCCCAATCAGACTTGGAAAGAATCTGTTATTATCTCAATCAAAGTACTTTTAGCCTTGTGTGGAGTTGATTTCTTGGTCTGGCCTACCTAGTGTGCTAATAATACCCATTCCGAGAATAAGATTATTCTCTAAAACCAGTGGGAAGTCAAATTAAAGGAAACATATTCATATGGCAAATGACTAAGAGGTGGCATTTTGAGTGCCAAGGTGAAAAGATGGCACTGGCTTTGGTTTCTTAAGAGATAAGAGGAAGGTCTTAATGCTCTCTAGTTACTATGGCTATACAGTAAGTCCACGGTCCAGTTCTAATACCTTTTGGTGGAGAACTTTGTGGGTTTTGCAGAGACATCTGATTGGTCATCTTTGGCCTGATCTGGTAAGATTGATTCTTATTATAAATTTGTAAAGTGCATTAAGTCAGAACCCAAATTCATTCTGCATGTTGTGTAAATCCAGGTGATGATTCGCATTTCATTCCCTTCCCTTCCCTTCCAATCTATTCTATTTTATTCAGTCCCATTCTATTCAGTCCCATTCCTATTCTATTCTATTCTATTCCATTCCATTCCATTCCATTCCATTCCAATTCTATTCAGTCCCAAGGGACTATTCAGAGTCCCTTGGGAGTTGGGCGGCATAGAAATATAATAAATAATTATTCTATTCTATTCTATTCTATTCTTTCCTATTTCTATTTCTATTCATATTCTAATTCTAATTCTATTCCGATTCTCTGGATATTACTCAAATGCATTCTCAAAACTCAGCAAATTTTAAGTTCTGTGGATTTCAACTCTCAGAATTCTCCACCCAGTTTGGCTGACTGGGAAATTCTGGAAGTTGAAGTCCACACATCTTGAAGTTGTCAAGTTTGAGAAATGCTGATTTAGTGTGTCTGGTAGTTCCAGCCATTGTAGTTAATTCAGTAAACTATGTTTAAAATAAGCTATGGTGAGTACAAGAACAGACGAGCATTATGTAGCCATTTATGGCACGTTGTTTTCAAAACACTCCCGGAGTAAGCAGAGCAAAAAAATGTGTACAGTCTGTGCAGTTTTGATGGAGTTTCTTGGACACCTTTTACCCCTTAAACCGTGCAGATCCAGTCCTTCTTCTGAGGGACCAAAGCACCAAAGGCATCCATGGCATCTATCATTAATTACCCAAGAGCTCCCCTTTGAGGGAGATGGGTGGTTTAGAAATATGAAATATAAATAAAATATTCATGCCATAAAATCTTCGTCCTGCCTTGCTTGGAACAATCTGTGCAACACAAATCCCAGAACGACAGCCTTTGATGTCTGCAGACAAGATTAACCTGGTGGACTCGAAGCATCTTGAACCTGACGTGCAATTGCTCTTTGGGCACCCATAAAAGAAAAAAAGAACACGTTTGATCTGTAGCACATTGCTACTGTTTATTTCGGAGCAACAATGATTGGTTCAAATGTGCAGTCACGGTGCCTGCTTTTCCTCCTCCCCCCCCTCCCTTCTCCCATCCTGGACCTATGTTTAAGGTTGTTATCTAACAACAACTCCCAAGTTGACGTAGGAAGCTCTCCACCAGTTTAGGGGCAGCAGCAATGCTGCAGCTGGACTTCTGTCTCCTCTGTACCAGCACAGATTGCAAGGAAGCGACGTCGGAGGCTGCACAAGCTGAAGTCATGGGAAGGAAACGCAATACATAGAAAAGGAAGCGCTTGGCGAGGGATCCCAGCAAGGTAGCCCTCCCTACTTGCTTCCTTCGGGATCCGGTGTGTGATTTCTCACCTGCAAGGGAACAAAATATTCATATGGCAACTCTGAGCTTGTCCAATTGCGGTTTCTCTGTTTTTAAACCGATTGGAGGTCAACCATGGCTTCCTATGGCATCTGAACCACGTCACCATATCTAGAGCTGTAGAAACATACGTAGTTCTCAAATGTCGGATGCTATGGAAAGAGACCCATCAGAAGCTGGAAGGAAAAACATCTTCAGTGCTCAGTGCACCTTCAGAATTATTTGGGTGAGCATCTGATAAGGTTTAAATACATAGCCCCATTATCGATTTCTTGAAGTAACAAGCATTCCCCCAAAGGGGCCATTGTATACTTCTAAAGCAGGGGTCTCCAGCCTTGGCAACTTTACGACTTGTGGACTTCAACTCCCAGAATTCCTCAGTCACATGCGCTGGCTGAGGAATTCTGGGAGTTGAAGTCCACAAGTCGTAAAGTTGCCAAGGTTGGAGACCCCTGTTCTAAAGGGTGCAGTCGTAAATGTGTTTTGCAGCGTAAAAAGCTACATTTGTTGAGTCAGGTCAATGTTGACCCCAAGTTTATCATCTGGCATCTCAAGATCCTTTGCTGGTTTTCCCTTCAGATTCTGAGCAGTGAACCTTTCGCAGACAATGCAGGTGCTTCTGCCAAGGAACCAAGACCTTTCTCCAAAATGGCTGCACAGTGAGCTATCTTTCTCTTAAATCCAACCGTTTGTCCAATTAGCTCAGCATTGTTGATACCCTGACCTGGTCTGTGCTTTATTAAACCAGAAGAGAACAACCTTAACGGGGCTGCAACTTGAGGATTTTGGGGACCAGTATGGGGTGGGGCCAGGGGCGTTGGAACAGGACTGAGGTAAGAAGGAGGTTGATTTTCATTTTAGTTTCCTTTTCTTTTTTGAACTGAATTTAGCCTATTTGAGGAATTACACCATCTTCTTTTTCGTTTAATGACCCCGTAATCCCTTGCGGGGTGGAGTTGGGGCAACAATGGAGCTGAGCGTTTACTGGCCGGATGCCCTTCCTGTCGCCAAAGCGGAGTTTGCAACAGATATATTCTCATTGTGCCCAGAGAGAGAAATATCTGCCTGTACCTAAGATGGAACTCACAGCCTCCTGATTGTGAGGTGAGAGCTCCACCTCTAGGCCACCGCACCACTCTTGAGGAATTACACTATCATTTTGGAGTATTTTCAAACTCAAAATGGTAGGAAGTCATACCACCAGTTTTTAGCAACTGGATTCAGAGATGGTTTAGGAGCTGCAAAGAATGAGGGAAGGGATTGAATCGAGTTGCGGGATCTCAGAATGCTCACCCTGGTGTGTAAACCATGGTTTAGCCATGTTTCATTGGACAAACCATAATAGCTCAATTCACACGTTAAATCATGGGAAATAAACCATGCAGCATTTTTTTATGGGGGAAACCAAAACAAAAACCCCTGCATTGTGGTTTAATGTTAAGGATGAGCCCGATCACTAGCTGGCAGCAACTCACTAGGTTTTAGCTATTTCATGTCTTGCCCTTGAAAGCCTGTGTTGGTTCCAGAATCTTCCAAACACTACTGCCAAACTGTAATTTTTAATGTCACGGAAAGAGCCGGCGATTCGATGCAGAAGAAGCAACGTTAATTGTCTAATTAAGTTGAATTTAATTGCTGTTAAATCTCCACGCACATGGTGATCCCGATCTTCGGATGCCCGAATCGAAGGGCCTTTCCGCCTCGGCGGCCAGGCGACGCCGGGACATTATTTTCTTGGTTTTGCTTCCCTTTTTGTGGTCTTGCCCTTTGGAAGCACCTTCACACTCTTGTGTGGTCCTTAGCCTAAAAAAATTGGGACCCCTGCCCTACACTAACAGGGCCCCTGGGTTTCCCTGTTTCATTTCATCAATCTCTTGACAAATATCCCAAAGGTGCTTTTTCAAAAGGCAAACTGGACTTTTGTTTTTCTTTGAAGACGTTTCGCTTCTCATCCAAGCAGCTCCTTCAGTTCAGAACTGTAAGAAGCTTCTTGGATGAGAAGCGAAACGTCTTCAAGGAAAAACAAAAGTCCAGTTTGCCTTTTGAAAAAGCACCTTTGAGACAGCCACGGCCTGGATGACTGAGAATCTCCATAGACACTCTTGACAAATAAACAACCTGAGCAGATTACAGCCAGACGTTAATTCAGCAACCAAATCATCTTTGCAGCTCTCGGTGTTGAAGTCCAGAAGTCTTAAAGTTGCCAAGGTTGGAGACCCCTGCTCTAGATTGGTATCGTCCACTTCTACCCTGAGCTTCTGCCCTCCCCTCTCCTTCCCTCCCCCCCTCCCTCCTCTCAATGCTTCTGAGCCATCTGATAACAGGAGGAGGAGAAACAGCAGCGTAAACATGGCATTGAGGCAAATGAGGATGGATTCTCTGATGTGTGAAGGAAATGCAGTAAAATCCCATCTGGGGGAAGCAGAATAATGCTGCTCCCTTGGCATAAATCTCAAGAGCCCCACTTACCGCGTTGGTGGCTTCTTCAGTGTCTGTGCTCTCCTCTGCGCTGTCAATCTCTTGCTGAGGGGCGTGACCCTCATTTTTGGCGCTTTCCTTCATCCTGACCAGTTCTCCTGCCGGGGAGGAAGCGTCCACACTGGCAAACAATTTTCTCTTGCTGTCCTTGGTACCTGTGAGATCAGAGATGCTGGAGGTGGGGTTTCTCCTACTCTAGCAAGAAGGAGCAGGGAGCTTTGGGTTTCACCCATCTTCGATACACGTTTTAAATACAGGTAGTCCTCGACTTACAACTTCATCGCTTGAGACTTTCAAGAAGAGATTGGACTGCCATTTGTCAGAAATGGTGTAGGGTCTCCTGCTTGAGGGTCCCCTGCGGGGGGTTGGACTAGATGACCTATAAGGTCCCTTCCAACTCTGTTAATCTGTTATCTGTTATTTGTTTAGGTCAGGGGTCTCCAACCTTGGCAACTTTAAGCCTGGCGGACTTCAATTCCCAGAATTCCCCAGCCAGGTTGGAGACCCCTGGTTTAGGTGACCGTTTGAAGTTACAACGGCACTGGGAAAAAATGACTTACGATCGTTGCAGCAGCCCCATAATCACGTGATCAACATTCGGATATTTGGCGACTGGTTCATATCTGTGACGGCGGCAGTGTCCTGGGGTCACTGGGATCACCTTTTGTGAGCTTCTGACAATCAAAGCCAACGAGGAAGCCAGGTTCACTTAACAACCGTTAAATGTCTACGGAGATTCCCAGTCATCCAGGTCATGGTTTGTCCCAAAGATGCTTTTTCAAGAGACAAGTGGACTTTCTGGTTTTTCTTTGAAGACATTTCGCTTCTCATCCAAGAAGCTTCTTCAGCTCTGACTGGAGAAGAACTGAAGAAGCTTCTTGGATGAGAAGTCTTCAAAGAAAAACCAGAAAGTCCAGTTGCCTCTTGAAAAAGCACCTTGGGGACTTAACAACCGTGTTACTAAGTTAACGAATGCAGCAATTCGTTTAAACAACCATGGCAAGAAAGGTCATAAAATGGGGCAAAATTCACCTGTCTCGCTTGGCAACAGAAATGTTGGGCTCAATTGTGGTTGTAAGTCGAGGACTAGCTGTACCCGGGGACAAGGACTTTGAATCAATGGGATTCTTCGTTCCTGGCATGTCTAACATGCTAATGATATTATGCTAGGCTAACATAGAGAAAGATTAGGAATGACATGATAGCTGTGTTCCGGTACTTGAGGGGCTGTCGCAGGGAGGAGGGGGTCAACTTATTCTCCAAAGCACCAGAGGCAGGGGTGGGCTGCTACGGGTTCGCCCGGGTTCAGGAGAACTCGTAGCTAACGTTACGGCCGGTTCGGAGAATCTCCAAATCCCACCCCTGGCTGGCCCTACCCCTCCCACCCCACCCTGCCCCTCCCAGGAGTCTCCACACAGCCTGTTTTGGATGTGAAGTAAGTGCAGGGCCCACGCGGAGGCTCGGGGAGGGTGGGAAACGGGCCTCCCAGAAGTTCCGGAAGGCCGGAAACGGGCCCATTTTTCGCCCTCCCAGAGGCTCGAGGAAAGCCTCTGGAGCAGGGGTGAAATCCAGCAGGTTCTGACAGGTTCTGGAGAACCGGTAGCGGAAATTTTGAGTAGTTCGGAGAACCGGTAGCGGAAATTTTGAGTAGTTCGGAGAACCGGTAGCGGAAATTTTGAGTAGTTCGGAGAACCGGTAGCGGAAATTTTGAGTAGTTCGGAGAACCGGTAGCGGAAATTTTGAGTAGTTTGGAGAACTGAAAAATACCCCACCCCCATCTATTCTCTGCCTCCCGAGTCCCAGCTGATCAGAAGGAAATGGGGATTTTGCAGTAACCTTCCCCTGGAGTGGGGTGGGAATGGAGATTTTACAGTATCCTTCCCCTGCCATGCCCACCAAGCCACACCCACCAAGCCACACCCACCAAGCCACACCACACCCACTAAGCCACGCCCACAGAACCGGTAGTAAAAAAATTTGGATTTCACCACTGCTCCGGAGCCTGGGGAAGGCAAAAACGGGTCCCCCTGCCATGGTGCAGGAGGCTGACTAAGCCATGCCCACCATGGCCATGCCCACCCAGCAACCAGGCAGAGAACCCGTTGCTGAAATTTTTGAAGCCCACCCCTGACCAGAGGGCAAGACAAGAAGCAATGGGTGGAAGTTTGTTAAAAAGAGATCCAACCTAGAACTGAGGAGAAAATTCCTGACAGTGAGAACAACTAGTGATGGAACAGCTTATCTCCTAGAGTTCTGGGTGTTCCATCACTGGAGGTTTTCAAGGAAAGGTTGGACAAACATTTATCCAGGATGGTATAAGTTCTGCCTTAGGCAGGGGGTTGGACTAGAAGATCTCCAAGGTCCTTTCTAGCCCTTTGATTCTATAACTCTTCTCTCCCTCACCTGTGGGTTGTTCCCGCTGTTGATCCATCCGATTGAGGCTTTCCAGCAAGTTGTCCACCTGTGCTTTGATCTGGCTTAATTCCCCTTTGATGGAGTGCAATTCTTCGGCTCGCACTGCAGGGAGGAGGGGAGAGAGAGAGAGAGAGAGAGAGACGGAATAACGAATAATGTTCCTTTTAAAGACCCTCTGCAGAAATTGAGCTGGGAAACGTGGGCTGGGGGGGAGGAGTTCGTTCTAGCTTTTATGCCGGCAGCCATTTGCATCCGTGCTAATGAACAGGATAATTTCCCAGCTTTGCAAACAACAAAATCTAAAAAAAAAACCAGCTGCTGCAAAAGACACCGCAATAAAGATCAGGAGAATTGTTTCCCTGTGCACATCTGCAAGCCCAGCCACGCACAAATTGGCGCATATTGAGTGTTGTTTTTTTAAACCCAGAAATCCTTTCCTTCAAAAGAAGATGATTTGTATAGGAACGGCCTGTAGATTATTCCTGGTCTTTCTGGCCTTTGATTGAATCTATCTAACAAAATGAAATTCAATGCAGAGAAAAGTAAAGTCCTACACTTAGGTAAGAAAAACCAAAAATATACATATAAACTGGGTGAAACCACACTCAATAGCAGTGACTGCGAGAGGGATCTTGGAGTCTTAGTAGACAACTAGCTAAACATGAGCCAGCAGTGTGCAGCGGCAGCCAAAAAAGCCAATACAATCCTAAGATGCATTAATAGAGGGATACAATCTAGGACTAGGGAGGTACTAATACCACTCTATAAAGCCTTAGTTAGACCACACCTAGAGTACTGCATCCAGTTTTGGTCACCACACTACAAAAAAGACGTTGAGACTCTAGAGAAAGTGCAGAGGAGAGCAACCAGGATGATTAGGGGACTGGAAACTATAACATACGAAGAGCGGTTGCACTATATTTGAGGGGCGGCCACAGAGAGGAGGGTGTCAAGCTATTTTCCAAAGAACCTAAAGGCCAGACAAGGAATAATGGATGGAAACTGACCAAGGAGAGATTTAACCTGGAAATAAGGAGAAACTTTCTGACAGTGAGAGTGATCAACCAGTGGAACAACTTGCCTACGGAGGTTGTGAGAGCTCCAACACTTGAGACTTTCAAGAGGAGATTGGACTGCCATTTGTCTGAAATGGTATAGGGACTCCTGCTTGAGCGGGGGGTTGGACTAGATGACCTACAAGGTCCCTTCCAACTCTATTAATCTGTATCTATCTGTATCTGAATCGGCTGGCTAGTTCAGATCAATACGAAATGCTGCTTTCGTTTCTAAATTTCCACCATCGTTTCTTCAGGTTAAGTTTCCTGTTCTGTCTTTTCCCTTACGGCAACCAAAATTCTGCTTTCTCTATCTTCATTGTTTCTGCCATATTTGAAGATCTGAATGGTGTAGGGTCTGCTTGGACCAGATGACTTACAAGGTCCCTTCCAACTCTGTTAATGTGTATCTGTACCTCCTTCTGTCTTCTATTTGCCTACAAATGCTTTTTCCTAATTTCCTTTTTTTTCCCCCTAAAAAAGATGAACTGCAAGCCTTGTCACCAGCCCTGCTGAGCATCCTAAAGATTTTGCTCTGTGCTCCACACAGCCGCTCAGCCAACCAGAATTGACTGCTTGACAATAGATGTACAAAGGAATATTTAACCTTGACTAGACAAAGATGTCCAAATCTCTGCATCTGATGAAATGAGCGATAGCTCATGGAAGCTTTTGCCTTTGAATAAAACAATTTGGTTTCAGAAAAAATTTATCCTGCAATCTGCAACTTCTACACTGTAAAAACATATGGACTACACAACTCGACCAGGGCAAAGCAATAGATGCAATTTACATAGACTTCTGTAAAGCCTTTGACTCAGTGGTACACAACAAACTACTTCTAAAAGTAAAATCTTATGGCATTTCTGGACCCCTGCACAAATGGACAACTGCGTTCCTGTCAAACAGGCAACAAGTGGTCAAAATAGGAAGCGCTTTATCAAACCCTGTACCTGTTAACAGCAGTGTCCCCCAAGGCAGCGTTTTAGGACCAACTCTTTATTCTTTACATAAATGACCTTTGTGACAAAATAAAAAGCAACTGCGTCCTCTTCGCAGATGATGTAAAACTATTCAACACCACCGACAATACTACTAACTTTAAAAA
>QLTV01012195.1:339016-351016 GCA_003457575.1 Thermophis baileyi
GTTATGAAAACGGTCATACAGTAAGTCACCTTTTTCAGTGCCGTTGTAACTTGGAACAGACATTAAACGAACTGCTGGAAGTTGAGAACTACCTGTGTTTTCTCCAGCAGGGATACTTCCCTCGTAGAAAAAAATAAAATAATAATAAAATAAAATAAAATAAAATAAAAAAATAAAATAATAAAATAAAATAATAAAATAATAAAATAATAAAATAAAATAAAATTAAAAAATAAAATTAAAAAATAAAAAAAATAAAAAAAAATAAAGATTAGTTGGAAAAGATGCTACCAGAGTCCTGATTTTTGCCACCTGAAACCAGTGTTTTTCAATCTTGACAACTTGAAGATGTGTGAACTTCAACTCCCAGAATTTCTGGCTGGAGAATTCTGGGAGCTGAAGTCCACAGATCTTCAAGTTGCCAAGGTTGAGAAACACTGCCCTAAACTAACATGGCTCTTGTACTACAAGATGGCTCAATAGACCATCTTGCCACCAAAGTCTCTCTCCAACATTGGGGTCCCCAGACACTCACATTTTGTACGTCCTGTTGTGGGATTGCTGTTGCTTCTTAAGTCTGTGTGTGAGCTCAGTCTGGTTTTACTTTCAGCGCCTAGATGGCTTCTTCTGGTCTTGATAGGAATGTGTCCAATAAGAGGAGGGATCTTCTGGTATTCATAGATCCTGCAGGGAAGGTGGGCAGGAGAAGTTGATTTACTAGTCCCTTTTTAAAGCCTAAATTCAAGACATAGTAGTGTAGAAATTTAGGAGAAATAAAAGCTAAGGAAGTTGCCATCTCTATGGTTGAATCACGAAGTAAAGAAACGAGATTAAAGCACCAAAGTCACCTGTATGGCAAATCATCTTTGTAAAGCTCATATTCCAGGTCACAGTTGTTCCTGCAAAGGAGAAGAAAGGCTTAGAAATGCATATTTTCAAGAGCGGATAACCCACCATCTCCTCAGCAGATTTGAACCAGCATCTCCATAACTTTGATCCCATTCTCCATCTTTTTTTTTTTTAAGTCAGTCTAATTATCATCCCCCAAAATCAAAGGAGGTCTTTGCTAAAAACCACTGCAAAACCGTTCAACCTCCATGCACGTCTGAACGAAGGAAGACTGGAATGCATTAAAAAATAAATCTGCTCTTTTAACCAACGAATACTGCAAAATGCCAGACATGATAAGCTTTTAATATGGTTCTGCATTGGAATTTAGGCTGTTCTATCTTCCTTTGCTTTCAAGGGGGGGGGATGTGTAAAACGTCTTTAAGTGGGGGAAAGAAACCTGATTCATTCCCTCAAAATTGAACCCAGCAGCCCCCCTCCCAATACTTTGCTGTTCTTCAAGAGTGTTGATGTTAAATTTCACAGTGGGTAATTTTTGCACATGCAGGAAAACACAAGGCTGTCAGCTCATATTCTTTCCTGAAGGAAATGGACATGCTTGTAATACATTTCGTACTTTAGTTCAGAGGATCCGATCCAGGGATCAGAATAATCAGGTTTTCAGAGAAGCTTCATGCCAGAAACGTTTGGAATGGAGAGAGTATAGGTCAGGGGTCAGCAACCTGCGGCTCTGGAGCTGCATGTGGCTCTTTCATCCCTCTGCTGTGGCTCCCTGTCGCTCAAAATATGCGTCACAACTGCCAATGTGCAACACCCACCGACGCACAATTTATTAAGCTTTCTGACCCCTGGTAGGCCAACCATGGATAAATCCAAGAAAAGAAAAGTTTCAGAAGAAAACAGAATCTTTAATTCAACTATATATACTATATATACAGAGTCCTTCGGGAGTTGGGCGGCATATAAATTTTATAAAATAAATAAAATAAATAAATTTTGTGGCCGCTCAGGAAATAATCAGGCACGGGAAGAGTTTTGTGGCTCCCGGTGTTTTCTTTTCTGTGGGAAACGGGTCCAAATGGCTCTCTGAGTGTTTAAAGTTGCCGACCCCTGGTATAGGTAGTCCTCGACTTACGACCACCATTGAGCCCAAAATTTATGTTGCCAAATGAGACATTTGTGAAGTTCCCCTTTTTATGACTTTTCTTGCCGCATTTGTTAAGTGAATCACTGCAGTTGTTAAATTAGTAACACCTTTGTTAAGTGAATCTGGATTCCCCCATTGACTTGGCTTGTCAGAAGGTCGCAAAGGGGGATCACGTGACCCCGGGACACTGCAACCGTCATAAAGGTGAATCAGTTGCCAGGTGTCTGAATTTTGATCACGTGACTGTGGAGATGCTACAATGGTCGTAAGTGTGAATAATGGTCCTAAGGCAGTTTTTTCAATGCCGTAATTTCACATGGTCACTAAATGAACTCTTGTAAGCCAAGGACCACCTGCAAAATAATAATAATAAAAGGGCGAACTTGCAAGACCCGTTTGTGTCTTGCTTGGAAATGGAATTTTAAACAGGTGGAGTTTTTTCCCCTCTCCGCTGCATAGGTGACAACATCTGCCAACATTCCTCCTGTATGCAACTATTAAAAGGTCCATGAGCTCCTTGTATGGTTATGGCTTATGGTTTCTTGGGCAACAGATTAGACCGTGTTCTTTCCACGACTAAACTAGAATGTTCCATTAGTGCCGGTACTTCTGACACAGCTTCTACGCAACAGATCTCACAGCCATCTCCTTGAGGGAACCAGGAAGGTGCTCAAAAAATCAAGGACAAGCATTTACACAAGGCATCCTTGTTGATTTTTCCATACAGGTAGTTCTCAGCTTATGACAATTGGGACTGGAATTCCTGTTGCTAAGCGAAACGGTTGTTAAGTGAGTAATACCCAGTTATGCAAAAAAAATTGGGCGTAGTCATTAAGTTCATCACCATGGTTGTTAAACAAAGCACCAGGTTATTAAGCAAATCCAACTTCTCCTTGACTTTGGAAACTTCGGAAGGTCGCAAATAGCAATAGCAATAGCCCTTAGACTTATACACCACTTCACGGTGCTTTACAGCCCTCTCTAAGCGGTTTACAGAGTCAGCATATTGCCCCCCCCCAACAATTTGGGTCCTCATTTGACCCACCTCGGAAGGATGGAAGGCTGAGTCAACCTTGAGACTGGTGAGATTCGAACTGCCAAATTCCAGGCAGCCGGAAGTCAGCAGAAATAGCCTGCAGTACCGCACTCTAACCACTGCGCCACCTGTATTTTTATAAGTTCTGGCTGAATGGTGGAGGATGGAAGGATTTACAATCCTTGCAGTCATCTGGTCGTTAGTACTCCCTCGGAGAGTCATTGAGGCCACTTGGGAGGTTTATCTGTGCCCTCGGGGTCACGTGAATAGTGCAAATGGGTGCGGGGCCTTTTTGGAACTGCTGAAAGGACTGTGTTGTAAACAGGAGACAGTGGGTGTCGTGTCCCGCCCCCTCTGTTGAGAGAAAGCTGTTCAATCTTAAGGCAGATAGCAATAGCGTTCAGACTTATATACCACTTCTCAGTTACAGCCCCTCTAAGCGGTTTACTCAGCATATTGCCCCCCCCCAACAATTTGGGTCCTCATTTGACCCACCTCGGAAGGATGGAAGGCTGAGTCAACCTTGAGACTGGTGAGATTCGAACTGCCAAATTCCAGGCAGCCGGAAGTCAGCAGAAATAGCCTGCAGTACCGCACTCTAACCACTGCGCCACCGTGGCTCATGGTGATCAAATGACCCTGGGACCCTGCAACCATCATAAATCCATTCCAGTTCCCAAAGGTCTGGATTTTGATCCTGTAACTGCAGGGACTGTGACAGTTGTACTGCGAGGTTCAATCATAAGTCACTTTTTTCAGTACCATTGTAACTTAGAATGATTGCAAAACGAATGTTTCTAAATCGAGAACTACCTGTATTCTGGTTAGGGGATGCATGCATCTGTTTGTATGTGTTGGTATACCATTCAACCCGATGCAAGAAAGCTTTCCAGATGCTTCAAGAGGACGTGGGAACGAAGTTACCAGGCATATGCTTGGAATACTGGACTTTGCAGAATAAGTGAATTTCATTTCTTCTCGGAAGCCTCTCTGACTTCCAGGTCGATCTTCAGATTTCATGGCTTGGTGCCAAAAGGAGAAGTTTGGGTGATGTTCAAGCTGCTTGTTTCCTTTGCAACCTTCCCTGTGAAACATCCTTGCTGAATCAGTGGTGGGATTCCAAAAATTTTATTACCGGTTCTGTGGGCGTGGCTTGACTTGGTGGGCGTGGCTTGGTGGGCGTGGCAGGGGAAGGTTACTGCAAAATCCCCATTTCCTCCCAATCAGCTGGGACTCAGGAGGCAGAGAATAGATGGGGGTGGGGCCAGTCAGAGGTGGTATTTACCGGTTCTCCAAACTATTCAAAATTTCCGCTACCGGTTCTCCAGAACTGGGCAGAACCTGCTGAATCCCACCTCTGTTGCTGATGTTGGTTCATTTATCTTCCAAAATGGGCTCACATTGGCTGATTCGCCTCCCTTCCTTTGTCTTCCTTTGCTCTTCCTATGGCTTGGCCACTCCAGGCTAACCTGCCTGGTCTCTGTGTTGTAATGAAATTGCAATTCCTCAGATAAATGAGGAACTCCATCCTCCCTGTTGCACTGTATGGCGCTGAATGCTGGGCAGCAACAACAGGGACCGAAAGCTCTCTCCATGCCATGGAAATGCAAATGCTCCGTTGGATATCGGGCATCTCCCTTCTTGACCACATCACAAATGATACCATTCGACAACATTTTGGTGTGGCACCAATTATAGAGAAGATGAGAGAAGGCCAACTCTGCTGGTATGGACATGTCCTGAGAGCAGCACCTTCCACCATGGCCAAGACTGCCTACCAACTAGAAGTCAATGGCTGGCGACCTCGCGGGCGGCCAAAACAGAGATGGAGAGACACCATCAACAAAGATATTCAAGTCGCGGGCCTGCGCCCTGGAGATGCAGCTGACCATGCAAAGTGGTGTTCAATGATCCGAAAAGCAGACCCTGCACTAATGGGAACACGCTAAGAAGACGAAGATGAATGAGGAACGCTTCTAAACCTCTTCAAAATTCAAGAGGAAAAGAAACTAGCTTGTGTCCTCTTACATATCATGAATTGGAAGTCTCAACTGTTAGCCACAACTGGAATTACGTTTCCAATTTTCCACTTCTTCCTTTGGTTTTCTCTTCCTAGAAGCAGGAAAGAAAATTGCCTCGCAGTTCTGGGGAGGATCCCTATCATGAATCTGCATGTTTCGGTTTTGATATGCCATTTTCCCTTGTTTCCCCTGCTCTTTTGCTTGTTTTCTGCACGGCCTAGAGAGCAAAAGCGATTGAAGAGCACTTTAGAGATCATATTTGAACAGAAGAAACCTCCGTGATTATGCAGAGCAGGCAGACTTTTGCAAACAGTGGCTTTTAGAGCCATTCACTTGGGCACTCTACTAGAAACTAAGAGGAAGCACGCTGAGCGAGTGGAACTAATATTCTACTTCAGGATGTATTATTGCCAGTGCTATACGCTGTGATTGCACCAGGGAATGGGTGCAGAATGTGAATATTGCTATAATAATAATGTACTAGACGTACATGCTACCTAACGCCCAATAATGTGGCCGTTGGCTACACATTTCAGTGGAACAGTACAAAAATAGGTTTCTAGCCTTAAAATGGAAAGTTGAAATGGAAAGTACTTGGTGAAAGCACAAAAGCTTAATTTGCAACTCTTCTACTAATAGGCAACACTTCCCAATAACTCACAGAGGCATTTGAATCAATCAGGATAGAGCTGGAAGGGACCTTGGAGGTCTTCTAGTCCAGCCCCCTGCTCAAGCAGGAGACCCTATACCATTTCAGACAAGTGGCTGTCCAGTCTCTTCTTAAAAACCTCCAGTGATGAAGCACCCACAACTTCTGAAGGCAATCTGCTCCATTGTTCCACTGGTTAATTGTTCTCTGTCAGGAAGTTTCTCCTTAGTTCCAGGTTGCTTCTCTCCTTGAATAGTTTCCATCCATTGTTTCTTGTCTTGCCTTCTGGTGCTTTGGAAAATAAGTTGACCCCATTTTCTTTGTGGCAGCCTCTCAAATACTGGAATACTGCTATCATGTCCCCCCCAGTCCTTCTTTTGGCCAACCTGCACGTCTTTTGCAATATAGGTAGTCCTTGATTTACAACAGTTCACTGAGTGACCAAAGTTACAACAGCACTGAAAAAGTGATTTATGGCCATTTTTCCACACCTTAACAACCATTGCAGCATCCCCATGGCCACGTGATTAAAATTCAGATGCTTGGCAACTGGCATGTACTTACGACGGTTGCAGTGTCCCCGGATCATGTGATCACAGTTGTGACCTTCTGACAAGCAAAGTCAATGGAGAAACCAGATTCACTTCATAACTGTGTTAGTAACTTAACAACTTCAGTGATTCATTTAACAACCCTGGCAAGAAAGGTCATAAAATGGAGCAAAAACTCACGGAACAACTGTCTCACTTAGCAACAAAAATGTTGGGCTCAACTGTGGTCATAAGTTGAGGACTACCTGTAATAGGCAGCACCACTTCCCAATAACTCACAGAGGCATTAAAACAGGCCAACCTGCCCCTCTTTGCTCCTGTAATATTCACATCCAAAGCATGGAGATTGGGTGAGTTCCAGGGGTGAAATCCAGCAGGTTCTGACAGGTTCTGGAGAACCGGTAGCGGAAATTTTGAGTAGTTCGGAGAACCGGCAAATACCACCTCTGGCTGGCCCCAGAGTGCGGTGGGAATGGGGATTTTGCAGTATCCTTCCCCAGGAGTGGGGTGGGAATGGAGAGTTTGTAGTATCCTTCCCCCTGGAGTGGGGTGGGAATGGAAAGTTTGCAGTATCCTCCCCCAGGATTGGGAAGGAATGGGGATTTTGCAATATCCTGATTTTGCAGTATCCTTTCCCTGCCACGCCCACCAAGCCACAGCACGCCCACCAAGCCACGCCCACTGAACCGGTAGTAAAAAAAATTGGATTTCACCACTGGTGAGTTCCCTATATGGGAAGGGGGTGTTTTTCCACAGCTCCACTTTCCTGGCTCGGGCAGAGCACAGCGTCCCCGCCCCAGGCCATTCCTGGAAGAACAGCTGCATCAGGTTTTCAGTGTTGCAAACAGGCAGAGAAGCCAGCATTTGGAGCAGAAGAGGTTGATCAACAGGACCTCTAAACTGGAAGAGAACATCTGCTGGGCCAGGCTTTCATTTGGAGATGCTGGTGCCATACTAAATTATGATACAATAAATAAAGACACGATAGCAGGCTTCTAATAGAGTGGTACCTTGAACTCATTGTTAATTGGTTCCGGAAGGCGTGATGAGTACCAAACAAATTTTTCCCATAAAGAACAATGTAGTGAGTCACAAAGCAGCTGACACCAACAAGTTTTAGCTTGTGCAGTGAGTACCAAACAAACAACGAGTACCGGGACAAAAGTTTTCACGTCAAAATGCATTGAGTACCAAATCTGATGAGTTTCAAAGCAGCTGAGTACCAAGGTACTACTGTATTTGAGAGGCTGTCAGAGAGAAGAGGGGGTCGAGCTATTCTTCAAAGCACCTGAGGGCAGGACAAGAAGTAGCAGGTGGAAACTTATCAAGGAGAGAAGCAACCTAGAACTAAGGAGAAATTTCCTGACGGTGAGAACAATTGATCAGTGGAATGACTTGCCTCCAGAAGTTGTGAGTGCTCCATCACTGGAGGTTTTCAAGAAGCGATTGGACATCCATTTGTCCGGAATGATATAATGTGAAGGACTATTGTATATGGTCTCCTGCTTGAGCAGGGAATTGGACTAGAAGACCTCCAAGATCCCTTATAACTCTGTTTTTCTGTAATTCTATAAATTCTACAGAGTGTGTTTCTGGATATGTTTTGAGGCTTTCTTCCCCCTCTCTTTGTGTTCTTCACCTCTTTCTATCCTCAGAGTGGCACACGGCTCCTCCAGACCAATTGGTGCCAACTCATGCCATACCCAAAGACTGAGACTCGAAAGCGGGGCGGGGGGGGGGGGAGGATGCCAATTCCCAGGATGTCTAACCCTGAAATGGAGCAGAAAGCGAGTCTGGCATCCAGGAGAGATTTACAAACCACTCACGACGGCTAATAAAAACATCCCTCCTCCTTTTAAAGGCACAGAGACGCAGCCTGCTGGCAGCCATGAGGATGGACCAAGCCAGGAATTCCAGAAAGGCTGTGCAGAGAAGCTATTGTTTTCCCCTGGAAGTTATTTTTGGGTTCTTTGTTAAGGCCTTTTGTTTTCCAAGCTTCCATCTGTTGGCTGCTCCACTGGTCCAGAGGGACCGATTTGTGACTGAAATGAGACCTGCTTGACATGCTTTCTCAAAGGCACCTAGGTTGCAGTTTTGTGTATATCAGTGGTGGGTTGCTGCCGGTTCGGACTGGTTCTCCAGTACCGGTAGCGGAAATTTGCATCCGCTCGCCGAACCGGCAGCGATGGCCGGCTGTCCACACCCCCGAACCAGTTCTCCGGTCGCCACGGCTGGAAAAGAACTTTCTGCGCATGCGCAGAGGGTCATTTCCGCGTCGTGACATAGGCGCGCGAGAGAGAGCGATGCGATGCGCACTTCCGTCGCGATGCGAACCGGTAGGGAAGGTAAGTGGAACCCACCCCTGGTGTATATCCTACAAATCTTTCTAGATTCCCCCAGATTCTGGGGATCCTGAGCAACCACCTCCCTGCAGCCTCATTTAAATTCATGTTAGTGTGCACTGTCTAAGAGGCTCTGACTGTATTCACACAACCTACTTAGCCAGGTAGACTAAACTAGGGGTCAGAAACTGGGCCACGCAAAGAAGCAAAGGCCCATCCGTGGGATGCAGGCAGCAATAGTGAAGCCATGTCCACGCAAAAACCGCTCTCTACGGAATCGGTCCCTGGTGCCCAAATGGTAGGGGACCACTGGACTAAACCACCTCTGAAGAGTTAATTCAGATCACACCCTAAGCTTGGTTAGTTTCACGCTTGGTTAAGCTTAACTGCATGGCAACAATCCATTTGTTCTTTTGTGATGCAAAGTGTTGCGAAAAGCTGGTCCTCTGAATTGTCTCCATAGTCTATCCTGGAAGGGCCCTCAGCTGACCTTGATGCTGTTGGCCCAGTGTTTCTTAACCTTGGCAGTTTTAAGATGTGTGGACTTCAACTCCCAGAATTCCCCAGCCAGCTGGAAGTTGAAATCCACACATCTTAAAGCTGCCAAGGTTGGGAACCATTGTACCCTGTTGTTCCTGTTTCGCTTTGCCCAGGTCTCTTCTTTAGAAACAGATTTACTTCAGGAGCCGTGTCCCTTGGCGTTGAGAGATCAGCACAAGGTTTCTCCTAGCACAGGGGTCTCCACCCTTGGCAACTTTAAGACTTGTGGACTTCAACTCCCAGAATTCTTCAGCCAGCAAAGCTGGCCGAGGAATTTCTGGGAGTTGAAGTCCACAAGTCTTAAAGTTGCCAAGGTTGGAGACCCCTGTCCTAGCAAATGATTCCCAGATTCCACTAGAATCCAGAGAAATGGAAAACCAGCCTCCAGCAACTGCATTCTCTTCTTTTTTTCCTCTCTCTTTTTTTTTTTACATGCATTGACTTCCCACTGAAATACTGTTTGCAACCAAGTCATTTTCCTCCCCAGCCCTAAATAAATAAATAAACAAACAGATAAACCCCATCAAAGCCCCCAATCTATTCCATCAACTCCCTTCTAATCTCTTTTATTGGCAGCGAAGAGGAGTCCCTTAATAGCACTTAGACTTATATACCGCTTTACAGTGCTTTACAGCACTCTCTAAGCGGTTCACAGAGTCAGCATATTGCCCCCAACAATCTGGGTCCTCATTTTACCCACCTCGGAAGGATGGAAGGCTGAGTCAACCTTGAGCCGGTGAGATTTGAACCACTGAACTGCTGAACAGTCAGCTGAAGTAGCCTGCAGTACTGCACTCTAACCACTGCGCCACCTCGGCTCCTAAGAGGATCAAACCGGAGGAGGAAGTCTACGTGTGATAAAAGATCACAGAGCTTGCTCTTTTTATCTGCGGCCATTTCTGAAAGCAAACGGCTGTCAGAGAAAATCATCTTCTTGCTGACGGACCAATATTTTATTTAGCATGAAAGTGGAGTTTTATCCAGGGTTGGCCCAGAAATATATATATCTGCCTAGTTTTATATGATTGAAGCTGAAACAGGAGTGGAGACTTCCTAAATACAATGTATACCATGTCAATCAGAATAGAACAGGAAGGGACCTTGGAGGTCTTCTAGTCCAACCCCCTGCTTAAGCAGGAGACCCTATACCATTTCAGACAGCTGGCTGTCCAATTTCTTCTTAAAAACCTCCAGTGATGGAGCACCCACAACTTCTGAAAGCAAGCTGTTCCACTGGTTAATTGTTCTCACCGTTAGGAAGTTTCTCCTCAATTCCAGGTTGCCTCTCTCCTTGGTTAGTTTCCATCCATTGTCTCTTGTCTTGCCCTCTGGTCCTTTGGGAAAGACCCCCCTCTTCTTTGTGGCAGCCTCTCAAATCCTGGAATACTGCTATCATGTCATCCCCTACTCCTTCTTTTCATTAGACTAGCCATTCCCAGTTCCTGCAACCGTTCTTCATATGTTTAGTCTCCAGGCCTTTTAATCATCCTAGTTGCTCTTCTCGGCCCTTTCCCCAAAGTCTCAACATCTTTTTTGTAATGTGGTGACCAAAACTGGATGCAGTATTCCAGGTGTGCTCTTATTAAGGTTTTATAAAGCGGTACTAATACTTCACGTGAGTTTTACCAGATACTACCTCAGCTCTTCTGCTGGTCCTATCCTTTGATATGAATTATTTATTCATTGCTTTTCCTCTGAGGGCTTCAAAATGGAGGGGTCCATTGATTTGGAACACTGCAACAGCCCTGGACATAGATTAGTCCGAGAGACAATGGCTCAAATTCAGCCACACAAATTTCATTCCTAGCCAACCTCTTAACACCATACACTAGTATCACTCAACTGAAGAGCTTAATAATATTATTATAATTCTCAATGCCTGCCATGACCATTTTTACACCTTCCTACTACACTGGCACCTTGTCTGTTATAGGTAATTATTATAAAAAACGTTGTGCACACTTGGTAGCAATTGATGAACTCCAAAAGTTCATGACTTGTGTTTCTTGTCCCAGTTGAATACACAAGACAAAAGTTTCAATTATTGGGAACTCCAGACATGTAGAGAAAGTATCCTATTAGATCAAGGGTGTCCAGCCTTGGCAACTTTAAGATTGGTGGCCTTCAACTCCCAGAATTCCCCGCTCAGCATGGCTGGATAGGGAATTCTGGGAGTTTGAAGTCCACAGGTCTTAAGGTTGCCAAGGTTGGACACCCCTGTATTAGACAAAAACATCAGAATGTACAAATGAACCTAAAACGGATCCCTTTAAGCCTCTCAAGAGCCCAGAACTCCAACAGATGGAATTCAAGGTTGAACTACCACCAAGTGATCCATCGTGGCTCTGACACGTTCACATTCTCCATTAGTCAGTGAATATTCTTGGGTGATGGAGGACTCCTTTGGCCATCAACTATGTTGGTTGTAGAAGTGACCTCCAAGATACAAAGCAAAGCTGGACTGACACTGGAGAACTTGTTAAATTATGTGCAGCACCCTAGTGGTGTTAGTTTCCAAAAAAAGGTCACAGCTCAATAGGCGCATGACAAAGAACACAACACGAGGTCTGCTGTGTTTAGAATACAAGCTAGACACACCACTCAAAAGTGTGGGAGGTGGAGGTTTCAGTCTCATTGCTTTTGATCCAGCTGTTATGTCTTTTTTTTTCCAGTTTTCAGTTGAGCTTTTGAAAGATCCAACCTTATTTCTTCCATTTGTGATGTAGCTTTTTTTTTTTTTTTAAGACACTGCTATTTTTCTGGCCTTCACTCTTCCATTGTTCTCTTGATGCTTTGTCTATTTTCCGGTCAACTTCACAAGTGAACCTCTCTGAAATCTTGATCTAGTCCAGTGGTTCTCAACCT
>QLTV01012195.1:378724-395381 GCA_003457575.1 Thermophis baileyi
AGAATAGAATAGAATAGAATAGAATAGAATAGAATAGAATAGAATAGAATAGAAAATAGAATAGAATAACAGAGTTGGAAGGGACCTTGGAGGTCTTCTAGCCCAACCCCCTGCTTAGGCAGGAAACCCTACACCACTTCATATTAAACATATTAAATGTTTGATTCCTCCCTTGGATACCCCTGGGATGCCAGTTTTAAAGCATGGCTTCCCTATCAAAGCTTAGTGCACTCCTTGATCTGAAGAAGGTATATATGCCTATTTAGCTCTCATTCCCCTCAATGCTCCACTACCTGGTTCATTTTTTCATGAGCTGGCTGGGCATTATGGAAGTTGCCATTTCAAAAGTTGGAGGGTGCTCCTTTTGGGAAGGATGATTCTACCTCAAGGCTTGATTGGATGTTGGTTGCAAAGTATCGCATCTATCAAAAGATCTCCATCTTTCCTTCCTATAGGGAGTCCTCTAAGTTCTCTTCACTAGCTCACCTGTGTGGCTCCAAAAGGTCAAAAATAAAACTGAAGTTCATGTGGAAAATAATAATGAGCTCTAATTAGAATTTTCTTGGCAAAAGGAAAGAGGAGAACAGTGTTACTAATTGAGCCCTTGAGCCAGTACACAAAACAATTTTGTTAATCCACTCCTAGGACTCCCTGCCATTGCTAATTTTTACCTAACATCAAAAAACCTTGACCCTAAATACAACACAAGCAGACAGAGAGCTCCAACGACATATTTGGAAGTAAAAATAGTGCCAGTCCTGAAGGAGAAGAAATGTTTGCATTGAACTGTTCGTGTTTTTCCCTTTGTTTTAAGTGGAGGAATGTAGACTAGTGTTTACTTTAGAGAATGTTAGTTACAACTTCTTTCAATCAATTGAAAAAACAAATAGCCATTTTTTTTCAGATCTGGAATGGAATAGTCATATCCTACCAAATGAAGCCCAAAGCTTTCCAAGCTGATTAGGTCTTTATACAACCGTTACTAATAATTATTTTTTCTTTGACTCTGATTTTTTTTGAGATGACTCTAGGCCAGTGATGGCTAACCTTTTTGCCGTCGTGTGCCAAAAGCGGGGGGAGGGGGGGGTCACGCGCACGCATGCCCACACCTATAATTCAATGCGCCCCGCCCCCCACTCATGCGCCTGCAACCCCCCCTGCGCTCCCCCCGTTTTTGGCATGCGATGGCACGGTGGGCCCGTTTTTCGCTCTCCCCAGGCTCCAGAGGCTTTCTAGGAGCCCGGGGAGGGCGAAAATGGCCTTCCTCACCCCCCCCGGAGGCCCTCCGGAGGCCGGAAACGGCCCGTTTGCCAACTTCCAGTGGGACCGGAAGACCCGTTTTTCACTCTCCCCAGACTCCAGAGGCTTTCTAAGAGCCTGGGGAGGGCGAAAACAGCCTTCCCCACCCCTCCCGGAGCCCCTCCAGAAGCCGGAAACGGTCCATTTCCAAACTTCCGGTGGACCCGGAAGGCCCAGTTTTCGCCCTCCCCAGTCTCCAGAGGCTTTCCTGGAGGCTGGGGAGGGCAAAAACGGCCTCCCCCACCCCCCCAGAGGCCCTCTGGAGGCCAGAAACACCCTCCCAGAGCTTCCACGCAAGCCCTTTACTTACCTCAAAACGAGACTTCTGGGAGGGGAGGGGGTGTGGCTAGCCGAAAATCAGCTGGCCAGCGCGCGCATGCGTGCTGGAGCTGATCTACGGCAATGGCTCCTGTGCCAGCAGATATGGCTCCACGTGCTACCTGTGGCACGCGTGCCATAGGTTCACGATCACAGCTCTAGGCAGAGTACATCATAAAACATGGACAGAAAGCCATTCCAGAAGGGTTCTTCTGACAAGCAGAGTGAGGGAAAAAAAGGAGTAAGAGTTTCACAGAGTTCATGTGTGCAGATAGAAGAGAATATTTGTAGCTCGGGGTTGAACTTTGGGCTCTTGGTGCTCTCTGAGCTTGGTGGCTTTCTTGCAGACGTTTCATTACCAAACTAGTTAACGTCATCAGTGCGGTGATGCAGCACGGATGACATTCCTAGTTTGGTAATGAAACATCTGCTAGAAAACCACCAAGCTAGGAAAGCACCAATGACCCCACAATTCCTACATTGTTAGCTATTGTTACTGAATTGCCATCTTGGGTGTGTCTTGAAATACACCCACGATAGAGTTAGGATACATACATGTGTGTCCAAAGAGAAAACTATCATCCCCTTAATAGCTATGAAACGAGACATGAAAGAAAATCCAACTTGCACCCTGAATTTTCAGCCAGGTTCATGCTTCTTACTATTGTTTTAAAAAAAAACACACAATTGAGTTGGATGGATGTTCCACTAAGAAACAGAGAATAGCTTATTATTATTACTAATCTTAACCCTCTTTTCCACTCCTGCCTTGTTGAAAATATTCACGAAGAGTTCTAAGTTTGATCCTTGCCTTCTTTTTTTGTCACCAAATTGTTACAGAACGTGAATCATCATCTGTTGTGCGGGGGTGTTTTTAGAGATGAGAGCTTAGCCCTTCGGCTGACTTCCTTAAGCATGTCACATTTGAGCCTTGTGGTTTTCTCAAGTACCTACCAGATTGAAATCTGTATTCGTTTAAGATAAATCCAGATGCTATCATAAGATATGGAACTGGCCAAATTACAAAACAAGGCTGTGTGCTTTTTTTAGGTGTATGGCAGAGGTGGGTTCCTCCCGGTTCGGACCGGATTGCCCGATCCGGTAGCAACCCGCTGGTGATGTCACAGTGATGTCACAGATCCGGTTGGTCTGTTGGTTTCCGGCACTGTACGTGCGTCACCATCTTGTTTTTGGTTTTTGGGGGGGGGGGATTTTTTATGATTTTTTGGCACTGCGCATGCACGTGTGAAGTGCGTGCGCGGCCACGTGGCGCGGCCACGCGGCGTGGCCACGCGGCGCGGGAGGAAGCGAACCGGCAGCGAGGTAAGTTAGAACCCACCCCTGGTGTATGGGTGAGTAAAGATGCAAAATGTATTGATGGTTGAAGAGAACTTTCTTAAAAGTCCAGTTTTCCCTTAACATCATCTTCGAATGCTTATTATTTCCTTAAATTGCCACAAATGCTACCAGATCTAGTAGATTTAGAACAATAAATCGAACTGTGGCCCAGATTTCTCAACGTGGCTGTGCAAAGTTCCCTTAGAGCTCTTGACTGTTCACATTGTTCATGCTTTCAGCATTCCTACCTTTAAGCAAAGAGTCACAGCATCTATTGCTGCCACAATCCAGCCCAAACTCCCCCCTTTTAATAATGTTTTGGTGAATTCCACGGAGAGGAATAAACTAGCTTTATGACGGTGTCCATCAACAGCATGAAGACAACTGAGAAGACAAGATCACCCGGAGAGGTCCTGCCAGCTGTTTGTTGACATCTAGGAGTATCTACGGTGAATCTGTGACATTTAAATCTCTCTTTCAGATCTTCTGGCAAAGAACACAAAGGCTGGTTGTTCTCAGTTTCACTCTGCTTCAGAAGCAGATGAATGCCTGCATTAGATCGTTTAGTTCAAAGCAGATACTTATCATACAGGTCCTTAATCGCTCGGTAGAATCACATACAAGTAGTCCTCGACTTATAACAGTTCATTTAGTGACCGTTCAAAGTTACAACGGCACTGACAAAAGTGACTTATGACCATTTTTCACACTTACAACTGTTGTAGCTTCCCCATGCTCATGTGACCAAAATTCAGATGCTTGGCAATTGACTCATATTTATGCAGTTGACTCATATTTATGACGGTCGCAGTGTCCCAAGGTCATGTGATCCCCTTTTGTGACCTTCTGACGAGCAAAGTCAATGGGGAAGCTAGATCCCCTTAACAACAGTTTGACTAATTTAACAACTACAGTGATTCACTTAACAACCGTGGCAAGAAAGGTCGTAAAATGCGCAAAAAAAATCACTTAAACAAGTGTTTCACTTAGCGACAGAAATGTTGGGCTCAATTGTGGTCGCACATCGAGGACTACCTATACTTCCAGCCATGCCCAGGGATTTATTGGCAATGCCACCACCATCATCCCAAACCAGGGCTGTAAAAGAAGGTCGCATTTCAACTCTAAATTCCTAGCCAACATGAAGTCTGTTCGTAAAGGAACTGCACCAGGGTGGGTTCCTCCCGGTTCAGACCGGTTCTCCCGAACCAGTAGCAGCCCACTGGTGATGTCACGATGACATCACCGAACCGGATCGGTCGGTGCCAGTCCGTGGGGGCCGCCATCTTTTTTTTTGAATTTTTTTGAATTTATTTTTTTTGAATTTTTTTTTAAAAAAATTTCCCCTTCTGAGCATGCGCAGAAGCCGACTTCCGGCACTGTGCATGCGGTCGCCATCTTTTTTTCAGCTTTTTTTTTAAATTTTTGGGGGATTTTGGGGGGATTTTTTCCTACTGCGCATGCGCGCGCGCACAAAGTGCACGTGCGCCCACGAGGCGCACGCACGAGGCGCGGGAGGGAGCGAACCGGCAACAAGGTAAGTAGGAACCCACCCCTGAACTGCACATTTCAAGGTCTGACTTTCTTATAGTTAGAAAAGTGTGATATGTCTTGTGTGAATGCGCAGACGTCATCTTGCTCATAACCTGGCAGGCTTAAACACTTTGGCTTCTTGTAGGAACAGCTTGTTTGTGCTCTAGATGAACAAAAATGGTACAAAAATTCCAGGCACACTGTTAGAAAATACAATTTCCCCCTGCCTCATTACAGATCTTTCAGGCTCAATTCCCCCCAACCTCATTACAGATCTTGGTTACAGGGTTAGGTGCCCTATTAAAAAAAAATGAACTTGGAAAGAACTCTTTAGAGTGCCCTCAAATGCCACTGCAACTGGAAAGAATCAAAGCCAATTGTGCCTGTTTGGACTAGAAATCACGATGTCCCAATAACACCTGATACCTTAGGAACAGCTTGTTTGTGCTCTAGAGCAGGCGTCTCCAACCTTGGCAACTTTAAGACTTAAGACAGCAAAGCTGGCTGAGGAATTCTGGGAGTTGAAGTCCACAAGTCTTAAAGTTGCCAAGGTTGGAGACGCCTGCTCTAGATGAACAAAAATGGTACAAAAATTCCAGGCACACTGTTAGAAAATACAATTTCCCCCTGCCTCATTACAGATCTTTCAGGCTCAATTCCCCCCAACCTCATTACAGATCTTGGTTACAGGGTTAGGTGCCCTATTAAAAAAAAATGAACTTGGAAAGAACTCTTTAGAGTGCCCTCAAATGCCACTGCAACTGGAAAGAATCAAAGCCAGTTGGCCCTGGGTGAAGCCTTGGAGGAAATTAATAAATTTGGACTTAAGACTAATTAATCTCATGTTGCCCATGCGATTGAAAAGCATAGCAGCAGCTGGCGGTATTTTGGCTTTCTAGCTCAGTGCTTGAACTGAGGTTGAACTTGAACTTTTCAGAAATCAGACCATAAAGCAGATCTTTGTGCAAAGCCAAGGATTTTAAAATTTCCTACCTGAGGTTTTTGGGAGAAGGGTGTTTCTTCGGGAGCCCATTTGAAATGAAGCAGGTACAGAGGAAGAATTGCTGTGGATACACTTTGGAGGATTGTTTTTGAAGGTACTAATTTGTGGTGCTCTCTGAGCTTGATAGTTTTCTTGCAGTTCGGTAGTTTCATTACCAAACTAGGTAACATCATCAGTGCACTGATGTTACCTAACTGGGTAATGTAACATCTGCAAGAAAACCACCAAGCTCAGAGACCACCAAGGAGACCACAGTTTAATCCTGGGCTACAGATATTCTCTTTTATCGGCACTAATGTTTCCCCATATTTGCTTTTATAATGATTAGAACTTCTTAGACTAGAAACTGGGAGACTGTGAGTTCTAATCAGTGGTGAAATCCAAATTTTTTTACTACTGGTTCTGTGGGCGTGGCTTGGTGGGCGTGGCAGGGGAAGAATACTGCAAAATCCCCATTCCCTTCCCACTCCTGGGGGAAGGATACTGCAAAATTTCCATCCTCTCACCACTCCTGGGGGAAGGATATTGCAAAATCTCCATTCCTACCCCACTCTGGGGCCAGCCAGAGGTGGTATTTGCCGGTTCTCCGAACTACTCAAAATTTCTGCTACCGGTTCTCCAGAACCTGTCAGAACCTGCTGAATTTCACCCCTGGTTCTTGTTCCACTTTAGGGACGAAGCTAACTGGGTGACTTTGGGCTGTTATCTCTCTCCACCCTAGGAAGGAGGCAATGACAAACCACTTCTGAAATCTTGTCCAAAAAAAAGTGCAGAGACATATCCAAGGAGTCACCAGGAGTTAAGACTGACTTGTAGCTCCCTTTACCCACCCACCCAAAAAAGCAAGGTGCATCCTTACCTCGTTTGCATCATTAGTTTCCTAAAAATGATTAATTACACTATGCAGGTTTTATTTTTACCAGTCTCTGCTGAACAAGCCACGTTACATTAGCCCACAAAACGTAGTTTTCAAAGTATGGTTGTGTGTGAGTGCATCCATCACATTAAATAAAATAAAAACAACTGACCCCAGGATGACAACAGATGGTGCCTGTTGTTGACTTTATGGGAAGGGTTCTTCTTTGGAGGGATCATCTGCCCCATGCAAAGCACCTTGGCCTGCTTTCACTTTCACTTTTGGGGGAAGCTACTGCTTTCTCCTTTTCTCCTGCCCAAATTCCCCATCACCATATTCTGCAATATTACATGAGGCTGTTGATCCAAAAGAGGCAACACATCTTTAGCGTAAACCAGGAGTGGCAAGCCAGCATCCTTTTTGATGTTACTGGCCTACAACTCTCAGCAGTCCATAGTGAAGGATGCTAGCAGCTGTCATGCAACATTTTGAGAACTTTAAACTTGTCCTACCACTCCCCAGGTTCAACAGATCTTCTCTGCTCTATTTCCTTCCAGCTCAAGTATGTAGTTAGAGATCCTCTAACTTGTGTTGATTCTTAAAAAAAAAAATATGATGATGATTAGTTTACCATTTAGCAAGCATAGAAGTCCTCTGAGTGGATGTTTCAGTTCATGGTTAGTAATTTTCCAGAAGCTAAACAATCATGTGTTCTATTTTTTTGGATGACTTACAGTCTCCTCTTTTATATCTTGCTAGTTTTAATAATTTTAAAACACTCTGGAAGAAGGATTCTGTTTTGTGTAGTCGTGTTTCTTTTCCCAGTATTTACATATATGAGTCCTTTTCGTAAGAGCAGTGTTTTAAAATAAATTGCAAAATAATTAAACAGGGAAGGATAGATTCCAGGGAGATTACCACTGATTTGACTAAAAAAAAAAAAAAAGGGACGTTGACAATAGATTTGTTCACTCTCATTTGTGACTTGCTGAAAGGTAATTCTATTTTAGTTTGCCAGACCTGACTTGGTGATTGCTTTTCCCAGTTGAACTCAAGAAACTCCCTTGCATAACTGTCCAGACTGTATCCCGCCTCGACTAGCTGTGCAACATTTTTTTTTAACCTCCTAATAAAATGCAAGCCGCATCACCCAATGTTGGCAAGATGTGAGCAGCAGGATGTCAGAAACAGAAGAAAAGGCAGAGGATTCAGAAGAAGCTTAAAACACACATCACAGAACATACGTGTTTCTAACAGAAGAATGAACGATGACCTATAGCAAAAGGAAGGAGTTATTTAAGAACTGTGTATAAGCAAAATGGACAGAAGATAAATTAAAATTAGATTGTACCAGGGCTGGGTTCCACTTACCTTCCCTACCGGTTCGCATCGCGACGGAAGTGTGAGTTTTGCACGTGTGCGCTTGCATCGCTCGTGTGCGTGCCCATGTCACTTTGCGGAAATGACCCTCTGCGCATGCCCAGAATACTCTGCGCATGCGCAGAGCGTTCTTTGCAGGGCCGCGGCGACCAGAGAACCGGTTCGGGGGCGTGGACAGCCGGCCATCGCTGCCGGTTCGGCGAGGGGGTGCAAATTTCCGCCACCGGTACTGGAGAACCGGTCCGAACCGGCAGCAACCCACCACTGGATTGTACTCAGGAAGATACGTACTTCTCCTGTCTGTAGATGAAGTGGGGACTTCACAGTGCTAAATTCAAAAGAGGTTTAGGGCTGTGAAGCCCTAAAGGGGATGCTTTTCAAAGCATGTTGGTCTGAATGAAACTTCCCTCCTCCAAGACTTAAAGCAGCCATATTTTTTTTTTGGAAGGCTTCCATGTATGTCCAGTCCATATGGAATGGATGTGTGCACACAAAATACTTCCAGTGAAGCAAAGCAGGTTTACACACCCATGCAGAAGTTCTGGAGACAGTCTTTGCAGCAAATGTGTGTCTTCCAAAGAATGTGACTGCTCATATCAAAGAAGGTGATTGAATGGTAGGTAATATTTTAAAGGTTGGAATCCTATGTACTCTAATGCTGAGAGTCTTCCTGAGTAAAGGAAGGACAAGGAATTGAGTTAAAAGCCTACCCGATTGTCAACACGAAGATGAGGCTCATGGATAAGAATCCATCAGGGGAAGGGCAGTGGTTTGTTGCAAATCAGAATGGCTTGGGAGAGTTAGCTCCTGGTGGATCTTATCTAACATTCTTCCTAAAGCAGGGGTGTCCATGCTGGCTGTTGAATTCTGGGAGTCGGAGTCCACAAGTCTTAAAGTTGCCCAGGTTGGACATCCTGCCCTAAAGCATCTCTGTATTGTTGCTAAACCTGGTGCTATCTCAAACCTGCAGACAATCTTCATGGTCATTGTTGTCATTGGTACATTAAGGACCATACGCTGGTCATAGCATGGTCCTTATACCTTGAATCGAGTCCAGCTGTGATTGTTGGGGTTGAATTTTTTTTTTTGTCTGTGTTTGAAGGACATGGAAATTGGATATTAGCAGAACCAAAGTTCTGGTTGGATGGAGCTCAACCAGAACCAATTTCTCCAAAGAAGTTTATAGATGTAGAAATAGGAAAATCCAGTCTACCAGATTTACTGCACTACAATTCATAGCTTCCCTCACAATTGACCAGGCCGCAAGTTTGACTGTACTTATTAAATATTAATTATTGTTGAATCTCCATAATGATCACGCTCTCACCCTTCTCTGCCATCGTCTTGTGTCCCAAACTTTAGCATGTGAATAGGATTGCTCACTAAGGTGTTTTTTTTTTCTGACAGAAGAGACTAGCCATTTAACTGTGTGATATGGTATAGTTACATTTTAAATACTGTGGTGAAAATGCTTCAGAATTCACCAGAGCAAAGGCTGTCATTCCAAGCTGTAGCTGAAGGATGTCTTCATAAAAAAAAAAACATGCTTATTCTTTGAAACAAAAGAACGTGAGCACCACTAAACTCAAGCTACTTATGTTCTCTTTTCCCCAACCAAGCAGAGGTGGGTTCCTCCCGGTTCAGACCGGTTCGCCCGAACCGGTAGTGACCCACTGGTGACGTCATGATGATGTCATGGAGCCGGTTCGGTTGGTGCCGGTCCGTGGACGCCGCCATTTTTTTTTAATTTTTTTTTAATTTTGGGGGGGCAATTGGGAGGGGGATTTTTTCCCGGGTTTTTTCTTTCCCCCCGAGTTTCCGGCACTACTGCGCATGCATCGCCATCTTGTTTTTGGCTTTTGGGGGGGGTTGATTTTTTTGCACTGCGCATGTGCGCCCGTGCAAAGCGCACGCGCGCCCACGAGGCGTGCCCACGAGGCGTGCCCACGAGGCGTGCCCACGCAGCGCGGGAGGAAGCGAACCGGCAGCTAGGTAAGTTAGAACCCACCCCTGCAACCAACTCGCTGAACCGTCTTGTATTTATTGTAAGTGGCTATACTGTATTGGACAATCAGGCATTCTGTGGGAGATCATCTAAGGCAGTGGTTCTCAACCTTTCTAATGCTGCGACCCCCCTGCCGCCACCGTGACCCCCCCGCCACCGCCGCCATTTGGGTTCTTTTACCCTCTGCGCATGCGCAAAGCATTCTGCGCATGCGCAGAGGATAGAAGAACTCAAATGGCGGCGTCCGGGCTACCAGCTGTCCGGCGACCCGCAGCACGGCCGAACCGGGACCTTTTCACCCCTGCAGTGACGGTGGCAGCAAGATGGCGGGCTAACGCGCGCGGCGACCCCTGTGAAATGGTCGTTCGACCCCCAAAGGGGTCGCGACCCACAGGTTGAGAACCGCTGATCTAAGGTCTTCTTCACCTTGGCCGTGTTACAGAGGGTCATGCTGTCAGATGAATGACTGGGTTTGGAATGATTTATGGCAGAATTTCTCAAAATCGTTGGGAACAAAAAGGGCTTTCTTTAAGATCAAATATGTCCAACTGCTGTGTTTGCCAATTCTACCCATACCCACCTATCTTGGCTTTGGAGAACATTAGCGAAGTATTTTTGAGCAAAGAAAAGATTTTTGCTTTATTTTTGTTTGGTTGGTCGGTTATAATCAACAACAGAGACTGTTGGGGATACAAAGTTAAATTCTGGTTAAAACATATGAACAAATGTGTGTAAAGCTATATAATGTCTGACACATTTCTTGCCTGCTCAAAATTCTTGAATATCTAAGGTGGACCTATGGTTTGTCATGGCAAAGAGTGGCTTACGACAAGCATAGTTTGCAAACTCCAATCATATTATGATTTTGGATGCTAGCTTAGCAGCTTATGTCAACTAAATTTTTATCAACATCAAGCCATAACAAACATTAGATTCCATTTTCCTAAGAATTATATTTAGGAACAGACAGGCTTATTTATGGCTGGTAATAGTTGACACCATCTTGATCAGAGGTGGGTTCCTCCCAGTTCGGACCGGTTTGCCCGAACCGGTAGCAACCCGCTGGTGATGTCATGGTGATGTCACAGATCCAGTTCGGTCGGTGCCGGTCCATGGGCGCCGCCATCTCTTTTTTTGGATATATATATTTTTGGGGGGAAAAAATTGGGGGGGGGGTTTTTTTAAATTTTTTTTCTTCTGCGCATGCACAGAAGCTGAGTTTCCAGCACTGCGCATGCGTCGCCATCTTGTTTTTGGCTTTTTTTTTTTGAAAGGTGCAGCCACGTGGCGCGGGAGGAAGCAAACCGGCAGCGAGGTAAGTTAGAACCCACCTCTGATCTTGATGGCACACAATCAATCAATCAATCAATCAACCAACCAACCAACCAACCAACCAACCAACCAACCAACCAATCAATCAGTATTATTTAGAAGATGGAAACTCAGCCTCAAATATCTCTCTGTTTCATATGGAGTATGGGTCTCCTTGCTGTTGCTCAAAAACTTTGTTATTCAACTTGATGTTCCTCAGGAAAATACTAACCTTTTCATTGTAATATAGCCATGCATCCTGCTAAGCCATAGCACAGTTTCTTTGTGGCTACCCATGATAAATGGCTTAGCATGTAAACCAAGTGTGGCTTCTTCAATAACCATGGTTAATGAAACCATGTCAACAAGTCACTACAAAATGGTCAAAGATGCTTTATTCCTTTGACCTAGTGCTATCTCTTTAGCAAGTGAGGGAATTTACATGAAAGGTGGTGAACGTGTCAGCTTTTCATTGCAAATGCTCAGAATCATGATAATTTTTCTGCTTATCTTCTTGCTGTCTTTGCCATTTGACTTTCTCCTGTTGAGTGAGTCTCAACTGAATTTTTTCCTTCAATTAGGAGTTGTTGCCCTAGGGGCAACAAACAGGTTACAAATAAAATTAGAAAAAGAGATTGCATATTTTTTACTTAGCTTCAACAATAATGTTTTTACTAAAAGACCGTTGTTGGGTTAGCCAAGTCTTCTGATGCTTCCTTAGCATCTCCTTACATAACCCATGATCTTGAAAAGAAACATCCGAACCAGTTGGTCCATCTCTTGTTTTTGTTTTCAGAATTCCATTTATTTCGCATTGCTGCCCTTGCCCTACGCTCTGGAAATGTCAGGTTTTCTCTGACTAGTTTAGCATTCTGACCAAGGTGACGGTCTTCCTTTGAGAAAGTTCTTCTGAATGTTAATTAGACTCTCCTTTGGCTGGGTCTAAAGTCTTTGCCAAAGAAGTCATTTAGCTACAAGGTTAAAATTCTCTTTAGAACCCTTTTTTATGGTCTCCCTGATGTATTTCTGATTGTACATTGTTTTGTCCTTGGGGAGAGCAGGAATAGTTTATTATGTTGAGTATTTTCTTATTTATTGCTGACCTGGGATTTCCCTTCAAAAAGCATCAGTGGTAATCGGTCATTTGCAATGGCCATCAATTGTACTTCACAGACAATGGTATAAGAATATGTACATTTAAGGGTCACCTATATTTTTATGAGGGACACGGTGGCTCAGTGGCTAAGACGTCTGAGCTTGTCGATCAGAGGGTCGGCAGTTCAACGGTTCGAATCCCTAGCGCCGCATAACAGAGTGAGCTCCCGTTACTTGTCCCAGCTTCTGCCAACCTAGCAGTTCGAAAGCACGTAAAAAATGCAAGTAGAAAAATAGGAACCATCTTTAGTGGGAAGGTAACAGCGTTCCATGCGCCTTCAGCGTTTAGTCATGCCAGCCACATGACCATGGAGACGTCTTCGGACAGCACTGGCTCTTCAGCTTTGAAACGGAGATGAGTACCGCCCATAGAGCCGGAAACAACTAGCACGCATGTGCGGGGGAACTTTTACCTTTACCTTATATTTTTATGAACTTGAGCTGTAACATCTGTTACCCAAATCTATTTATGGGCGTTATTGACAGGGTCTTTTCCATAGTGGCCCCAAAGAGGTTTCATTCCTTAGCTCTGCCTTTTAAGCAAGACTTGGAAACCCAGTTTTCAAGAAGTTTGGATTGGAAGAATGAGCTAACCCTCAGCTTATTTCTAAATGGTATTCTCACCATGGCTTAAATTGTCTTTAAATAACTCTGCTCCTGGGTTTTGAGGTTTTTTTAATTATTACTTTAATAATTTGGATTTCTTAGACATTTTAGTTTCATGGATTCAAGTTTTAGGAGGTGATGGCTTAGTGGTCCCATATGATATTTGTTTATTCTTCTTCAAATAGTTTAGAAAAAGTGGTTTTTGGAAACACCGTAAAAGACGAATAGGTTGCCAACATAATCCTATTTTCATCTCTAACACGCTGAAGGGGAAATAATTCAGTCTAACACTTGCGTATAATTGAGGGTCTTACATGGAGCATGCAAGCAAATGAGCAGAATCCTTTATTGGCTTGGGATAATGTCTAAGACATCTGAACTTGCCAAGTTTCAGAAGGCTGTTGTTGGCACAAATGATGACCAGGGACAGACGCAGCCGTAAAATGAGATAAACATAATAGGTTACACATTACACTAAGAGGCAGACAACCTTTTGATAGTTATAGCCACAGTGGGTTTATTTTTTTTTTTGACACATTGAGGGTGGAACATGCCACTAGGGTTTTTTTCAACTAATCTGGCCTGCCATTATCTGTGAATTTGGCCAACAAATCCTATAAGGAAGTGAAATTGGAAGGCAAACCTCCCTTGTGTCAAACTCAAGTGCTGACGACAATGCAACACAGAATTAACAGAATAACAGAGTTGGAAGGGACCTTAGAGGTCTTCAAGTCCAACCCCCTGCTCAAGCAGGAGACCCTATACAATTCCAGAGAAGTGGCTGCCAAGTCTCTTCTTAAAAACCTCCAGTGGTGGAGTACTTACAACTTCTGAAGGCAAGCCGTTCCACTGGTTAATTATTCTCACTGTTAGGAAATTTCTCCTTAGTTCTAAGTTACTTCTCTCCTTGATTAGTTTCCATCCACTCTTTCTTGCCTTGCCTTCTGATGCTTTGGAAAATAGGTTGACCTTTCCCCTCTTCTTTGTGGCAGCCCCTCAAATATTGGAACACTGCTATCATGTCTCCCCTGGTCCTTCTTTAACTAGACATACCCAATTCCTGCAACTGTTCTTCATCCGTTATTGTTTTCCCAGCTGCAATGGAGAGGTCATTGACATCTTCCAAGATGGTCTTCTGTCCAAGTATTGCCCAGATTTTTCAAGGTCAGCCAAGGTCTACTTGGTGTAGACTGTGAATATTATAACCATATCTTTTCACCTTTTGTCTCTTTTAGGTAATATTATTGGTTCTGGCATCTTTATTTCACCCAAAGGAGTTCTTGAGCATTCTGGGTCAGTGGGACTTGCACTCATAATATGGATACTTGGAGGTGGGATCTCAGCACTTGGGTCCCTCTGTTACGCTGAATTAGGAGTTACCATCCCTAAATCAGGAGGCGACTACTCCTACGTCACTGAGATTTTCGGTGGATTAGCTGGGTAAGTGTGACTTCAAGATAAGGGTGGATAGTAATTTTGTCACGAGGGTTTAAAATCACAGCCATGCATTTTATTTCATTAGTTCTTCCCACAGAGCAGGTCTGAGCCATAACATGCCAGTGAAGTGTAATATTTCTCATATAGAACTAGGAACTGACTTGGGATTGAGTCCTCGTTTGACCTTGGAACCCACTGGTGGATTCAAACATCTTCTCCCAAAACAATCTCTTTCATGGAGGAGTTGTCATAGGAACAAAATTAGGGAAGACCCTGCCCACACCAATTCACAATTATTATGAAATAAATACATTGCAGTGTCTTATATTGTATCCTCTGTTGATTTTCTTAAAATATTCATATATGTAGGAGAAAAGCTGGCAGAGCTGGGGAGAGGTGGAGTTAAGTGAGTCATCAGCCTGGAGTCGTTACATTCCCACAAACAGTCCAAGTCCAATCCCTCTTGAATTCCATTGACCTTATCTGGCACAAATTTACTACTGAACTTTAATTGACTAGATTCTAGGGTATAGGCTTGAGCAATAAATTTTCTGAACTGCAATTTAACAGTCTTGATTCTTTGTGCCTGACAATATGGCAAAAAGCTGGCACGCCTTTACTCTGAGTAGAGGCATCTGTAAGGGGGAGCAGTGGTATTTGAACCATTCCCCTCGTCTTTCAAACTTAAACTCCAATTTCACGGCAACTTTTCGAGGGACCCCAGGATCAGGGCTCTCCAGCTGAGGACCCAAGCTTTAAACCGAACTTATTATGGCCCATGGTTCAGTAGCATCTCCAGTCATCCATTTTTAAAAGAAGAACATTTATTGAATTGCTATCTGATGGACTGTGCAAGATTGCTACAGCAGAATCGGAGTTCTGGTTTTGTGCAGAGAAGCAGAAAACATCTGCATAAAGATTGGATTTTGGGAGGAAGGGAGGGCAGGTCTGTGCTGATAGATAAGCAGGACCTAACTTGTATTTATAGGGGCACAATAAGCCAGATTGCCTTTGAGGAAGATTGCTTGCGCACTCCGGGATTAAATGACAAACGCAACAAAAAGGAAGGTTTTATTCCTGCAACATCTGATAAATTCCAAAGCTTAGACCTGTCTAGAAATCAATGTTTATTGCAGCAAAGGAAGGGACCGAATCAAGAGTTTTAAATGGAGATATAAAAACTGAAATCTGCGACATTCGAAAATGGAGGAATTAACTCCATCCTTCAGCCAAACATAATTCAAATGGGAGATCCCTTAATCTTGCCTTTCTTTACAGGGCCGTGTTTTTACTGCAGTGCAAGACTCAATCTATTTTCAGCGAGAGCTACAGTTGCTCTTGGGGTATGCAAGCATTTTTCTCCCAGTTAAATGGGCTTTGCAGGTTTTTAAACGCTTCAGAAATATAAATCATCTTTTCAAAACTCGAAAGAAGTGGTACAGAGAAACATGGGCCCTAATAAAAGGGGGAAAAACTTTTTCCATTTGATTTGTACCTGAGCTCAGAAAATGTGTAACTTGGGGGCAACTATGTTAATGTTAGGAGACTCGCTCCAGGTTCAAGGAATAATAAACGGGAAAACCTGGTGGTTTATTTATTATTCATGGGTTGCTGCCTCTGAATAAGGAAGTTCCACTAATATTAACAGATTTATCCTCTGTGAAAAGGTCTAATGTTTTTGTTGTTGTTGTTAACAGCCTACTAAGTTACTGGCCTTCACCATCACATCTTACAGAATAACAGAATAACACACGAATGAAGGCAAATATATGTGTCCCAGGATTGTTGCAGGATCCAATCTGGGAACAGAAGTTTTATCTTCCTAGCTTTCAGACTCGTTCTGGAGCCCATCCTCAGAGAACTTCTGTTAGCCGCTAGAGAGACGTTCTGTGAAGATGGGCTCCAGCACAAGTCCAAAAGCTTGGAAGACAAAATCTCTGGTCCTGGTGACTGACCCAGATTGGCTCCTGCAGAATAACAGAGTTGGAAGGGGCCTCGGAGGTCTTCCAGTCCAACCCCCTGCCCAAGCAAGAAACCCTATACCCGTGATGGCGAACCTATGGCACGCGTGCCACAGGTGGCACGCGGAGCCATATCTGAGGGCACGCGAGGCGTTGCCCTTTGTCAGCTCCAGTGCGCATGCACGTGCTGGCCAGCTGATTTTCGGCCTTGGGGAAGGCCGTTTTCTCCCTCCCCAGGCTTCAGGAGGTTGAAGCCTCCGGAGTGCGAAAAACGGCCCAACAGGCCTACCGGAAGTTCGGAAACGGACTTCTGGTTTGCCCATTGGGCCATTTTTCGCCCTCCCCAGGCTTCAGGGAATCCTCCTGGAGCCTGGGGAGAGGGAAAAACGGCCCAACGGGCCTACCGGAAGTTCGTTTCCGAACTTGGCACCCGAGCAAAAAAAGGTTCGCCATCA
>QLTV01012195.1:410456-427147 GCA_003457575.1 Thermophis baileyi
AGAGAGAGAGAGAGAGAGAGAGAGAGAGAGAGAGAGAGAGAGAGAGAGAGAGAGAGAGAGAGAGAGAGAGAGAGAGATATATATACATATATATATATGTATATATATATATATACATATATATGCAGATGGATGGGAAAGTAAAAACTATATATACAGGTTTTCATTTGTACTGTCTCCTTAGCCTGTTTGATCCTAGCTGTGGCTCTATCATCTTTGCAATAGCTTAAGCCAGGGTTTTCCAGCCTTGGCAACTTTAAGACTTGTGGACTTCAACTCCCAGAATTCCCCAGCCAGCTGGGGAATTCTGGGAGTTGAAGTCCACAAATCCCAAGATTGGAAATACTGACTTAAGCTATTTGAATGGGTAAACTTCTTCATGTCTCCTAATCCTTGTATTGTGTGCCCACTCCTCCTTTGAAGTCTGCATTTTGAACTCGAGGAAGTTTTTGCCTTTGCTTCTTCCAGAAATTCTCATTTTAAAGAATACACTCCTTCCTTTTTCTCTCCCCCCCCCACCCTAGTGCCTAGCTACTGTGGTCATCATGCTGGTTGGAGACACCTACACATTAATTAACTACGTGTCCTTCATCAACTACCTCTGCTATGGAGTGACAATAATAGGCCTGCTTGTGCTACGATGGAAGAAGCCTCACATCTTCAGACCCATCAAGGTGAAAAATAGTGGGGCAGTCTGATTTTAATTCTGCTCTTTGGTCTGTACTGGTTGTCCTTGACTTACAAAGGTTCGTTTAGCGACCGTTTGAAGTTAGTATGGCATTGAGAAAAGCAACTTGCAACCAGCCATGTTTATAACCCTCACTTGTTAAACAGCTTGGAGGCTCTGATGTCACATTACTCCACCTTCACCTGCCAGATCGTTAGGTATGCCCATGAATTAAGAAAAGATAGAGATGAACTTACGTTCCTGATCCTGGTGAGCTTTAAACGATTAGGACTACAGTCTCCATCATCTCCAGATCTACATGCCTATGGCCATCATGGATACCAATGTGGGGGGGGGGGTGTCCAGAAGTGTGGCATTTGGATTAGCCAAGGCAGAAGCTCCGGGTAATCTAGCTGAGTGATGGATGGTCCAGTGTTGTCTATCAGCACCGAGGGATTAGGGCAGAAACGACAAGTCTCTGTACCCTTCCAATATTTTCTTTCCTCTTAGGTAAACCTCCTGGTTCCAATCACTTACCTGATCTTTTGGGCCTTTCTCTTAATCTTCAGTTTGTATTCTGAGCCAGTGGTCTGTGGCATTGGACTGATTATCATCTTAACTGGCGTGCCAGTGTTTTTTCTTGGCGTGTACTGGAAAAACAAACCAAAGTGTGTAAATAGAATAACAGGTAAGAAAAAAATAAAAACAACCTTGGAGGCAGCATCCAGTATATCCATTGATTACAAGATAATCCACTCATTAACTCAAGGTTAGTTGCCCAGGTACTTCCTCATGTGACTCGCACTATTACAGACGTGCAGAAATCTGCCTTAGACAAGGTCAGAAAGGAAAAAAACCCATCTCATTACCTGGTTATCCTAATCAGAGAAGTTTCTAAATCGATGAAAGATCTCCTTATTAAGACTTATGGTCCTTCAAATTTCACGTTCACGTTTGTGGCAACATCTGCCCAAAAGCTAGTTTTGAGGAGAATGGTGGAAGAGAGAGAGAGAGAGAGAGGTCTCCATTTCTTGCGTAATCCAGAAGAATCTGGGTAAAACAAAATGCTGGATTAAAATTTGGGCCAGGCCCAAATGTCTAACGTTACATTCTAGGCAAGGGACTGAACTCTTGGGTCTTCTGTATGCAAAGCAGATGTTGAAAAGAAGGACTAGGGGTGACATGATAGCAGTGTTCCAATATCTCAGGGGCTGCCACAAAGAAGAGGGGGTCAAGCTATTCTCCAAAGCACCTGAGGGTAGGACAAGAAGCAATGGGTGGAAACTCATCAAGGAGAGAAGCAACCTAGAACTAAGGAGAAACTTCCTGACAGAACAATTAATCAGTGGAACAACTTGCCTCCAGAAGTTGTCTTTTAAGAAGATGTTGGATAACCATTTGTCTGAAGTGGTGTAGGGTTTCCTGCCTAAGCAGGGGGTTGGACTAGAAGACCTCCGTTGTTATGCTATGCTATTTCTATTCTATTCTAATAATAGTATAGTATAGTATAGTAGGGCGTTACATTCTAGGCAAGGGACTGAACTCTTGGGTCTTCTGTATGCAAAGCAGATGTTGAAAAGAAGGACTAGGGGTGACATGATAGCAGTGTTCCAATATCTCAGGGGCTGCCACAAAGAAGAGGGAGTCAAGCTATTCTCCAAAGCACCTGAGGGCAGGACAAGAAGCAATGGGTGGAAACTCATCAAGGAGAGAAGCAACCTAGAGAACTAAGGAGAAACTTCCTGACAGTTAGAACAATTAATCGGTGGAACAACCTGCCCCCAAAAGTTGTGGGTGCTCCATCGCTGGAAGCTTTTAAGAAGAGATTGGACAACCATTTGTCTGAAATGGAATAGGGTTTCCTGCTTGAGCAGGAGGTTGGACTAGAAGACCTCCAAGGTCCCTCCCAACTGTTATGCTCTTATTCTTCTGTTGAGCTCAAATGCCTTCCCAGTTAATAATGCCCAGTTAATAATAACTCTAGTCTCAAAACTAGTATGATCACCTAGCTCTTTGATCTTTTTTTCAGAATCTTTAACCCACTGGGGCCAGAAGGTCTGTTTTGTTGTCTACCCTCAGAACGAATCCCCTGAAGACGATCTACCTTTCACTGATTATCCCTCTCAAGAAGTCAAAAGACCTTAAAAAAAACAATGATACTTTTTACAGAATAAGTAGATTTTGTTTACATTATGGCATTTATTTTTTTTTGGCTGGGGAGAGGAAAGAACCTTGATGTGGGGGGATTTTTTTTTTTTTTGGATTTCTTTTTTTAAGAAACGAGGACTGTCATTTGGACAACTCTAGGAGACACCTAAAATAGAGCTAAACAGCTCTATTATCCTGAAAAGGAAGAAAATAAAGCAAAATGAGCTCAGTGGGTTGTTTTTTTCATGATGCATTTTACGTGCAAGTTGAAATGACCAGGTATAAAAGATATTGCTGCCAGCCACCTGTTATGAAAGTCATAAAAGCTTTTGTAAAGTTTCTGCAAATTTCCAAGAGGAGGGAGGGCCTCTCCCCTTGCTCTGTCTCTTCTCTGAAAATCAAACACATCTTTAAGGAAACACCATGGCTGGTTATTACTGTCCTTTATACAGTACTTCAAGGGATGCGGTGGCTCAGTGGCTAAGACGCTGAACTTGCTGATCGAAAGGTCGGCAGTTCAGCGGTTCGAATCCCTAGCGCCGCGTAATGGGGTGAGCTCCCGTTACTTGTCCCAGCTTCTGCCAACCTAGCAGTTCGAAAGCACGTAAAAAATGCAAGTAGAAAAATAGGGACCACTTTGGTGGGAAGGTAACAGCGTTCCGTGCGCCTTTGGCGTTTAGTCATGACCATAGAGACATCTTCGGACAGCGCTGGCTCTCGGCTTTGAAACGGAGATGAGCACCGCCCCCTAGAGTCGGGAACGACTAGCACATATGTGCGAGGGGAACCTTTACCTTTACTTATACAGTACTTCAGTGGTTCTCAACCTTTTTTTTCACCATGGACCCCCTTTAAATACTTTAATGGCCGAAACACCAAGACATAATACAAGATTTAAATCGTAACATTTTTTCAAGCCTTCACAGACCTCCGTGAAGACATTGCGCCCCCCACCCCACCCCACCCCACCAAGGGTCTGCAGACCACTGAGTGGATTGAGACCCACTGCAGTACTTCACACCACAGTACAAAATACTGCTTTACACGGCACTAGTGAGACCACACTTTGAGAGACTGGACTGCCATCTGTCAGAAATGGTGTAGGATATCCTGCTTGGGCTGGGGGTTGGACTAGATCAGGGGTCTCCAACCTTGGCAACTTTAAGACTTGTGGACTTCAACTCCCAGAATTCCTCAGCCAGCTTGCTGGCTGAGGAATTCTGGGAGTTGAAGTCCACAAGACTTCAAAAGAAGCTGGCTGAGGGACCCCCCCCCCGTTGGAGTCTGATTCTCTGTCATGATGGGAGAAAACACCATGGGGGGGGCACATGTAGGTCACCACTATTTGTTTTGTGGCAATTAGAATGTTTAGATCAGGGGTCTCCAACCAGAATTCTGGGAGTTGAAGTCCACAAGTCTTAAAGTTGCCAGGGTTGGAGACCCCTGGACTAGATGACCTCCAAGTTCCCTTCCAACTCTGTTAATATTGTGTCCAATTCTGATCACCATGATAAAAAAGAAGTAGAGACTTTAGAAAGAGTGCAGAGAAGAGCCACTAAGATGATGAGGGAGCTGGAGGCTAAATCATATGATGAATGGTTGCAGGAACTGGGTATGCCTAGTCTTAATGAAGAGAAGGATTACACGGTTTGTCCTCTTGCCAGCTTCTAGCAATTTTTAAATTACCATCATCAATCATCATCATCATCATTACATAATAGTCCCATATCATCATGCAAAATTGTACAATATATCCAGTACCTGAAAAACATTGCTCAACCGTTTCTCCTTTTGTGTAGTTAAGTATTTTCTCCATCTTTTACATTCCAAATTACTTTTGAAGATCCCTGGGGGTTGCATCCAAGGATTTTACACACAGTATACTCTACTGAAGCCTCCAATTTTGTATCTTGGATGGGAAGGTAGAAGTGACAGTTTGGTCCATTAATGCAAGTCAGAGAGCGCGAGCACACATTTACAGGATTAACCTAACCCAATTTATAGAACCAAGAGTTTGGCCATTCTTTAAAGCCCAGTATCCTTGCATTTGCTGAGTTTTTCTCCAATGAACACCAGGAAAACCTCAGAAGACAGTTCACAGAACTCAAATGCAAAACCAGAAATGGTCAAACCTTCTCAACATTTTAAATTGGCATCTTCTCAAAAAACCAGAGATGAAAGGAGATGCAAGATACAAGATTAAAATGGCGAAATTGAAAAAACTGAAGCGTCACACCCAACATTACAATTGTTACTGAATGTGACGTTTGATCCAACCCACAATCTCAAAAAGTTGGCTTGTTATTATAGTGATCTAACAGCTAATAAAAACAATATTCTTCCTTTTTTTTATGTACCAGACAGAACTGCTGACAGTCCTGGGCATTTCTTGACTTTTATCATGAAAGGAACAAACAAGCGAGTGGGTGAAGCTTTATTTTTATTTTTTTTATGAAATAAAAGAAGTGCAGCTCCAAGGGCTTGGTTTTCCCGTCACATAGTTTACCCAGTGTAGACCAATATTATAAACTGGCAATAATTGGAATTTCATTTAAGCAGTCCTGGTAATAACAGCACAGGCCCTGTGCTTGCTCTGTCAGCCAGCCATGTCTCCTACAACTTCTGACTGGGTCGTAGAAAAGCTCACATCTGTAGAAGCAGAGGGAACCCATTTTACAGACAGGTACAAACAAAAGAGAGGGTTAATTCACAGCAGTGGTTTCAACTTGCATCCATGTATCCAGGGGTCAAAGGCAGATGAACTGTGTTGGGTTGGGATTACTTCTGTGAACCTGCGGAGGGAATCACTCTGAGCTACTCTTTTCCCTGGAGAACAGGTGCAGATTGGGAAGTCAAGGGACAAGAAAAGTCCCCTCCCCCCGGGTAAGAATGAAAATAGTGGAAGAATTGCAGCAACTGTCAGAAGCGGTGATGCTCGGGTGGCTTCAAAAACGGGTTGGACCCATTCGTGGAAGTGTTGGGGGGGATCAACAGCTATTAGCCTTGATGGCAGTGGGGCTACCTCTGAAGGCCATCTGCTAGGAGATTAGTGGACTTCCCCAGGCAGTTGGCTGGTCAACGTGACAACAGACTGTTGAACTAGATGGACCAGGGGTCCAAGCCAACAAGACACTGCCTACGTTCTGATGATCTAGAACAGGGGTGTCAAACTCGATTTCATTAAGGGCTGCATCAGGGTTGTGTTTGACCTTGGGGGCCAAGTGGGTGTGGCAGGGGTGGGCGTGGGTGTGGCCATCTCAATGTCCTGCAGCCCTCCCGAGCTCCGTTTTCATTGGCCGAGGGCTGCAGGAGGCCGTTGCAGCCGAGAACGGACCTCGAGAGGGCCGCACACGGCCCTCCTGAGCTCCGTTTTTGCTCGCAGAGGCACCACGGGTCGGTCCTACGCTGTTTTTAAGGCGGCCCCGTGGACCAGATCTAAGCACCCCATGGGATGGATGCTGCCCATGGGCCTTGAGTTTGACATCCCTGACCTAGAAAGAAGAGAGACTTCACTACTACCGTAAGTGACCCAGTGGTGGGTTGCTGTCAGTTCGGACCGGTTCTCCCGTACCGGTGGCGGAAATTTGCCCCCACTCGCCGAACTGGCAGCGATGGCCGGGTGGACACGCTCCCGAACTGGTTCTCTGGTCGCCGCTCCTTGAAAGCGGCTTGCAAAGAACCCTCTGCACATGCACAGAGGCTTCTGCGCATGCGCAGAGGGTCACTTGCAAAACGCGCACTTCCGACGTGATGCGAACCAGTAGGGAAGGTAAGTAGAACCCACCCCTGAAGTGACCCCTTTCTTGACAGCAAGAAACACGTCAATGTGGGCCACGTATGGATCCTCTTTACCCATGGATACTTATCCGAGGATATCAAACCCAGCCTTACATTCAAGCAACCAAGTTGGCAAAGGACCTCAGTAAACTTTGAACATGTCCACTCTTTAGCCACAAATATGCAGTGAAATGATCAAGCGGAGCACAGGTGGGATTGTCAAGCTTCTAGCTCTAATACCTAAAGCTGACCTTCCGCCATGGCTTAAGCACGGTCTATTGAATAAACCACAACTGACTAGGTTCATACAGGATCAAAATCAAAGCCATGGTCTCAACAGCTTTCGCACCGCACATGAAGCCACCCAGGCAGCATCAAACCCATCAGGGAGTCCAGACCAGGAATCAACGCCACGGCAACGCTAAAACTATTTTTTATTGAGATTGGCTATGATAATGGAGTCTTGCAAGTCTGATTGTGCTGGACTTCTCCCCCCCCCCCTTCTTATACTCAGAAGAATTAGGAAAGTGTCTGAGCCGGTTCGGCATCCTTCCTGCTTGTTTTGGACTTAATCCACGCTTTCTCCTCTCGTTGCTTTGGTAACAGATCTTGCCTACCTCTGTCAAGGTCATCCTCCTTACTTTTTAGAGCCAGACAACCACTATATCTATCCTCTATCCATCTCGGCACATTTAAAACTGAAAGAGGGGAAGAGAGAAAGAGGCTGTGAAGACTCTTTCTCCCTGGCTGTCTATAAGCTATTCTTCGCGGAGACAGACATGCTGTAAAGAAAGAGACAAAAGAGATGTGGGGGTATAGGCAGAGGGTGGGGTGTCCTACCACGGCACACACACCGGGGAGCTACCGTGTTTTCCTGAAAATAAGACATCCCCCGAAAATAAACCCTTCCCACCAAAAAAGCCCTCCCCCAAAAATAAGCCCTCTCCCGAAAATAAGCCCCCCCCGAAAATATTTAAACACATGCACAGCCGGTCCCCGCCATTTCCTCTGGTTAGGGTTAGGGTGACAGAGCTGGAAATCAGATAAGATGGCAAGAGGAGCCCCGTCTTGCTCCACGCGCCCCAAAATAATAAGACACCCCCAAAAATAAGGCCAAGCGCTTATTTCGGGGTTCAAAAAATATAAGACAGGGTCTTATTTTCGGGGAAACACGGTAGCGAGGAGACGTGCCCCATGCTGTCATTGCACCTAGGACGTGGATTATGGGACCTGCGCCATTTGCCTGGTCATGGCGTACGCGAGCTCAGGGTAGGGCTTCTGCCTGCGAACATGACCCTTCAGCACACTAACAAAGACTCGTCATCACTGGGACTCCTTTCAGGGGCAGGGAGAGGGGAAGCGGGAATTGGCACTTGCATGGAATGGCAACAAGGAGGGTGAATGCCAAAAGGTTCTTCATGACGTGAGTGCGGGTCACCATTGGGCTGGTGTTCCCCCCGAAGAGGGAAGGTTCCGTGGCTTTCGGGGTACCCGGACTCCCAGTTTTTTAAGGGCATTGGGTGACGCAGTTCTTCCCTCAGCAGCTGAGAATGTCTGCCGTCTCCAGCTGTCCTGCCACGTGACATCCTGCCCCGTTGGTGAATTTCTGTCACTCTTTCCAGCAAAGGGTCCCTAAATGTTCTTCCTGAATCCGCCTTGCCGGCTTGTGCGAGTCTGCCCTCGGGGGCATCTTCGGCCATGCAGCTGTGCTGGCCCTCAGCGTCTGGCAGAGAAGCTGGGCAAGGGCTTGGCACACTCTCGGTGGACGGGACTTCCGCTGCTTCTGCCTCCAAGGCCGAGGGGCTGTTGCCAGGTTCGGAAACCCCTCCAGGTGGGCCACAAGCCTCTTCAGGAGAGGCCGGGAGACTCTCCGCAGGCGTACCGTCTGTGCAGTTCAGGATCCCGTCCCCCAGAACCGTCTGGGAGGTGCGCGCAGGGTGCAAGAGCGGAACCTGGCCTCTCGCTCGCGGCCTGTGAAAGAATCTGTTCCAGAGTCTGCCGAAACGTTGGCGGGAAGAGCTGCGCCTCGAGGAATGGCGCCTCATTTGCCGCCTCATGGCCGTTCGGATGTTCTGCAGCACAGAAGCCTGCAAAGATTAAAAAATAAATATCAAATATTTCCCCTGGTGAGTTTCGTCAAAACTCTTAATTTTGATTCAACCTACCCTGTTTCCCCCCAAATAAGACATCCTCTGATAATAAGCCCAATCGGGCTTTTGAGTGCATGGCAAAAAGGCCAAGCGCTTATTTCAGGGTTCAAAAAAAATATAAGACAGGGTCTTATTTTCGGGGAAACATGGTAGAAATAAGGAGAAATTTTCTGACAGTGAGAACAATCGACCAATGGAACAGAAGTTGCCTTCGGAAGTTGTGGGAGCTTCATCACTGGAGGCTTTTAAGAAGAGATTGGACTGCCATTTTGTCAGAAATGGTGTAGGGCAGTGATGGCAAACCTTTTTGGCACCAAGTGCCAAAAAGGTCACGCGGAAACGTCACATGCGCGTGCGTGCACTCATCGGGGTCGCGCTCTGGAAAAGACGGACTTCCGGATTCTAGTGTGCATGCGCATCTGACAATCAGCTGGCCAGCGCGCATGCGCAGGCCGGTTTTCAGCACTGCTGCGTGTGTGAAGGGATCATGCTCTGGAAAAGCCAAACTTCCGGGTTCTGGCGTGCATGCGCACCCGACAATCAGCTGGCCGGCGCGCATGCGCAGGCTGGTGTTTGACACTGCTGCATGCGTGAAGGACAGCTGATCATCATGCGTGCATGCGCACCAGAAACCCGGAAGACACATAGGCAAGGCCACGCGTGCCGGGCGACATGGCTTCGCATGCCACTTTGGGCACACGTGCCATAGGTTTGCCATCACCGGTTTAGGGTCTCCTGCTTGGCCAGGGGGTTGGACTAGATGACCTACAAGGTCCCTTCCAACACTGTTAGTCTGTTAATCTAAGGCTTTGCAAACATCTGATTTACAGGTTTACATCGATTTACATCGATTTACAATCTACAATTGAGCCAGAAATTTCTGTTACTAAGCAAGACGGTTGTTAAGTGAGTTTTGCCCCATTTTACGATCTTTCTTGTCACAGTTGTTAAGTGGATCACTGCAGTTGTTAAGTGGGCAACAAGGTCATTAAGTGAATCCAGCTTCCGCATTGGCTTTGCTTGTCAGAAGGTCGCCAATGGGGTCACATGATCGTCATAAATGAGTTGGTTGCCAAGTATCTGAATTTTGACCCTGTGACCATGGGGAAGCCGCAACGGTTTTTTTAAGTACGAAAAAGTCACTTTTTGCAGTGCCGTTGTAACTTTGAATGGTCACTAAACGAATGGATGTAAGTCGAGGACTACCTGTACTGTTGTTCGAAAAGGAAGGTCGTATCAATTTCACTCTGGACTCGCATTGCAAGGAATGGAGAGACAGCTCCAGAGAGAAGTAAGACCACACCTGGAATACTGCAACCAGCTTTCGTCACCATACTATTTAAAAGATGTTGAGACTTTGGAAAAAGTTCAGAGAAGAGCAACTAAGATGATCAAAGACCCGGAGACTAAAACATATGAAGAACGGCTGCAGGATTTGGGTCTGGCTAGTCTAAAGAAAAGAAGAATTAGGGGTGACATGATAGCAGTATTCCAGTATTTGAGGGGCTGCCACAAAGAAGAGGGGGGTCAAATTATTCTCCAAAGCACCAGGGGGCAGGAGAAGAAACAATGGATGGAAACTAATCAAGGAGAGAAGCAACCTGGAATTAAGGAGCAACTTCATAGCAGTGAGGACAATTACTGTAACCAGTGGAACAGCTTGCCGTCAGAAGTTGTGGGTACTCCCATCACTGGAGGTTTTTAAGAAGAGACTGGACAGTCACTTATCTGAAATGGTATAGGACAGGTTCTCCTGCTTGAACAGGGGGCTGGACTAGAAGACCTCCAAGGTCCCTTCCAGCTTCTCTTTCATTCCTATTCCTATTCCATTCCATTCCATTCCATTCTAGAAGGCCTTACCTGGGATGCATTATAAACAGGGAAGTCTTCCACGGGTGGAATGAGGCCTTGTGCGATCAGCTGCCCGTAAGAAGGAGGAGCTTCGCGCCTTACGAACTCCGCCTCCAGGCGAGTCATCTGGGTTTCAAATGCCCTGGAAACGGGATCAAAGGAAAAATGAGGGACAGAGGAGAGAAACTGACCAGGTAACATCAAGTGTAGACGGGTGGATCACTTCCTGCTTCTTTCCATCTACAGGAAGTCCTTGACTTACAACCATTTGTTTAGTGAGCATTCAAAGTTACAAGGTCACTAAAAAAAATGACTTATGGCTGGTCCTCACACTTACGACGGTCATCGCATTCCCAACAGTCATATAATAAAAATTCAGGCAACTGGCAACAGGCATGTATTTGCAATGCTTGCAGCATCCCAGGGTCACATGATCACATGGCCTGGGTCCAGGTTACTCGAGGGACCTTCTCACCCCACTGGGATTGGCCCGGGCCACTCGTGCCAGCAGAGAAGGTATGCTATGGGTCCCATCAGCCCGATTATTCCGGTTGGCGGGGTCCAGGAGGGCCTTCTCTGCTGTGGCTCCTGCCCTCTGGAAACCTCTTGCCCAACTATGTGAGGTTGGTCTCAACCCTCCTATCTTTTCATTAGGGCCTAAAGACATGACTCTGCCAGTTGCCTTGGAGCCCCAGTGGGGAGAACAGCGCAATGGAGGTGGTTGATTGTTCCCTCTCTCTGGAACATCATTCCCCGTCAAGGTGATAATTTAAGAGATGACCAGCTGTTGCAATGATGGGAATGAGTCAGCAGGATCTTTGGCTGTTATCCCTTTAAGAGCCTGTGTAATAAAAGGAGGCCCTGCTAGAGTGTTTGTTGGTCCATCGAGTTTCTTCCCTGCTGTAATTGCTGTTTGTTTAGATACTGCTTGTAGCACGTGTATGTATAGTATTCCTATATTCCTACTGTAGATAAAAACCACTGTTTGATACAAACCACTGTTGGCTGTACTTGCTCCTGGGTTGATACACGTGATAGACCTGTGCACACTCTGACCCCCCCCCCCCGAGATTAGAATGGCCCCCACTCTGACACTCTTCCGGAAGGCGCTGAAGACCTGGTTCTGCCAGCGGGCCTGGGGAACGCAGAGTGGGATGGAGCCCATTAAAGGGCTCGTGTGATATGTTGTCGCCGGGGCATGGGGGTTATTTTATTGTTATCTTATTCATTTACTATTCTCTCTTTTATTAGTTTTATTGTTTTTTTATATTGTTTTTGTTTAAAATATATATATAAATATATATATTTTTTATATTCTTGTAAACTGCCTTGAGTCACCATGTGCGAATAGGCAGCAATATAAATTTCCAAATAAATAAATAACAGATCCCATCTACCCCCACTCCATCCCTGCCCACTCCATGTGTTCTTGGTTTTAATGCGATTTTAACTTTTTGTGTTTTTATGTTTTAACTGTATATGTAAGTGTAAGCTGCCCAGAGTTACCCTATGGTAAGATGCGCGGCCAATACATTTAATCAATTGATCAATCAATCAATCAATCAATCACCATTTCGATCCCTTCCCAGCCAGCTTCCCACCAGCAAAATTGAGCCCAAATTTTCCTTTGCTAAGCAAGGCAGTTTTTAAGTGATTCACATCTCCATTTTAACCCCTTTTTATCACCACGGTTGTTAAGCAAATCACTGCAGTTGTTAAGTGAATCACACATTCATGAAGCGAATCTGGCTTCCCCCATTGACTTGGCTTGTCAGAAGATGGCTGGGAAGGTTACAAAATGGTGATCGTGTGATCCCAGGACAGTACAACCATCGTAAGTACATGCCAGTTGCCAAGGGCATGAATTTTGATCACATGACCATCGGGAGGCTGCAACAGTCGTAAGTGTGAAAAACGGTCATAAATCACTTTTTTCCAGTTCCATTGCAACTTCCAACGGTCACTAAACAAATGGATGTAAGATGAGGACTACTTGTATTTCATTTTTCAAGTTTCTGCCTTCTCCTCCTCCTAAAAACAGTCTGTTGTGGCCTGTCGGCAGCTGGCCCCTCCAGCAGCCGAATCAGAGGAGGAGGAGGAGGCGTGGGAGTCAGGGTCAGCATCAGGGCAACCTGAGAGCTCCGAGGGGGAAGAGGGAATGGAGCTGGCAGAGAGAGAGAGAGACAGAAGCGGAGCCTGGGCCATCCATCAGCCCTCAGATGGAGAGCCAACAGCCCCCAGGTCTGGAGGTGGCTGATGAGGAAGAGGAGGAACAGCTGGGTCCAGTGCCTGATGCGTGGATGCGCAGAAGGCAGAGGAGAGGACAGCAGTGGAAATCTATGGACTGATCCTTGGGACGGAAGAGCCACCGCTGCTAGTGAAGCCCCACCTTAGCTCTGGGGATAAAAGGCAGAGGGCGGAGATGAATAGATGTGGCAGACAACTATTCATCTTCCGAACGGACGGACTTGTTAGCCTGCAGTGAGAGAGAAACTTTTTGCCGGGGCTGCTGGCGCTCCTAATAAAGGAATCTTTGAGTTAACTTCAGAGGGTTTGTCGTGTTTGGGGAGTTGGGTCAGAAAACAGTCCCAACAGCATCCTCTTCTCCTCACCGGTATTCCCTGCTCCTCAGGGAGTACAGCTTGAAGGCACAACCCAAGGCGATCACCAGCAGCAGCCCACAGACCAGGCTCCCGATGAGAGCAGCCGTGATGACCTTCCTGGGCACGATCACCAAACAGTTGTGCTCATCGCTGCCATCCTGGCAATCCTCCTGGCCGTCACAACGCCAGGTCTCAAAAATGCAGAGGTTGGTGCCGCAATGGAAGTTCCCCGGCTGGCACACAAAACAGTTCTTCTCATCCGACCCGTTGGGGCAGTTCTTCTGGTTGTTGCATCGGTCGAGCAAGGAGTAGCATAGCCCGCTGTTTCCCTCGCAGGGGTACTCATTTTTCTGACAGGCAGGACAATTCTCCTCGTCCTTACCATTGGCGCAGTGCCACCACCCGTCACAGTGCTGCTTATCGGAGTAACACTCCTCGTCATCGCCGCAAGGGTGCTCCCATGGAAGGCAATACCCTTTGACTTGATACGTTGCGTTGAACCCGTGGCCGGTGCTTTTCGACCAGGCATAGTACAAGATGGTCATTTGCCCCTTGGAGGACTCCAGGCTGACCGAGTGCTTATTATTCCGATACGAGAGCGTCTCTATCAGCTTGTCGGCTTTCTCCTCTAAGCCGTCGTACACCTTCACGTAATCCTTGTAGCCCAACTGCAAAGTGAGCTGCAGAAGAACGTGGCGGTTATCTTGGGTGTCCACTTGCCACGTGCAACAGAGGTCGGCCCGATTCCGATCCAGGCGGAACAAATCCGGCGAGGCAAATGACCCATAGAAATTGCTCAGTTTCTTGCCGCAGGAGAGATCAGGGCAGTTTTCTTCATCGGAGCCGTCGCTGCAGTCTTTCACGGTGTTACATTTCAGCTCGTTCAGCAAGCACTTGGTGGAATGGGCAATGCTGCACTGGAACGTCCCCGAAGGACAGATGTTGGACTGGGGCTCCGTCGGGGGAAGGCTGCAGTTTTTCTCGTCAGAATTGTCCCCACATTCATCCATGGAATTGCACTTCCAAGTGATGGGGATGCATTTGCCATTGAGACAGTGGAATTCGTCCGATTGGCAGCTGGCTTGGCCAACCTTTCCTGCGAAGTAAGGGAGAAGAGTTAGAAACTTCTACTGCAAGCATTAGTTATTTATCTAAGTATTAGATTTTTTTTTATCCTGCCTTTCTTACTTTGTAAGGCCAAAGTCACCCAGGTGGGTTTCATGCCTAAAGCAGAACTAGAACTCCCAGTCTCCTGGTGATTGGCCCAAAGTCACCCAGATGGCTTTCATGCCTAAAGCAGAACTAGAACTCCCAGTCTCCTGATGATTGGCCCATAGTCACCCACTTGGTTTTCATACCTAAGACAGGACAAGAACTCCCAGTCTCCTGGCAATTAGCCCAGTCACCCAGATGACTTTCATGCCTAAAGCGGGACTAGAACTCCCAGTCTCTTGGTGATTGGCCCAAAGTCACCTAGCTGGCCTTCATGACTAAAGCGGGACTAGAACTCCCAGTCGCTTGGTGATTGGCCCAAAGTCACCCAGCTGGCTTTCATGCCTAAAGCGGGACTAGAACTCCCAGTCTCCTGGTGATTGGCCCAAAGTCACCCAGTCGGCTTTCATGCCTAAGGTGAGACTAGAACTCCCAGTCTCCCGGTGATTGGCCCAAAGTCACCCAGCCGGCCTTCATGCCTAAAGCGGGACTAGAATTCCCAGTCTCCTGGTGATTGGCCCAAAGTCACCCAGCTGGCCTTCATGCCCAAAGTGGGACTAGAACTCCCAGTCCCTTGGTGATTGGCCCAAAGTCACCCAGCTGGCTTGCATGCCTAAAGCGGGACTAGAATTCCCAGTCTCCTGATGATTGGCCCAAAGTCACCCAGATGGCTTGCATTCCTAAAGTGGGATTAGAGCTATAGAGTGTATGAACTGTATGGAGTGTAAGTATGGAGTGCCCTCTGGTTGCTATCCTGATATTAAAGATAAAGTTTCACTGAACTAAGTGCTACTTGACAGACACATCTTGGCAGGTTTCTTGCCAACAAAAGAAGTTTACTGTTGCCTTCTTTCATTTTTTTAAAACTTCCACAACTAAACTATAGCCCAATATTGTCTGCTGGTTTCTCCACTAGCAGTATCCTTGTGAAGAGACAAACAAGGGTCAGACTCACTAAAACAGCAACATAACACAACACTTAAATTCTATCTTGGCAAGCGCAACCTTCTGCTCCCAACTTGCTCCAAGCAAAATATTCTCCCCACGGTTCTATCTCTTAACCTAAGCAAGGTTCTACTTATAGTTTTGTTATACAGGAACGTCACCCGCAGGACTTGACAAAAGGCACGAGAGAAGACAGGAGTTTGTCTGGGTTCACACATCACATTAAGCCATGATCGGTCGATATTGTTTGTTGCACAAAAATGAGGGGTTGAGTTTATATAATGAAGCAAGCCGTAAACGTAGTCGGCAAATCTTCCTGGCTATCTATGTTCATGCAATGTGCTGAGCCAAAATCAAGACACACGCACATCGCAGTGTGAACTACGTCACAGTGAAAATTGTGTTGGACATGGATCCAAGAGATGTGAGTTTATTTCTGGTTTACTCTAAGGTGTGTTAGCTTATTTCAGTTCGTTGTTCTCTCTTCATCGGAAAGCCTCTATCCTTGCAAGGATGATATGGAATTAATCTCTCACACAGACATGATATCCAGAAATGGAATGAACCAAACAGAGCAGAATTTACCTCGAATGTAAGAAAGGCGAAATCCCTGAGCCTGCGCTGAACTTGATGGATCTGAGTGGAAAAAGATCCAGATGTGGTCCCTGGCAGAGATGAACGAAGGAGGGATAAAAGATCCACAGACTTTGTACTCCTCCCCTTTGGAAGAAGGACCCATCATCAACCAGTCTATGGAACATTTGGGAGAGTCCTCCACATCAAAGTTCTTAAAACTATCAAGACAAAAAGATGGAGAAGGAAAAAAAAAAGAAGACATACAAATGAAGGAAAAGCAACCTGGTTCCCATCTTGCATTCCATCAGAGATTGGTGACCTTTGGAAGGGATGGCACTTGGCCTCCTGACCTTCTCAAGAACTTCAGAGACGTGTGTTTTGTTGGGTTTGGGGGCACAGGAAGGAGGATCCTGCCGGGATCCTGTCATAAGTGTGAAGACCAGTCATAAGGCACTTTTTTCAGCATCATTGTAATTTTGAATGGTGATTAAGCAAATGGTCATAAGTCGAGGACTACCTGTATTTTATAGATTAGATTAGATTAGATAGATAGATAGATAGATAGATAGATAGATAGATAGATAGATAGATAGATAGATAGATAGATGATAGATAGATAGATAGATAGATAGATAGATAGATAGATAGATAGATGATAGATGATAGATAGATAGATATAGAGATAGATAGATAGACAGATAGATAGACGATAGATAGATAGAAAGATAGATAGATAGATAGATAGATAGATAGATAGAGAGA
>QLTV01012195.1:483771-494307 GCA_003457575.1 Thermophis baileyi
CCGCAACCTAGAACTAAGAGAAATTTCTTGGCAGAACAATTAATCAGTGGAAAGACTTGCCTCCAGAATCTGTGGGTTCTCCAACACTGGAGGATTTTAAAAAGAGATTGGACAACCATTTGTCTGAAATAGTATAGGGCTTCCTGCCTGAGCACAGGGTTGGACTAGAAGACCTCCAAGGTCCTTTCCAACTCCTATTCTATTCTGTGCTGTGCTGTGCTGTGCTGTGCTGTGCTGTGCTGTGCTGTGCTGTGCTGTGCTGTGCTGTGCTGTGCTGTGCTGTGCTGTGCTGTGCTGTTCTGTTCTGTTCTGTTCTGTTCTGTTCTGTTCTATTCTATTCTATTCTATTCTATTCTATTCTTCTCCGCTGAACAAGCAGGAAACCTTATCCCATTCTGAACAAATGGTTGTCCAATCTCTTCTTAAAAACCTGAATACAGGTAGTCCTCAACTTACAACCAGTTTTTTAGTGACCATGCAAAGTTACAACGGCACTTTAAAAAGTGACTTAGAACCAGTTTTCACACTGATGAGCATTGCAGCATCCCCATGGTCACGTGATGAAAATTTGGGCACTTGGCAACTGGCATGTATTTAAGATAGCTGCATTCTTCCAGGCTCCTGTGATCACCATTTGGTCACGTGATCAAAATTGACAACTAGCATGTATCTATGATGCATTGCAGGGTCCCTGGGTCATGTGATTCCCCTTTTCTGACATACAAAGTCAATGAGGGACGCCAGATTCGTTTAACCACCGCACAATTCACTTCATAACCAGAGTGATTCGCTTAACAACTGCGGCAAGAAAGGTCGTAAAATGGGGCAAAACCTACTTAACAACTGTCTTGCTTAGCAATTGAAATTTTGGGCTCCATTATGGTAGTATGTCAAGGACTATCGTGTTTCCCCGAAAATAAGACCCTGTCTTATATTTTTTTTGAACCCCGAAATAAGCGCTTGGACTTCGGGAGTTGGGCGGCATATAAATTTTATAAATAAATTTTCAGGGAGGTCTTATTATTTTGGGGCGCGTGGAGCAAGACGGGGCTCCTCTTGCCATCTTACCTGATTTCCAGCTCTGTCTCCCTAACCCTAACCAGAGGAAATGGCGGGGACCGGCTGCGCATGTGTTTAAATATTTTCGGGGGGGGGCTTATTTTCGGAGGGGGGCTTATTTTTTGGAGATTCGCTCAAAAGCCTGATTGGGCTTATTATCAGGGGATATCTTATTTTCGGGGAAATACGGTACCTATACTGAGGCCATTTGAATCCCCGTTTGATAAAATAAGAGCTATTTCAGTACCTTTAAGGATATCTTTTGATATGCTTCTCCTATGTCCCAGACACTGATGGTTTTGTCATAACCTCCAGACACCACGCACGAGGCTGAAATAGAACACAATTATACTACATGTGTTGGCCTTCTATTGTTATGAAAGAGCCAAAGCTGTTCTACAAAAACTCTGAAATATAATTCGGATGATGCGTTAAGGATATTAGTCATACTTTCAACGTACTTTCTGAGGCTCTTGAAGGAGAATGAATGCCTTTAAAGCAAGCAGAAATTCTGAGTTTGTCTAAATTTATTGGGAGGGAAAAAAAAACCAGCTCTGTTGATCCTGAACACTATAAACATTAAATATGGTAGGCCTGGCACATGAATATGATAAAGTGCAGTAATAATAATAACTTGGCACAGAACAGAAATAAAGGAACAGGAATTGAGTTGAAATGTATAAAAAAAGCAAAGTAAGCACAAATGTCTAACCGAAATAGAAAAACACGAATTCAGATTTTGGTGAAACAATAATTCATCCACTACCAACTAGTGGTATAAATGAATATCTTTAGGACACAAGGAATCTGATTGATTGATTGATTGATTGATTGATTTCTGTGCCATTGAATCAGTGTCGATTTCTAGTAACCACATAAAATAGATTTACTCCAGGATGATCTGTGCCCAACCTGCTCCCTCAGGTCTTTCAACCTATCTCCACTGTAATCAATTCATCCACTGTGTTGCTGGTTGTCCTCTTTCTTTCCACCTTTCTCAGAGAACTATGTCTTTACATAATGTGTGCAAAGTATGATAATTTAGCCTGGTCATTTGTGTGAAAACTCTGGTTACATTTGTTAGATTATTCATTGGTTTGTTTTCTTGGCTATCTGTGGTCACCTCATGACTTTAGATTAATCCGGGAAGTCTATTATTTAGGCCCATATAAAAATTCAGATAGACTGATAGATAGAGATGGGGGGGGAGAGAGAGAGAGAGAGAGTGGTGAGAGAGAAATGATGATGATGATGATGATTGATGGATAATAGAAATAATATAGATAGATAGATAGATAGATAGATAGATAGATAGATAGATAGATAGATAGATAGATAGATAGATTAGATAGATAGATAGATAGATAGATAGATAGATAGAATCATAATAGCTTTTACTCAGGTTATTATATGGTTTGGCCAATTAGGTAATGCTGCTAAGACATATGCTTGGAGGTAGTCACTGGCAGTGGAGGTCAGTTCAAAGGTATTTTTATAAGCCAGCAGAGGGAGAAAGTATTGAATTTAATGTGGGAAAAACAGATTTCCTAATAAAAACCTTTCCATGAAGATACTTTATTCCACCATATTTCCACAGGAGGCTTGAGAGGTAGACTGAATGACTAAATCGTGATTTGAGCACAATTTTTCCCAATCTACACTTTTTGGATGGACAATATTTTATTCCCGGGGCCAAAAAGAAGCAGTACATCATATTAACTGCATCAATTATAGAGTGTTTTATAAGGCTAATGAAAGGGCAATGCAAATTCAATTTAGTTCAAATTATAGAAGCAGTAATTTAATCGCTCTGAGAAAGCGGTTTAAAGGTGAATTTGGGAGACAACCTGAACTAAGCTTCTTTCTCTGTTGGTGCTAAGAATATTCATCCTGCATAACTCACCATCTTTGCTAAAATCACAGCAGCCAACAATGCCTATGTGACCTTGATCCAAAGTCATCGGCCCATGAGACCGGAATTCTCCCGTACGGACATCCCATAACTTGATATTTTCATCCCACCCTGCTGTGCACAGATAATGACCATCCAAAGAGAAGCAGCAATCTGCAATGGCATTGTTGTGGGCCCTGAAAGAAACATGACATTTCACATTAACAGGCCGAGATGTGGTTATCTAAAGGACAAGAGGGCTATTGGCGTGTAATTGCAGAGAAGATTAATGAAGCAATTAATGATCTTCTGAGTTCTTCTTCTTTTGTATAATAGCCACATTTGGAATAAAGGGGACAATAGACCAATCTTGCATTATCCAGGGCCAGTTCCGAATTTTATGGAAGCCAGTCAAAAGGCAAGTAGATAATCATTATCAATATACGGTATAATATGCTATATTAGATAAATCCAACAAATTCATAATAAAATCATACTACGTTGGTTTCTTACCGGTCAATGGTGACTGTGGTAGCCCTTGCGATGATATCCCAGAATTTTATAGACATGTCAGAGGACACTGTAGCTATTCTTTGGTTGACAGGATCAAACCGGCAACTTTGAATTGTACTTCTGTGATAATCTGAAAGAAAGATTTTGCAGGTATCAAGTGGTACCTGGTTTGGTCTCCAACCATCAAAAGGTTGGAGGTTCATACAGATACTCCAGTGGTCAAAGTCTGACCAATTATATCAGAATAACAGAGTTGGAAGGGACCATGGAGGTCTTCTAGTCCAATGCCCTGCTCAGGCTGGAGACCCTATAGCATCTCAGACAAATGGTTGTCCAATCTCTTCTTAAAAACCTCCAGTGTTGGAGCACCCACAACTTCTGGAGGCAATCGGTTCCACGGATTAATTGTTCTCACTGTCAGGAAATTTCTCCTTAGTGCTAGGTTGGTTGTCTCCTTGATTAGTTTCCATCCATTGCGTTTTGTCCTGCCTTCAGGTGGTTTGGAGAATAGGTTGACCCCCCCCTCTTCTTTGTGGCAGCCTCTTAGATATTGGGACACTGCTATCATGTCATCTCAAGTACTTCTTTTCACTAGACTAGACATATTAAATTCCTGCAACCGTTCTTCCACAAACTCAGGAACAGTATACTTCATCTAGTGGCGTCCATGGGGTTGAAGGCCAAAACCATCAAGATGATGGACAGAGAGTTGGATGTAAACAAAGCCCTGTCCGTTCTGAACATGTCATCTTGCCAATTTTGACCCCACTCCACCCCAACATGGGATGCTACTACTGACTTCACCTTTTACCAGAAGAAAAGGACGTCAACCAAAGTTCAGAAACTGTACCTCGGATGAATGCCACCTGTTCACCATCTTCAACATTGCAGACGAATAACGCATTCTCCAAATCCGAGCCAGAGGCAACATATTTGCCATCATGAGAAATATGGCATGTAGTTACCAGTCCATCCTGACTGAGAGACCACTACAGAATGGGGGAAAAAAGCCACCGAATATATTTTATATATACGAAGGATATCCAAGACTCTTTTGTTTTAAAATATTGATCCAGTTGCAACTATTTTCTTTAATTAGTTGATCATAAGCATTTTCCCAGGAGGGTTTGACTAAAGATATGAATAGCAAGTAATCTTGTCTCGTTGGTTTCAGTGCAATTAACCTCATTAGCTTTAGCAGCGTGAGCCATATGATGTTCAAGAAAATTAATTAATTGTCATCAGATTATTATGAATTCCACTTAGGGTCAAACAAAGTGAGATCTTGGAGAAAAACTCCCTGTTTTTTTTTACTCCCTTGTGATGCACTAAAAACAGACTGCAGAGATTGTAGTTCTTAATTGAGCCCAAAATTTCTGTTGCTAAGTGAGACAGTTGATAAGTGAATTTTGCCCCATTTTACGACCTTTCTTGCCACAGTTAAGTGAATCACTGCAGTTGTTAAGTTAATGACATGGTTGTTAAATGAATGTGGCTTCCCCCCTGACTTTCTTGTCAGAAGGTCGCAAAAGGGCATCACTTGACCCCTTGATGCTGCAACGGTCATAAGTATGAGTCAGTTGTCAAGCATCTCAATTTTGGTCATCCGATCATGGGGATGCTACAAAGGTTGTAACTGTGAAAAAGGGTCATAAGTCACTTTTTTTCAGTGCCTTTGTAACTTTGAACATTCACTAAATGTACTGTTGTAAGTCAAGGGCTAGCAGTACTTAAATTTTCTCCTTGGTGGACTTTGTATGATGCCCCATCAAAAGTCTCTCCCATTTGTTATTTGTTATTTTGCTCTTCAAGAGGGTCTGCAAGGGGAAAGGTATCAAAAAACTAAGGTGGGGGCCAATATTGTGTGATCAAAGAGTTTCAATCATGCGATGTTGGCCGCCATCTTGTTTCTTTTTACACCAAGGGGACATCCCCTGTGCTTGTAATTTTGATACAAATATCCCCCATGAATATCATCTGTTATCTTTTATTGCTTTCCCCCCCTCCCCCTTTAATTGCTTTAAACCGACTGAGGGTTCATTTTCATGGCAGAGGGTCTCTTATGTAGCTTTTGGGGACCTGTTCTGTCCTCAGAGGAAGACTTGGTTTCGTTTAACAGATTTTCTGATGCTCTCTGCTATTTAATTCCTCTTCCCCTTCTTCTTTGGCCTCTCTCTGACAGCATTTTCGTAAACGATATGGTTTAAATTGATTCAAATTATGAATTCGTTTTCAGTATGGTCAGTCACCCTTGGCATTGGTTTGAAGGGCAGACCGGAAAAGCACAACAAAAACTACCTTAGAAGAAAGTCTTTTAAAGAAAAGTCAGTCCGTGAAAAATGGATTTGGAAAATGTGCTGAGGAAGAAATGTTTTTCCCCCAATTTTTTCCGCGATGTTCCTTAGACTGCCTGAGATGTGAGCTCAGATACACTAAAACAGTTGCAATATTACATACAGGTAGTCCTCGACGTACGACCACAATTGAGCCCAAAATTTCTGTTGTTAAGCGAGACATTTATTAAGTGAGTTTTGCCCCATTTTACAAACTTTCTTGCCACACTCGTTAAGTGAATCCCTGCAGCTGATAAGTTAGTAACCTGGTTGTTAAGTGAATCTGATTTCCCCATTGGGGATCACGTGACCCTGGGACACTGCAACCGTCATAAATATGAGTCAGTTGCCAAGCGTCTGGATTTTGACCACGTGGCGTGACCATGGGGATGCTGCAAAGGTCGTAACTGTGAAAAACGGTCATATCAAATTTTTCAGTGCTGTTATAACTTCGAATGGTCACTAAATGAACTGTTGTACGTCAAGGACTGTCTGTATACATATATCTTGCCCTTCAGATACGAAACCACTCACTGCTGATGTAACCATATAGACCAGTGATGGCTAACCTTTTCGTTGCCGAGTGCCAAAAGTGCACGCGTGCACCCATAATGCAATGCGCACACAACCCCCACACACACCCCGCTCCCCCGTGCATGCGCGCATGACCCCCCATGTACGCCCCGCCCCTGCGCATGCACGTGCGACCCACAGCGCCCCGTCCCCATGCATGCACGCAACCCCCCGCATGCGCCCCACCATGCATGTGCCTGCAACCCCCGCACGTGCGTCCTGCCCCCCCATGCATGAGCACGCATCTCCCGCTTGCGCCTCGCCCCCCGCGCATGCATGGCAGAGACCCAAAAAACAGCTGGCCGGTGGGAGGCGTGCGTGCGTGCATGTGCGGTGGAGCTGAGCTGGGATGACGGCTCACGTGCCCGCAGAGAGGGCTCTGCGTGGCACCTCTGGCACGCGTGCCATAGGTTCGCCATCACAGATATAGACTGTGTTAAAAGCTAATGTCATTCAATTCAATTTAAGAATGATATTCCAGCTTTACTGTATTTGCTGATTGGCCAATGGCCAAGATAAAAATTATCATCAATGACTTTCTCCATCTACCAGGAATTCAGATATACGTTGGTATGGATAATTTGGCTAAACAGAAATCTAGTTTTAAGTTCTTAAGCTGGCCTTCGAAAACAACATGAAATAAAATCAATACATACAAGCATTTTTCCTGTTTCAGTGTCCCACGCCTTTAGGGTTTTATCATACGATGCTGTTATCAACCTAAAAATTAAACAGATTGAACTGAACCTGATCTCTCTTTTGAAGAAATTAAAGAAGGAAGGAAGGAAGGAAGGAAGGAAGGAAGGAAGGAAGGAAGGAAGGAAGGAAGGAAGGACATGGCTTTGGGGCATTTTACAAAAATCTTACAACACCTCCAATTGGCACTTGGAACAAGCACTGGCAACTAAATGCAGCACAAAACAAGTCCTGATTAAGCTCACCAAGGATCATCATGATCCAGATAATTCCTTTATTATCTTTTCTGAGCCAGACTGAGAAACTTTAACATCTTGGCACTGTTTCCCTTCAAGAGGAGGTATAAGCTGTGCAAAAACTGCCTATTAAAATTAAAATTTCCTGCTTGGAAATTTCCTGGTCTTTTCCAATTGTCCTAAGCAAGACATTATAACAAGGTTCCATTCAGGTGAATATCTAATAATAATATACATTTAAATCTTGTGCATAAGATACAATAGAATAATCACCTTCGGTTATCAGGAGTCAGGCAACATTCCGAAACCGGTCCAGTATGCTGATCTTTAAAGGTGTGGATGCAAATAGAACAGGCAGCATCCTTCAATAAAGACAAGATGGATTATCAAATTGCACACTGAGAGTGAAAAAAGACCATCATTTAATTCTAATTAATAGCACATCCAGTATATCAAAGTATGGGTTCTTAATATTTCCAACTGATCCCCCAACCCAAAGAATTAGACTAGCCCAACAGGAAAAAGGCAGAAATAAAAGTATAATAATATCTGGTTTAGGTTTGGGTACTTAATTAAGTTCTTTGATTATATATTCACAGTTTTTCTTTATAATTTGGAGACATTATAAAACTCCAGCAAGGATTTTCAGTCATGAAAAATGTAGCCTTTGTTTTCCTATATTAAATTATCTTTTAGACTTGAGAGCAGTGGGATCACACAGTTGTGTTCTTATGCCCTTAAAACAAAACTTACCCAAAGTTTCACTGTGGTATCGAAAGAGCCTGAAATAATTTTGGTATCATCGAAACAAAAATGACAGGAGGTCACAGCATCGGTATGGCCTTTTAAAATATTGAAATGAATCTGTGAATAAACCGAGATAGCTCATTTTTATCTTGTAGAATAGAATAGAAAGTAGAGTAGAGTAGAGTAGAGTAGAGTAGAGTAGAGTAGAGTAGAGTAGAGTAGAGTAGAGTAGAGTAGAGTAGAGTAGAGTAGAGTAATGGAACTCTTCACCCGTTCGACTTACCTCAATGTTCTCCACAATCTTGGTGACGACGGAGGCGGTGACTGAATACCAGTAAGACTCTCCGATCTGCTCCCGTTCTTTCTAAAAAAAGAGGAAAGGCAGGATTCGAACTGGCAGAGAAGACAAAGATCCAAGCAAGCACCCTCATGCCCTCAACCCTCGTTTTAATATTAGAATAGAATAGAATAGAATAGAATAGAATAGAATAGAATAGAATAGAATAGAATAGAGAATAGAGAATAGAGAATAGAATATAGAATATAGAATAGAATAAATAGAATAGAATAGAATAGAATAGAATAGAATAGAATAGAATAGAATAGAATAGAATAGAATAGAATAGAATAGAATAAGAGTTGGAAGGGACCTTGGAGGTCTTCTAGTCCAACCCCCTGCTTAGGCAGGATACCCTTGTAATTTACTTCCTTTTTGGCTTACTGCAACCCAGTCTAAATCTCTAAATTGGCCCATTCTGCCTTGTAGCAAAGTTGTTGGTTGGAGAAAAGGGCCATATATGAGTTGGGTGGCTCTCTATTTTTGTTTGCTAAATAAGAAATAAATGTTGATCTGGCATTGGAACCATTATGCCTTTTACCCAATATTTATGATTAAAGAAGCATTCCGATGTTGAAAACATCCATTAAGGAGACATGCTGATGTTATTATTATCCACTTATTGATTTTTAACCAAATTGGAAGTAGCATGCCAGCCATCCTCCCGGACCAATCCTGGAGCTTCATTAAGGGGGCATGGCCATTCTCCTGGTCTGTGTCCCACCCCTTTCCATTTGGCTGTCTCTGCAGGATTGTTGTTGGAGAAAGGAAACGTTAGGTCAGGAGGACCATAGTTAAGAAGAGAGAGGTTCTTCTCTAGGAGGGCCACCCCAGGGAGAGACCTTAATATGAACAGTAAGATCCAACTCCACTTCAATGCAACTCATCCAACCAACTCAAACCCAGAGGATGGGGGGGAATAGGCAGCAAAATAATCCATAAAATTAGTGCCCCATAACCCACTCCAAATATAATTAACCTGGTTTTGTTTTATCGTTTTAATGGGTTTTTTTCCTTGCTTTTACTGTTTTGAATTCTTCATTATTATTTGTTCTATTACTTACCACCCAAGTCGGGTATGTGAAATAAGTCAATTTATATAGAACCCCCCCCCCTCCAAAGCCATAAAGAAATAAACCCTAGTTTTACTGAGATCTCCAATCCCCTGGCCTTCTCCAACCCATCGCCCTCCAGATGTGGGGCACTACAGTCCCCTACTCTTCCCAGCAGGTATAAAACATGGGAGTGGGTGATGGGAGTTGTAGTCCAACCTTCCACCATGACTGCAGGGCTCTAAATTGGAGCCTCACATGCAGACATCACCCACCCTGGAGGAAAGGAAGACCCCCTCCCCACCTTTCCTCTCCTGCTTGCGGGCGTTTCCCCACCTTGGCCAATTTCTCCTGGTCCCCTTCCCAGTCCTTCTCCTCTGGGCCGCTGGTGGCCAGGGGGTCGTAGCTGGGTGACTGCAGAGGCATCTCTGAGCAGAGAGGAGAGACCCCCGCCCCGGTTTTCCTTTCCTTTCCTTTCCTTTCCTTTCCTTTCCTTTCCTTTCCTTCTTTCCTTTCCTTTCCTTTTTCCTTTGCTTTTCCCTTTGCTTTCCTTCCCCCTTCTCTTTTCCCCTTTCCTTTCCTTTCCTTCTTCTCTTCCCCTTCCCCTTCCTCCTTCCCTTTGCTTTCCTTTTCCTTTCCTTTCTTTTCCTTCTTCCCTTCCCCTTCCCCTCCTTCCCCACTACGCGATGCAGAAACCCAGTATTTTATGACCTCTTCGCTCTTTCCTTTTCCTTTCCTTTCTTTTCCTTCTTCCCTTCCCCTTCCCCCTTTCCTTTCCTTTTTCCTTTCCTTTCCTTCCCCTTTCTCTTTTTCCCTTTCCTTTCCTTCTTCCCTTCCCCTTTCCCCTCCTTTCCTTCTTCCCTTCCTCTTCCCCTTTCTCTTTTCCCCTTTCCTTTCCTCCTTCTTTCCTTTCCTTTCCTTTCCTTTCCTTTCCTTTCCTTTCCTTTCCTTTCCTTTCCTTTCCTTTCCTTCCCCTTTCTCTTTTCCCTTTTCCTTTCCTTCTTTCCTTTCCTTTCCTTTCCTTTCCTTTCCTTTCCTTTCCTTTGTTCCCTTCCTTTTTCTTTCGGTTTTCCCTTTTCTTTCCTCTCCTTCTCTTTTT
>QLTV01012195.1:494925-508719 GCA_003457575.1 Thermophis baileyi
CTATTCTATTCTATTCTATTCTATTCTATTCTATTCTATTCTATTCTATCCTATCCTATCCTATCCTATCCTATCCTATCCTATCCTATCCTATCCTCCTTTCCTTTCCTTTCCTTTCCTTTCCTTCTTTCCTTTCCTTTTTCCTTTGCTTTTCCCTTTCCTTTCCTTCCTCTTTCTCTTTTCCCCTTTCCTTTCCTTTCCTTTCCTTCTTCCCTTCCCCTTCCCCCTTCCCTTTGCTTTCCTTTCCTTTCTTTTCCTTCTTCCCTTCCCCTTCCCCTTCCTTTCCTTTTTCCTTTCCTTCCCCTTTCTCTTTTCCCCTTTCCTTTCCTTCTTCCCTTCCCTTCCCTTCCCTTTCCTTTCTCCTTTCTTTCTCCGAAGCCGCCGCCTGCTCGCTCGCTCGCTCGCTCGCCCGGCGGATCTTAGCAACCGACCGAGCTCCGCGGACGGGCACGCGGCGGCTGCGATTTCGGGGCTTCCAGTAACTTTAAGCGAAGTTGGGGCGGGGGCGTGGGGGGGAGGAGTCGGTTGCAGCAGGCAACCGAAGGCCCCGCCCGGGGAGTTCATCTGATCTTCCGAGGATCTTCCGAGGAACGGAACCAACGTCGCTTTTCAAAGCAAAGTCCAGGCGGACCCTTTTGGGGGCTCGCCATGGGCGGGAGGTGGGCGGGGGGCTCCCTCCTTTGAGGTCTCCTTTTAACCAGCCAGATTTCGGCTTCCAGCGGGGTCTCTAAAGAGGGAGGTTATCCAGCCAGCAAAGGAGGGAGGGGGGCTATTAGAAAGAGCGACCCTCTTGGGCCAGGCAGGAGCCCAAGCGGGAGGATTGCCTTTGATTTAATATGTGCCATCAATACATTGTGCCATCCACGTTGCCAAATCTTAAGAGAGACCAAACGCAGGCAGTCCTTGACTTATGACCAAAATTGGGATCAGCGTTTCTGTTGCTAAGCTAGGCGCTCGTCAAGTGTGCCCTGTCCCATTTTACAACCTTTTTCGCCCGGTTGGTTAAAATGAACCACCGCCATCGTTAAATGAATCATACACACGTAGTCCTAGACTTACAAACCATTCATTTAGCGACCGTTCGTTACGGCAGTGAAAAAAGTGACTTATGATCATTCTTCACACTTAACGACCGTTGCAGCACTCCCCATGGTCACGTGATCCAAATACAGGCACTTGGCCAGACTCGTATTTATGACGGTTACGATGTCCCATGGTCATGTGATCCCCTTTTGCGACCTCCTGAGAAGCCATGTCGATGGGGAAGCCGGATTCACTTAACCACCGTCTGAGTAACCTAACAACTGCAGAGGTTTACTTAACAACCGTGGCCAGAAAGGTCGTAAAATGGAGCAAAACTCTTTTAACAGACGTCTTGCTTAGCAACAGAAATTTTGGGCTCAATTGTGGTCGTAAGTTGAAGACTACACTATAAAGTCTCTCCGGGGCTGTGAAAAAAGCATCAAGGGATAAATTTGAGGGTGAAGCTTTGGGAGAGGGGGAAAAACAATGAATCGAAGGCATCCTTGGGCACCCCAGAACTGGGTCAGTGAACACAAATTGCAGATGGTATTTCAAAGGGCCCCAAAGACTGGCTCTTCGCCCAGCCCTTTGGCAAGGATGATTAATGGCCTCTTTTCTTCTTTGTTCCCAACAGAGTTTGTTTTCTCTGACATCTTTCTTTTGTGTTGTTTTTGTGTTCCCATCCTGCCAGGACCAGATCTGGGAATCATGTGGGAGACTTTAGGGCAAGATGCTCCTAGACCTGGAATTGGCTGGGTTTTCAGTGTATTAAGAACACTTTTCCACATTGGCTGTTCAAAGAGAGCGTAGGCTGTATCGCTATTGGGGTTTTTCGGGCATCTGTCTTTGCCCGAAACGCAGAGTGTCATTCAGTTGTTTTAGGGGGTCAATGTTTTTTCCTCTTATTTGGTACTTCTAATCTTCTTAGGCATTCAATGGATGAACATTTCTGCTGGGACCGCCGGCTCAGCAAAGCAGCTGTGCACCCCAACCAACAGCTGCTCACATCTGCCAGACCCTGAATGGGACAACTCACCGCGGCCAACTAGCCAGTCAACTCACCATGGCCAAATCACTATGGCCAACTTGCTGCGGGACAACTCACCACAGCCAAGAAGAGTTCGCTCACTCCAACATATTCCAAAAAGGAACCTTCTCACCTCTGCACTTAAGATCTCCCAACAAAATATTTGACAACGCGGCGTGGAAGATCAGTAAACTTAAGTTTGTTTAAATTTTCTTATGCTTTTATCATTAAAATGCAGCACCTTCATTGTCCCTTGCGGAATAGAATCTTTTGCACTGTGCAGAATTTTGGTTTTTCTTTTTTTAAAAAAACTTTGAAATTAAAAGAAATAAACAAACCCAAGACAAATACTGTATTTACAGGACATTAACAATGCTTTATATGGATGATCTGCCATCATAGAGGAGATCTGTTTGGAGTCCAGAAATGCAATCCAAGCTACCGCTTTACAAGTGGAAGATTTTTCATCCTAAATAAACAGAGGAATAAAGAGAAGAAATATATTTTAATAAATAAAATAATTTCAATTTAAAAAATCCAAACTGGAAGCCAAACTACAACTTTTCTATCAATTCTTAAAAGGCTTTCAAATTCTAAAAAATAAACCTTAAGACATTGATTTTTAAATGAGCAATTTAAAAATGTCAACCATAATTACATACTGACACTTTGTTTATCTATTTATTAGATTTATTTGCCGCTCATCTTGTTCTTCTAAATAATGAGAATGCCTATGGCACTCTTCCTTCAACTGATTATCTTTCCAAAATTGCTGGGAAGTTTAGACACCATCAACTGATTTGATTATTATTCAAAGAATGGGGAAAAAAATTGTCTCATTAAAGCCAAATGACCAACACGTAAAGAAGAGATCATATAATTCACACGAGAGAACAAAAGTTAAAAATTCATCTAACAATAATGTTAAAAACACTTTACTCCCTTAAATAGTTTGTTTTAGGCTGCCACTTTATATGCAATTAATTCAGAATCAATCCCACCAAGGAAATGAAACAATCAAATCAGGTAGATTTGACACCATTAGGATGATCTTGGAAGATAATATTATATATAAGAATTCCATCTCCCTCTGCTCTGATCAATTTCAAGCAAGTTTTAAGGATCTGTAGCTTGTCTTCAGACTGCAAACCAGATTGGCATCTTCTTGGCAATTCCACTGTATTCCCCAGAGCTTTAAATTACCTTCCTACATTAATGGGAGTTGAATCAGCAGTGTACTGACAACTCCATCATGTTCTCGGGGACAGTATGATCTCCAGCGGGGAATCAAAAAATATTAAGATGGCAATCATGGCAGCATTATTTAATTTTTATACCATGCACTGGACACCAGGATGACTGAAGCCCTGACCCTTTATAAATCCTTCATCTGCGTCGCTGGGACCTCCACCTTTTAAATCATTCCAGCGGATGCTACTGAGTTTTAAGATAAATAAAAAAGTTGCTCAATGAGTACGGACCAGGTTTTCTGGAGACTTTGACCACCATGACTCTGTCTTAGATAAGCATCCATGTGGCAAGACACTAGAGTCACACGTTACAGTAAACCATAAAAGTGATGATTGGGTTGGGCTTCAGTGTGATGTGTAAACCCAGATGCACCCAGTTTTGAATTAGAACTTCCAGGTATGAGCACAAAAAACATTGTCTTTTTGGTCCAAAGCAGTACTAGGGAACTTTTTTTCCCCCTTTAAAGCTACTTTTCCTAAATGTTGGCAAACTGGGGAGAGAGAGAGAGAGAGAGAGAGAGAGAGAGAGAGAGAGAGAGAGAAGACAGACCAATGTTTCTCAACAGTGGCCACTTGAAGATACGTAGACTTCAATTCCCAGAATTCTGGGAGTTGAAGTTCACAAAAGTTTAAGTGGCCAAGGTTGAGAAACATTGAGTTAGACCTTTTGGCTCCAGAATCCAGCTGACCATTCAGAAGATAAAAACAATGTAGAAACACCAGGCACTTTTTCTTTTATGCAAATGTTTCCTTCCTTTAAAAAAACAAAACAAAAACCGTCCATCTGCATACAATAGAAATATTGACTCGCTTTGCCTGCTTACCTTCTTAAAAGTTCCTGGGGTGATATATTCGTCTTTCCTTCCTCATTGCTGCTGTCTTTGCTCTCGGCTGTGTCTGAGCTGCTGTTCTTCTCAGATTTCTTGTTCTTGTGCTTGCCCTTGTGCTTGGATTTCTTGTGCTTCTTTTTCTGCAAAAAGAATAACAAGAGTTGGATGGGACCTTGGAGGTCTTCTAGTCCAGCTCCCTGCTCAAGCAGGAAATCCTATACCATTTTAGATAAATGACTGTCCAATCTCTTTTTAAAAACCTCCAGTGATGGAGCACCCACAACTTCTGGAGGCAAGTCATTCCACTGATTAATTGTTCTGTCAGGAAATTTCTCCTTAGTGCTAGGTTGGTTCTCTCCTTGGTTACCATCCACTGCTTCTTGTCCTGCGTTCAGGTGCTTTGGAAAATAGGATGACAGCCCCCCCCCTTCTTTGTGGCAGCCTCTTAGATATTGGAACACTGCTACACTCTGGGGCAAAGCATGTGAGCCAAGCAATAGCAATAGCAATAGCACTTAGACTTATATACCGCTTCATAGTGCTTTACAGCCCTCTCTAAGCGGTTCACAGAGTCAGCATATTGCCCCCAACAATCTGGGTCCTCATTTTACCCACCTCAGAAGGATGGAAGGCTGAGTCAACCTTGAGCCGGTGAGATTTGAACCGCCGAACTGCAGCTAGCAGTCAGCTGAAGTAGCCTGCAGTGCTGCACTCTAACCACTGCGCCACCTTGCAATTCCTGCAACCACTCTTCATATCTTTATCATCCAGTCCCCGAATCATCTTTGCTGCTCTTCTCTGCACTCTTTCTAAAGAGCAGCCCCCAATCTTTTGGGCACCAGGGACCGGTTCCGTGGAGAGGGTTTTTTCCGTGGACCAGAGGCGGCGTGGTTCTGCATGCTGCCTGCATCCTGCGGTGCCGGTTCCCGGACTGTGGATTGGGGACCCCTGTTCTAAAGTCTCAACATCTTTTCAAGTAATGGTTAATATATATTTTTATTCATTCATTATCCAAAGGTAGATGGCCACCCATTTCATATATGTGACTCTTAACAAGGAGGGAGGGAATGCAAAATAGAAAGAAACTCCTCCTGCGCTGGGAAAACAAGCTTTATAAGAGAACCCGACAAGGATTTTGAGAAGAAAAGGTTAAAAATAAACATCAAAATTACCTTTTCCTTTTTGTGTTTGTGTTCTTTTCTCTTGTGTTTTTCTTTGATCTTTGGGGGTTTGTGTTCTGCAACCACTTCAGCTGTGCCTAAAACATTCGTAAGAGACAGAAGAACTATTGAAGGAAGATGTACTGAAAGCTATTCAGAAGCTGCTGAGATTATTATTTTAGATTCTCCGAGAATAGCATCTTTCTGAATTTCTTCATGCAAACCCCTGATCTATTTATACAAGCATTGGTTGCACTTTTAGTGAATATGTAACTATGCTCAGGAACAACAAACAGAAGATGGAAAGATTTAACACGACCCACTGAACGCTTGGTGAAGATGACAGAATCCGCTGAAATGCATAAATGGATAGAGAAGAATATTTGTAGCTCAGGGTTGAGATGAAGGGTACTTGGTGACTGATGATGTTACCTAGTTTGGGTAATGAAATGTCTGCAAAAATCAACCAAGCTCAGAGCACTTAAGACCCCTTGTACTGTAAATAGCTTAAATCGGTAACTTAAAAGACATTATCTATATTTATTGGTGACTGGAAGCCTCTGATGGACTTTTTATGTAAAAATGAAAAAAGTGAACTTGTGACAAATGGTTTTGATGATTAGACAGGATAGATTATAGAAAAAAAGAGAGCCATGATGTAACTTTAGAGAAAGAGGTAAATTTATAATTGTACATATAGCTGCTAAAATGAAGATAGAAAGCCATTTTAAAATATTTTCTTTCTCTTCTATTTTTCACCTTTTTTTTCTTGCACTTTTGCTGATCGGTTTTTTCTTTCTTTCTTCTTCCTTGTTTTTCTATTAGTTTGTGTTGGCTTGAGCATGTTTTAGGTATCTACCCTAATTAAATCAAGAATTTTAATAAAAAAATTATACTCTGTGATTAGCTTCCTCCTACAGTATTTCTGTAGCCCATGAAACAAAAAAGACCAACAGCCAATAGATTCCTGTGTGCAATACTTTTAAAATGGAAAGAGTCGAGATATTATGTGTATATGTATGTATGTATGTGTATGTATGTATGTATATATATGTATGTATGTATATATATATATATATGTATGTATGTATGCAATTAACATTTAACATTTATTAAATGTCTTTACCAGAATAAGCAACAGGAGGCAATCTTGGTCCAAATTGTCCTTGATCAACTACTTCCTTTGAGGTTGGAGTTATGGTATCAAAAGCCTCAGGTGTAACTTCAGTTTCTTTGAGGAAAAAATAATAAATATGGAGATCGTGTTTAAAAGCCAACATAACAAATCACTTTATATAGCCCACTGACCTATTAGTCCATTTCAAAGTCCGTCTTAAATGCTGACATACCATAAAGGCTGCCGTAAGTTACGGTACATTTCTATGAACCTATTCCCAAACACATCAACTTTTCCTTATTAAAAATGTCTCGAAGACTCAGCTTTTTATCAAGGATTTCATAAAACTGCTTCAAACTTTTGGGGAGACGGCTCCAACGTATCAAACCACCGTGATACTGCTGGGATGGGCATTGTGCTCCCCAACTCCCTCAAGTACTTCCATTAATGGCCTCTTTTGTGGCTATTACAAGCTGTAAAGGCAAACTGGTTGGTTGGGACACAGATGGTCCTCCCTTAATGTCCACTCGTTCAGCAACCAAAGTTACAACGGCACTGAATAAGGTGTTCTTTATGAGAGGTGCTCGCAATTGCAACTATGGTCACGTGATCTCCGTTTGTGAGCTTTGCTGCTACCTTCCTACCTTCCAACAAGCAGCCAATGGGGAAGCCGACAGGAGGTAGCAAATGGCGATCACATGACCACAGGACGCTGGGACTGCAGGATCCGCCTAAACAATGGCAACCATAAGTCAGCGCAGTCACATGACGTCTGTCAGGTAAGCAGCCGGGGCTCAGGACCCTGGATAGTGGCTCCGGTTGGAGCTTGGAATTTAGCAGAGTCGGTTTAATGTCGGGGTTCCAAGTAATAGACCCATAGCAAGCAGAACTCCGAGGCAGGTAGATTCCTCAAAGAATAGCTTTATTGAATATATCATACTGGCACAGATCTGGTGAAACCCGACTCTGAGGGTTCCCACAGTTTTCACCTAACTAAAAGCAAAAGTTTTTCCACTTTCTCAAAACAATCAGTCACATGGTCCAATCACGGCTCCGTCTGGTTGCCTGGTGACCTCACTCCTCCTTCCTCTGACCAGGAGTGAGAATGTTCTTGGTTCCCAAGAGAAAGTATTTTATTTTGGCTACAAAGTCCCAACTATCTCAATTCCCCCCCCTCCCTATCCCTCAGCTCCAGTGTGGCAACACAGAAGCTCCAAGATGGCTTCGGTCAGGTCAGCTTCAGGCTTACAACCATATTGCTTATCAACAGAGTTCCTGGTTCCAATTACTATCAGCAAATGAGGACTTCCTGCAGCGCAAAGTTGCAAAGAGCACAACCTGAGTGTTTCCATCCTGTTTATATAGAGTGGAAATTCAAACTCTTTCGCTCGTTCAAATGTGGTGGCAAGCGATGCTTGCCCTAAAGTGGCAGGGGTTATACAAAGCATTATATATCAGAGGATTTGGCTGGTTTTTAATGGGGGGGGGAGCATTTCGTCTGAACCGAGCCAATAATAAATACCTTGAACAACAGGTAATGGGACCTCAGGTGAGTCGCAAGGCTTTGTGTTTTCGGACTCTGCTTCCGGGGCTGTTGCAGCTGGCTCTTCTCCATCACTCTCTTCTTCAGAAGAGGACTTCTCGTCTGAGGAACTGGCAAAGATGGCTTTAAATAAATCCATGGATGGCCGGCTCTCTTCTTCCACGGCAGCTTCACTTGGGCCACTGGGTGGGCCTGATGGCTGAACCACAAAGGAAAAAGTGAAAAAGAAACAATGCACCTTCTCTTCCAAGTTAAGCCATAACAAAGGAGAAAACTGTTGGAAGAGTTCTGTTTCCACCTCAACTCTTACAAAATAGACAAACACCACTTAGTTATCTGCACTTTACGCTGTAGGATTGATTCTAGCCCCTCCTAGATATCTTAGTATGTATTTACACACACACTTCTTTTCTCTTGTATTTTAAGTACCGTATTTTTCGGACTATAAGACGCACCGGTGTATAAGACGCACCAAGATTTCGAAGAGGTAAGTAAGAAAAAAAAGTTTTTGACCTCCCACGGCCCATTTTTTGCAAAAACGGGGGCGTTTTTGCCTTCCCCCAGTCCCCAGAAGCACTCTGCAGGCCTCCCAAACCCTCTGCGCACCCCGTTTTTCACAAAAAATGGATCAGTTTTTCACCCGTTTTTGCAAAAAACGGGGCGCGCAGAGGGTTTGGGAGGCCTGCAGAGTGCTCCTGGGGACTGGAGGAAGGCAAAAACGCCCCGTTTTTGCAAAAAACGTGATTATGCACCAAGAAATTTTTCATGCTCCTGGGGGCTGGGGGAAGGCAAAAACGCCATTTTTGTGAAAAATGGCCCTTTTGCCCATTTTTCGCAAAAACGAGGGCGTTTTTGCCTTCCCCCAGCCCCCAAGAGCACTCTGCAGGCCTCCCAAACCCTCTGCGCGCCCCGTTTTTGCGGAAAACGGGCCCATTTTTTGCAAAAATGGGATGCGGGAGGGGCTTCGGGAGGCCAAAAATGGCTGTATTTGGTGTATAAGACGCATCAACATTTCCACCCTCTTTTAGGAGGGAAAAAGTTGCGTCTTATACTCCGAAAAATACGGTAACTGCGAATTCTGTATTCTACCTGCTGGTCTACGAGCGGATAAAGAGCTAATGATGATGAAACTCTTTCAAGATTTGTTATGTACTGTGTGGTTGGTGGAACGAACAACATACTATACCATTTCATGCTTTTCGGAGAGTATGCAAATCAAAACGATGAGAAATGCACATTTCATTCATCCACAGTTTCAACTTAACCTCAGGGCAAATTAAAACCTGCATTCTGCACTTCCAAAACGCGGTTGTGTTTTAATTTTTGCATGCAAAATGTGGCCCTAGGATAAAGGTATTTCTAATAACACATGTAAAATGAGTCCTACACTGTATCCCTCTAGTAAATTGTCACTTGAGTCTCCAGGGCTTCTATTTTGGAGAAATGCATGAGGATAGCTTGATCCCATCTCCTGAAAATATTGTAGCTACCAATTCATCATACATCCCTTTGGCATATGCTTGAAAGTGTCCCCCCCACAACTCCTTCAACATAACAGAAGCACCAAAGCCACTCTACCTGAGTGGGAACAAGGTCACCAGTCCCGTGTTTGGCCTTCGCTTCTACTGCTTTGGGAAGTTGGTCCTGAACATGGACATCAACCTTTGATCGAGCCAAACTTATAAATTCACTGATGGTATCCTCCTTCTTCTCTCTGTCGGGCACATCCCATCTGGATGACTTCTTTGGCTCTGAAAGAAATGGACATATTTCCAAGGGGGTCATCACCCTTTCTTGATGAGTTCAACCAAGTTTTCTTTCTTTTATACATCCGGTTTTAAGAAAAACTGTCTTTGATTGTTAGGAATTTTAAATTTAGGGGCCAAATGCCAACCTAGACATTCACATACTTCTCCCAGTTAGCATGGGATTCTGGGTCAGCCCCTCAAATGGATTTTACTCTGTTATTGTCCTCTACACTTTGACTGGCCAGGTTATCTATGATCCAGGTCCTGAAGAGATATAAATCTTCTTCTGATAAATTTAAAATCTTACTGTTAGGAATATTATCTTGTTGCACTCCTGTTTTCATCGGTTGATTTCGCATCTCTGATGCGGACTCTGAAGCAACGGTCAAGAAGTTGAACACAGAATACTTATCACGTTTCACTGTCGGCAATCCGACAATACATGACCTGACGAAAAATAAAAACAGAGTTTCTATATATATATATATATGTTGAACACAGAATACTTATCACGTTTCACTGTCGGCAATCCGACAATACATGACCTGACGAAAAATAAAAACAGAGTTTATATATATATATATATATCTTTTAATGATCCTGCAAGCCCTTACATTGGAGTGGAGTTGGAGTGACTGGATGGAGCTAGAGCATTTACTGGCCAGATTCCCTTCCTGATGCCTATGTGAAGTTCACAGCATATATTTTCTCTTTGCGCCCAGAGAGAGAAATATCTGCCGCTTCCTAAAATTGAAGTCACAGCCTCCTGATTGTGAGATGAGAGCTCCACCTCTAGGCCACCATGCCACTTTCAGAGTTTCTACATCTAATTTTTGGTAATTTTTCTGCTCCAGAAATGTGTGTTAAAATAGGTCACAAGTAGAGAAATAAAACAGTATTTTAAAATTTACGGTTAAGAAATCATAGTCTATAAGTCAAAAATATAATTAAGTAAACAAGGTGGTCTAAACCAGGGGTCCCCAACTTGTGGGCCGCAGCCTATTGGCCACCAGGCCATGTGAATAGCTGGCTAGTGTGTGCCCCCATGAGCACAGCTCCAGTCGCGTAGGCACTCGCAGCTCATTCATGCGTCGCGGGCGCTCACGGCCCTACTCGCACGAGCGTTGTTGCGGGCGCTCAGGGCTCCACTTGTGTGAGCAGCGGGTGTCCACGCACGCACGCATATGCCTGCCCCTCCCACAAAACCATCCCCTCTTTCCCCCCCTCCCCCCCCACTCCGGGCCACCAACCCAGAAAGGTTGGTGAACTCTGGTCTAAACTGGTCTAAACAATAGTTGTTAGATTTGATCACTTCTACTGGCCAACCATAAAATTATCACCCCCAAATACTTGTTGGAAAATGCTAATGGATTCGACCAACTTACTCTGCATAGGGATCAGGAATATTAAACCTTTTGCACAAAAGCTTATCTGGGTGCCATTCAAACTTTTCCCTTGTGAGCTTTCCAAACATCTTCATGTTTGCAGCAGCTTCTTTGTCATCAACGTTCGTCTAAAATAACAATGTGGTTATCGGTTTGTCACAGCAATTACCGCACATACATTTTGGCAATAACCGACTTGAGGATAAAGCATAACTTTCTGATGGTCTTTTTTTAAAATAAATAAATAAATAAATAAAAATTGGCCTCGTTCACATTTCTGCTAAACTAATTTTAACCGTGCTTTTATTTCATAAACCACAAGTTGTGTTCACACAACACCTTCAGAGAGGATGAAACAAACTGCGTTACGGCTTAGCTATGTGTTGTGAGAACTCTTCGCATTCGTTTGGAGATGATCTTGAAAGGAATCGGTGCCCTGAGAATTACTGCAAATCAAGCCGGTTCAAGAGTTTCTGGAGGGGTTTGGGACGTACCTCTTCATCGCGAGGGACGTCTACTTTATCAGTATCGTCCTCCAACTTTGCAGGAGTAAACCTTGAAGTCAAAATCGAGCTGGAGGTTTTATAGAAGGCAGCAGCGCGAGAGAATTCTTCCCGTTCTCTACCGCGCTCCCACTCCGTCATACTGGAATCTAAAGAGCTTTCTGGCACGTCTATTAGGGCAAGAAAAATTTAAAAAGCAAGCAAAAAATACAAAATCAATAATACTGGCTCAATAATGTTGAACAGAAAAGAACGAAAGAGTTTATAGACGCACGGATTTCCAGCAAAAGCCAAGTCAAGTGTGACAGAAAATAGTCTCAACAGAAATATGAAAAATCAAAGAGGATGTTCTAAAAAAATTTAAATAAAAAAATAAAAACTAAGGTATATGGCCACCCACCTTAACTAAATAACCCCAGCCCATTAAAAAAAATTACAAAAATAAAATCACACAATATAAAAGGCAAAAGGAAAACAATTTTAAAAAAAACCTATCTAGTATGATTTGATTGCTTATTTGTACCCTATGACTATCATTAAGTGTTGTACCTTATGATTCTTGACGAATGTATCTTGTCTTTTTATGTACACTAAGAGCATTTGCACCAAAGACAAATTCCTTGTGTGTCCAATCACACTTGGCCAATAAAGAATTCTAATCTAATCTAATCTAATTTCTTGCTGATCGCCTAACAAGCAGAATCATAAACCAGAGTTTGTTCTTCCCCATTATTTTGGTTGGAGCAAGCCATAATTCCTGCTTTGGATGTTCCATTACATAAACCATGAACCTGGTGTTTTTAGACTAGTCTTTCTAGCAGATTATACACGAAAGAAATATTAACAGTGGAAGCAAGAATGTTTTAACATTCCTTACAAACCACAATTTGAATCAATTGTAAATAATAACTATACAGAAATAACTAACATGATTGCACTGGATGTGCTGGCCACCGAAGACGACGTTTTAAAATGCTGGACATATTAAGCATCGGAATAAACGTCTATTTCATGACGACAACTTATACATTGCCTCTTTTGCTTCTTCAGATTTGGGAGCTGCCCGTTTAAATTCTGTTTGCCATAGAATACCTGAATTAAAATGAAAGTGTGCTAGATGAAGGGAGAAAAGAGCTGGGGAAATGTTTGCTACTTGCCTTTCTTCCCACGTGCAAGGTTTTCTAAGTAATGTTCGTATCTCTTTTGCTTTTCTGGGTTGCTGGCAAATGGTCTGAAGTCGGTCGAGCCAGTTGTAGCTGTCTGGGACCCCAGCCTCAATTGCCACTTACGTACCACATCAGAGACAGGAGGAGCTTGGAATTTGTTATAGGGAGATTGTTGGGGCACGGTGTCAGCTTTCAGTTGTGGTTGTATTGTCTGTTTCGCTTCTTGGATCCTCTCTTTGTCTTTATCCGACAAATATTCCAGAACAGAAGTGGTTGGGCCTAAACAAGAAGGGAAAATCACGATAAACAACTAACATTTTTTTTACTTCAGAACATAGTGTAATCAAGAATGTATTGCCTTGTTTAGACAAAACATTTGCAAAAAGCACCTATTTTTAATAAATTAAAAATATACATGTTTAAGGATATATTGAAATAGATAGACATAGAGATATAGAGATATAGATAGATAATAGAGATAGAGACAGATAAACAGATAGAGATGGAGAGAGAGAGATGGAGAAGAGAAAGAGAAAGGGGTGAGAGAGAAATGATGATGATGATGATGGATAATAGAAAAAATAGACAGATGATAGAAGATAGATAGGTAGGTAGGTAGGTAGGTAGGTAGATAGATAGAGATAGATAGATAGATAGATAGAGAGAGAGAGAGAGAGAGAGAGAGAGAGAGAGAGAGAGAGACAGACAGACAGACAGAGATAGAGACAGAGAGACAGAGACTGAGACAGATAGATAGATGATAGATAGATAGATAGATAGATAGATAGATAGATAGATAGATAGACAGACAGACAGACAGACAGATAGACAGAGATAGAGACAGACAGACAGACATAGAGACAGAGAGAGAGAGAGGGAGAGAGATGGAGAACAGAGAGAAAGGGGTGAGAGAGAAATGATGATGATTGATGGATAATAGAAATAATAGATGATAGATAGATAGATGGATGGATGGATGGATGGATAGATAGATAGATAGATAGATAGATAGATAGATAGATAGATAGATAGATAGATAGAT
>QLTV01012195.1:527783-557172 GCA_003457575.1 Thermophis baileyi
ATTGGGGGGGGGGGTGATGGCCGGGGGGGGTGGGGGGAGACACTGATTCCCATCCAGAAATGCACTTGGTCCCTTGGGTGTCTGCTGCCTTCTCTCCAATCCGCTGCTGCCAACTGCATGCTATGGGATACATTTATGGATCAGAAATAGGCACAACGCCTTGGCATCTCTTTCCGGATGGTGATAAACTGGGCAGTACCGGTAGAGTGGCATCTGGGGTCGGTAGAATGTGCTGGAAGAAACCGAGATTTCTTCTGCGTGGTGCCATGCTTGTGACCTCTATGGGAAAGGGGTCTGGATAGGTCTTGGCTTTATGTGAGACCATCTCGGTTAAGGATGCTTGGCGCATGCCTTCCTTGCCTTGATCAGGGAATTTAATGCGAAACCTGATCCTTTGATTATCAGCTTCTTGTTCAAGGTACAATATTGAATGAACTCAAAAAAAAACAAACCCCTGTACTGAATGAACTCACAAAACTGATTAATTCTATAACCCAACAGTGAACATAGCCAGTTTATTCTTGGGCCACAGTTATATTTCATTAAACTTTGCTGGGAACCTAGTTGGGGGGGGGGGAAAGCCTGGCCTTATTTTATGTTGTTTTACTCAAATTCTTGCTAGATTTACTCAGGAACTCAGTCTTAGGGAGTACCTATGTGTTGAATCCATAAGGGAAGATCTACGATTGCGTTTCCCAATTACTGTTTGGTTAATATCTACCAAAGGGAAAGAGATCCGTTTCAATAAAGTTCCTTAGCTTCCCTTAATGTCTGTTGGGGTAAAATTGTGCTTTGATGTCCTATGAACCTGTTGTTGCAGGTGACAAAGGCTAGCATAAAGTAGACAGACAATTCAATTTACTGAAATTGGATTGATAATGTTCAGTGAGCATGAATAAGGTGAATAGCAATGGCAATAGCACTTAGACTTATATACCGCTTCATAGTGCTTTACAGCCCTCTCTCATTATTGCCTTTGAACATATGAAAAATTAAATTCTGGCCAACTTTTAAAGGGGTTTCTGAGGCTGCAGTCACAGATTTGGGAGATATCTGTTGGTGGGTCTCAATTTGGACACCTCCACATTAGAGCAGAAACAATTCCTTCCTTAAGGTGTACATGTGCCTTTGGAAATAATGCTGCCAGAATTAAACGGCATACCCTTGGTTTTAAGAGTGTGACTTCACACTTTTAAATGTCTGCTATGTGAACAAACAAACAGATAAACAAAAAACAAAACAAAACAGATTGTCTATTGGTCTCAAAATGTCCAGGATACAAAACTTCTTTATAAAACTTATACCTTCAGTTCTGTAAAATCCTATTTTAAAGTAAGGAAGTGTTCATTATAGCAGTTAGTAGGTGCAACTTAATTATGTAGCATTGCATGCTCATTTAATACATACCAGCATCTGCTACATCTGTGTAAGTGGTAGAAATAACCACTGTCTAAATGGGGCGGTATGATGTATTTTTCCTGTTCCGCTGAAGCCTTTTCTGCTCTTGGTAGTATCATATATTTAACATTCCTTCAGAAGCAACTTCTGCTTCCTACTTTTCATATACTTCCAGATAAGAATCGCAGACCTTTTAAAAATTATAATCCCTTGCAAACAATTGACTTCACCGGATTTCCCAAAGATACGTGAACTTTCTGTTCCTTTGGCTTACTATCAGTCATACTAAATCAGTCACTGATAACTGCAATGTTCAGGCCAAACCCAGTGGGTTGTTCCACTAACTAAAATTAGGGACAGCTTTAGAGCAAGTTGTTTGACAAACTCAAGTATTGCAGTACAGCCTATCTCTGGGTTCATGCATTGTACAAAAACAAGTTTTAAAATAAATAAATAAATAAATAAATAAAAGTTGATTTACCAATGAAGGCAAATATATGTGTTCCAGATTGGATCCTGCAAAGGTTTATTTGTTGAAGAAGCCACTTCAGCTGGGCTTGTATTTATTTATTTATTTTTATATTTCATATTTCTGGACTGCCCATCTCACTCAGTATATGGTGTACAGTACAGTACTGAAATATATGAGAATTAAAATGTTAAAATTTAAATTTTAAAAGATTATAGAATTATAAGCAAGTGTATCGAACACTCTGAGCCGTAAACCAAATAAGATATATCAAGGCTTAATGAGTTATGAGAAATCAGTTGTTAATCAGATCTCTCTCAATCTTTCTCCCCCATTCCTTATGTTTACTCTCTAATGATGGTTTATCAAAGCTACTGGTAGATCACAAACTTGAGTTTAAAAAGTCAAGACTCATGTAGATTAAGCTCAACTTCTAATGATAGAAGGGCTGTTGTTTTCTTCAGAGTGGAATAGAAGTATTTCCTTCAGCTACAAAACGCTAATGAAAGGTTGATGTTCTACCATAATGAAAGGAAATTGTTTTTAAAAAAAATAATACGTGGAGTCATGTTGTCTTTATTAGGACCAACCAAAATGACACTTAAGGATGTGCAACCGTTCTCAACAACTGCTAAGCATATTTTTGTCCCATCTTGGTTAACCATAATTAAGTTTTCTCCAATTATTGATTCTCCTGATGATGGATTTCTCCCCTTTATGGATCAAGGCTACTGTCATTGTTTTGTTTGAAGGGTTTGGGGTTGTTTGGTGGGTTTTCTTCTTCTTCTTCTTCTTCTTCTTCTTCTTCTTCTTCTTCTTCTTCTTCTTCTTCTTCTTCTTCTTCTTCTTCTTCTTCTTCTTCTTCCTCCTCCTCCTCCTCCTCCTCCTCCTCCTCCTCCTCCTCCTTCTTTTTGGTATTCGAAAGGAAGGAAATCTAATAAGGTATGTCAGATCTGGGTTTTGCATTTTCCGCCAGCTAGGAATGTGACAATAGAGGAGTTAGCCTCAGGTGAGAGCTTTCAAGTTGGCAAAGTTTCTGCCTGTGTATTAGATTACCAGGTTAAATTTAGGGCACTTCTAACAACAACATTGGCAGGGTTGGCAGCTCATTTGAGAGTGCCTGGCATCCACAGGTTTCAACTTCATTGGAAAGTTGTGCAAATATTAGTGAGAGTATCTTTCTCCTCCTCCTCCTCCTCTCTCTCTCTCTCCCTCCCTCCCTCTCTCTCTCTCTCTCTCTCTCTCTTTCTCTCCCTCCCCCCCCTCTCTCTCTCTCTCTCTCTCTCTCTCTCGTAAATATACATACATGCCTGGCTAAACTCTCCACCCAGTTATGATGATTGGGTGAAGTGAAAGTTTAGCCTTAGATAATCCAAGAAAGCGGAGAGTTTTAAATAGTGTAACCAATGTACAGATGCCCTATATGTCCACTGTGGTTCTGGACCGATATTTTTTGCTAACGAAGGTGGTTTGAAGCATTGCATTTGGACGCCAACAATCAAGAAAGCAAGGAGTCAAGCTGTTTTGAGGGAAGAAAAGGTTATTTCCACATGAAAGTTGTAGAATCTGAGTACAGTCTTCTGGTATATATACAGATAGTCCTCAACTTAGGACCACAATTGAGCCCAAAATTTCTGTTGCTAAGCGAGAGAGTTAAGTGAGTTTTGCCCCATTTTGAGAGCTTTCTTGCCATAGTTGTTAAGTGAATCACTTAACCCATTAAGTGAATGTGGCTAGCCCATTGACTTTGATTGTCAGAAGGTCGCCAAAGGGGATCACATGACCTCAGGGACACTGCAGCCGTCATAAATATGAGTCAGTTGCCAAACCTCCGAATTTTGATCATGTAGACCATGGGGGGTGCTGCAACAGTCATAAGTGTGAAAATCTGTCATAACTCACTTTTTTTCAGTGCTGTTATAACTTTTAATGGTCACTAAATGGACTGTTGTAAGTTTAAAGTTTAAGTTTCAAGTTTATTTATATTTCTATGCCACCCAACTCCCAGAGGACTCTGGGCGGCTTACAACAATAAAAAACATTATTAAAATATAAAAAAACTATTAAAAAGAAACATTAAAAACATTAAAAAACAACTAAAAACTCATACACACCATTTCATGGCCGGATCTCGCCAAATTACAGAGGCGAGATCAACGGCCCCAAGCCTGCCAGAACAGCCAGGTCTTCACGGCTTTCCGGAAGGCCAGCAGGGTGGGGATGGTCTGGATCTCAGGAGGTAACTGGTTCCAGAGGGCCGGGGCAGTCACAGAGAAGGCCCTCCCCCGCGGGCCCGCGGGCCCGCCAGCCGGCACTTTTTAGCTGACGGGACCCGGAGGAGCCCAACACTGTGGGATCTTACCGGTCGCTGGGAGCTATGTGGTAGAAGGCCGTCTCGAAGATAACCTGGCCCTGAGCCATGGAGGGGTTGAAAGGGAGGGAGCTAGGAAGGAAGGAAGGAAGGAAGGAAGGAAGGAAGGAAGGAAGGAAGGAAGGAAGGAAGGGACCAACTGTAGTCTCCGAACACTCTTCAGGGATAGCCCCATGTAGAGTGCGTGGCAATAATCCAACCGTGAGGTGATAAGGGCATGGGTGACTGTGAGGAGAGCCTCCTGATCCAAGTAGGGTCACAATTGGTGCACCAGGCGAAACTGTGCAAAGGTCCCCCTAGCCACAGCTGTTAGATGTTGCTCTACTCTTAGCTGTGGATCTAGGAGGACACCAAAATTGCGAGCCCGTTCTGAGGGGGACAATTTCCCCCCCCCCCGAACCAAGTTGAGGACTTCCTGTGTTAGAATTTGACCTGGAAAAGCAGAGTTCCAATGTCTCTTCAGCTACCAAATTAGCCTCTGCATCTTCTTTACATTGAGGGGGTGCCTAAAACAGGAAATCAGAGATCCTATTTTTACTATCTTAATTCCTTAGAGGAAGAGTGGGGAAAACAGAAGAAGTAAACAACAATTTTTCCATGGTACATCCCATTCTTTGGAAACAGATGTAGCATCTGTAGGCACATGATGAGCAGCTTTAAAGTGGGTTTTTATATTGCACCAAACCATGATCGGCCTAACGTGGTTTATTGACTAAAGCATAACTGGCTCCATGTAAAACTCATTCAGCCAAAACCAAACAAACCATAGTTTGCATCAATGGGATGTAGGAACTCAAGCTTTCTTCTGACCACCAAAATATGTCACCGATATGTCTTGTCTTCTAAATTCAGCTCTTCTTCCCTAAGTAGAGGTGTAGAGTTCTTCTCTTTGATTAGAAGTTCATGTCCAGAAATGAGGGAGGAAGAGAAGTGATGTGCACCACTAACCCACTGTATGGTTTGTCAAAAAGGGCAAGACACAACAATGGTTACAGTGGTGCAATCAGTGCCCCACCGTTTTGTATGTTGTTTGGGCCAGAGGTGGGTTCCTACCGGTTCGGACCGGTTCTATAGAACCGTTAGTAACTTGGCGGCCTGGGTCGCTAGAACCGGCAGCGACCCAGGCCTGCCATGCCCCCGAGCCGGTTCTCTCGGCGGCGCCATAGGCACCACCATCTTGTTTTTTGCTTCTGCGCATGCACACAAGCTCTTTTTTTAGTATTGCGCATACGTGCGCACCTGTGCTTTGTGTGTGCAAAGCGCGCGTGCCCGCGCGTCGCATCCCTGAGCAAACCGGCAGTAACAGAATCCGGAACCCACCCCTGGTTTGGGCTAGGTTGGGGCGGGCACAAAAGGCGTGGAGCTTCAATTCTGCTGCTGCAATTGCCCTCTTTTTCTTCTTCTGGCACCCCTTTATGGATGCTGGATGTGATGAGTTCAAAAGGACTGGGGTGTCAAAGGCACCTAATGGAGAAGGAAAACATTGGGAGGAAGTATCTTCTCCATGGAGGTTGACTAGTGGCCAGAGGGTCACATTTCTCCTATGCTTCTCAATCCTTCCCAAACTTCAGAACAGAGGTACCCACAACACCTCAGTTGGCCCCTCCAAGGGGAAAGATTATGACAAGCATGAACACACCCAGCCCTGAAGTAAAACTGCCTCTATTCCTGTTGATTTTCTGGAAGTCCCTCAAAATCTGGTTATGCCATCAAGCTTCAGGGCTCCAGGGTCCCCTGGAGATACTGAAGTGTCTCCTTTGTTGTTAACATCTGCTGTTCTCTCTTAGCCTTTGTGATTTTTAAATGTTTCAATAATAGTTTTTTTAACGTGTTAATTGTTTTATAGTCTTGGCAGCGCATCCCGCCCAGAGTCACTTTTCTGTGAGATGGGTGGCCCTGTATATTTCATGAATAAATAAATATACTTAAGGCTGATTAATGTAGAGGCAGGTTTCCATGGTGCAAAAAGTTTAAATTTACCTTATCATTCATACTCCCGTTCATAAAGCGGATAGCTGAGGCATTAGTCACGCTCCTGTGACAGGGCTGGGGGGAGCGTGTTAGCCAAATGTGCCAGAAAATGCTGCAGGTTGTTCACTTGATGATTTCAGAACCCAGCCCTAGGCTTACAGTCAGATGGGAAACAGAAAGATTGACTCTGGCAAACAGAAGGGCAGTAGAAATATTTATAGCCCATTGTTTGGCAAAGCAAATGTATGCAGATGAGATAAGAAATAGCCCATCCCTTCAGGGCACCCTTGGCTCTTATTCTTTTGTGACTTTCTTATTTCTCTCTTAGTAGTTATCTGATTCTATTGATGAGCTATCTGCCTTATTTTTTTTTCTTTCTTTCTGCCTGCATGGATGGGTCTTAGAATCACTGTCATTGCAAGAGCCATTAGCGGTTTGGTAAGATTCTAAACCCCCCCCCCCCTTTTCCGTTTCTTTTTTTTTTTTTTCTTTCTTTCTGCCTGCATGGATGGGTCTTAGAATCACTGTCATTGCAAGAGCCATTAGCGGTTTGGTAAGATTCTAAACCCCCCCCCCCCATGTCAGCTTCTCTGATTCTTATTTCCATTTCCAAGACATGTGCTTGTGCCTTTGTAATTTCCTGGCCAGCTTTGCATTGGCTTAAGCTGGGTGGGGGCAGTAGCAGGTTGGCCAGAGACAACATTTTCAAAGGCAAAGTTGCATTGCAAAGAGAAGGTACAGTTGGATTTCCTATATCACCCTGAAATCGAAAAGGAGAAAAAACGTGAAAGGAAGGAATCATTTCACAAATGTTAAAAAAAAAAAAGGTGCTTTTTGTGGAGCTGGAATGGGCAAAGCTGACAAGTTGGTATAGTATTCTGTAACAGGAAGAAAAAACTGCTTGGTTCATTTCTAGTTACTTGTGTTTGATACAGTCCCAAAGGGGTTTCCCCCCCAAAAGGCAACTGGACTTTCTTGGTGTTTTCTTGAAAATGTTTCAGTTCTTATCCAAGAAGCTTCTTGAATTCAACTCAAGAGATTAGTTAGACAGCTTTGGATAAAATATGACTTTTCATCTGTAAAATACTACAATAGATTTTTCAATTGTATAAGTTGCTTTATGTCCTGGCTGATGACCATTAGTTGACCTATATTCCTTGACTATTTCTGATTTTTATTTAGATGGCAGCTACTCCTGCCTTTTGTGGCAGTGAGTTATACATAAAAATTATTGAAGAGCTGGGTGAAGAAGGAACTGTTTCAAATTGGCTTCATTAATCTTCAGGACAGCCTTTCTGAAGCTTAGCAACTTTAAGATGTGTGGACTTCAACTCCCAGAATTCTCCAGCCATTGGTGGGGAGGGGGGGAGGGCTGAGAAATTCTGGAAGTTGACCTTCATACATCTTAAAGTTGCCAAGTTTGAGAAATGCTGCTTTAGGCTATAGAAGCTTCCTTTATGAGTGTTTCTATGCCAGCCTTCCCCAGATCTTGACTCAAAATTCTCATGCTGGCTGAGGAATTCTGAGTATTGAAGTCCTGCCAGCTGGAATGCATCCAAGTTGGGGAAAACTAATCTATTCTATATACTTGCTAGTTTTGCAGAAACCTGTATCATCTTTAATTTTTTAAGAGATGGGTATAGGATTAGTATGGTTCACTAAGCATGAAAAATACAGTCCTTTCTCATTTTTCCTCTCCAAATTCTACTCTTCAGAGAAAGTCCTGTTCTACTGAATTCCCAAGTTGATATAAACATAGGTTGGATTCAGATAACACACTCTAAATAATAAAGTGGTTTCTTTGGTTTTGGCTTAGCTTTGCAAATCCAGCCTATTGACCCAAAGCCTGGGTTAGCATAATGACAGAATAGTGAATTAATAGAAGGGTGTCCATCTAATCCACTTGCTTGATTTAATGTAGCTCAGCAAGTATAAGTATGTTTCTTCACAGAGAACTGCCAGACCTTGTTATTGAAGATTTTGAGTGGTGAAGTATAGGGGTGGGTTCTAACTTACCTCGCTGCCGGTTCGCTTCCTCCCATGCCGTGTGGCCGCGCCTCATGCGCAGTGCCAAAAATTTTAAAAAAAAATTTAAAAAAAAGCTGAAAATAAGATGGCGGCGCATGCGCAGCGCTGGCAACTCGGCTTCTGCGCATGCTCAGAAGAAAAAAAATTCCCCAAAAAAAAATCCAAAAAAAAGATGGTGGCGTCCACGGACCGGCACCGACCGAACCGGCTCCGTGACATCACCGGCGGGTTGCTACCGGTTCAGGTGAACTGGTCCAAACCAGGAGGAACCCAACTCTGGTGAAGTATGTAAATCCAGGGGTTTGGGAAGAATGAGAAATGCAAGCAAAAAAAGTGAATAGAGGTGTTTTCTAAGCAATCGCAATCGCTTGTGTTCAGAGAAGCAATTAGTGTTTCAATCGTTTGTTTGCTTTGGTGGGGAGACGATAATAACTGGTGGAGCTTCAGAAGTCATGGAAACCACAGGGGCAAATCCACCTTCAGCTTTGCCTTATCTTGCTGTGAACCCAATGTATGCTCTGCGACGTGTTGTTGGCTTATCACTTGAAACACACAACAGATGAAGTCACACACACACACACACACACACACACACACACACACACACACACACACACACACACACACACACACGCACACATCCCCAGTTCCTGCTGGCGTCAAGCCCAAATAACCTTTTCTACAGAATAGTCAAACCTTTGGAAATGTATTTCTGTCACTCAGGAGATCTGATTTCGGAATTCAGAACTGTTTACGGAAAAAGCAAATTGACGTTCAACTAGCTGGAGGTATTTCCCGTCTGCTTGGTTATTGCAATCATTTTCCTCCATTGAATAATACCACGGCTGGGCAGTTCTATTTGTATGAGTCTTATTCTGGTGTTTAGAATTTCCAATAATATATAGACTGTATATGTATGTGTATGGAACCTGTGTGGAAAGAATTGTCCTAATCCTATTTGTTGATGTTACCTAGTTTGGTAATGAAACGTGTGCAAGAAGACCACCAAGCTCAGAGAGAACCAAAAACCTCAATAATCTTTTTTCCCTGATGTTTTAAAACATCGCTTGTGTGTGTTGCTACTATTGGGAAGCTTCCTCCTCTTCAAAGCTGAAGCAATGAAATCTCTTGGTCCAAAGTAGCAGATGCACATTGTGACAAATATACAAGCCACTGAACACTCCAAATTGCCCACTAAGATGACTTACTGAGGCTTGTTAAAGCAGTGGAAGACAGTAGGTAGCAGAGATGGGGAGTTTCTTCTGTAATTGTTGCACTCTAATTATATATTAAGCCGAAGCCTGTGAGGTGAAGGCTGCAGCCCCAGAACTGCATGCAGCTTCACTGAAGGTCTCTAGAGATGCAGCCCAGATTCTTATTTTTAATGCGGCAAGGAGGGAACACTTGATAAACAATCCTCTTGACTATATTTAATAATTTGTTGTTGTTGTTAGTCACAAAGTCGTGTCCGACCCATCGCGACCCCATGGACAACGTTCCTCCAGGCCTTCCTGTCCTCTACCATCCCCAGGAGTCCATTTAAGCTGATACCAACTGCTTCAGTGACTCCATCCAGCCACCTCATTCTCTGTCGCCCCCTTCTTCTTTTGCCCTCCATCTTTCCCAGCAATTAGGCTCTTCTCCAGTGAGTCCTTCCTTCTCATTAGGTGGCCAAACTATTTGAGTTTCATCTTCAGGATCTGGCCTTCTAAAGAGCAGTCAGGGTTGATCTCCTCTAGGACTGTCCGGTTTGATCGCCTTGCAGTCCAAGGGACTCGCAGGAGTCTTCTCCGGCACCATAGTTCAAAGGCCTCAATTCTTTGGCGCTCAGCCTTCCTTATGGTCCAACTTTCACAGCCATAGGTTACAACTGGGTTAATTTCTTTGCTTTAGTCCCCATCTGCGGTGATCTTGGAGCCCAGGAAAATAAAATCTGTCACTACCTCCATTTCTTTCCCATCTATTTGCCAGGAATTGAGAGGGCTGGATGCCATGATCTTAGTTTTCTTAATGTTGAGTTTCAAGCCAACTTTTGCACTCTCCTTCTTCACCTGCATCAAGAGGCTCTTTAGTTCCTCTTCACTTTCTGCAATTAGAGTGGTATCATCTGCATATGTGAGGTTGTTGATATTTCTCTGGGCAATCTTAATTCCAACTTTTGATTCATCTAGCCCTGCCTTTCTCATGATGTGCTCTGCATATAAGTTAAATAGGCAGGGTGACAGTATACAGCCCTGCAGGACTCCTAAATGAAAGCAGGTTTCTTGAGAAGCAATTAAGGAGTAGCACTACTCCATGTACTAGATCTTAGGCAGGCCACAAATGCCTCCATTCTTCCAATATAATACATTAGGGAGGTTTTTTTTAATTTATTGAGATCTGCATCCATTGAAAGGCTAAATTTTCTTTCTGTTGGCATATCTGTTGCAAAAAACACACCCTAATGGGCTGTACTCTGCATTTCCGCAGTCCTTAGTTCCATCAATCAACATTTCAATAGAATCAATCAGTCCAATTGTCTGCAGGAGATTCCAGTTCTCCATTTTTTCCCCAATGGTTTCATTATCAGAAGTTTTAAAAAGTGGGCTGCTGGCACCTTGATTGCTTAGCAATTTAGTTCAGTTGCTAACTGTGAATTTTGATTGAGGCTCTATAGAGGTTTTAATACCAAGCACCTTTTTATTTCTATGGCTTACAGACAACAGCTTGTTTCCGAATGCAAGTCTGCAACATGGACCTTTCTTTTCCCACCCACCTCCCAGCCCCCCAGCCCCAAAAAGAAAGAAAAAATAAATTGGGCTTTTTTTTTTTCCTCCAAATAAAAAGCAAGTAGTTTAAATGCTTATGGCTAGCTGGGCCCACATTAACTTTCTTGCTTCTATTGTTCATTTCTTAGAAATAAGATTGTCATGTCAGACTCTTATCTTATTCTTCAGGCATTTAAGACATTGGACAGCTTTTTCTCCGAGAGATATGTTAAGGAGGACAGGAACTCTCCTTTTATATTCTGGTTAATATTTGCCCAGCTCTGCTTTTACTAGGTTTCCTATGCAAGTCATTAACTTCCGATGGAGACTTTAACTCTGTTCACCAGCCTCCAAGCAAGCAGAACACCATTCTTTTCTCCAAGGTACTGTTGTAAGGAATATCCTTCTGGGTTCAGTTCCAAGTGGGGAAAAAGACACTGGATTCACGGAGGTTGCTTGGAAAGAAGGTTTAATGGTGGACAGGAGCACATGGCAGGGGCTCCTAAACAGAAAAGGTGGATCACATGCTTCCAGATGTTGGGTGAAGAGAAAAAGGGCCAAAAGATGCTGAGTCTCTTGGTTTTATGACCTCTGTTGGGCCCCACCTCTTAGTTTCCTGTTCCTATGTATGTAATGCACTCCCATTTTGGCTGATGCAATCTTCCCAGGTACCATGAGGCAGAGGGCTAATCCTATCTTTGTTATGTAGAATAGACTGCCCATTGACAAAGGTGGGGGGGATGAGTGAGCTGGGCCATTCCTTGATGGCCCATTGACAAAGGTGGGGGCTACTGAGTCTATTTCCTTTCTAAAAGCATGTTTCTCAATTTCTCTAGGGATATTCTATATAATATTCTGCCTTTTTAATATTTCCTAGGATATTTCATTTTTCCAGGAGAGGGGTGGGTGCTAACTTCCTACAGTACCTCAAGGGGCATCTGTGTTTTTCATAAAATCTTTTTTAGGCCAACTTTTCTTGCCTTTCCCTGCTTTGAAAAGAAAACAGGTAACCTCAAAACAACAGGTTGGTCTGCTTTCTGTGTTTCAGTATTGCAAGTAATAAGAGGAACAGAAATATCTCCTTTCTTTGACATGGGAGATAGACCATGAGGGAAGAACTGAAGAACAGTCCATGGTCCATGTAGAGACTGATCAGAAACATGTTCAGAAATAAGGACTCAAGGACAACACTTTGACCTATGGACTCAGAATCTGGTTTGAGATCCTTGGTTATCTGTCAAAGTTCAAGTAGGATCCATCGGTACTGGTTACTGTCCAAGGTTTCTGCTCCAGTCTTAATGGGCATTGTTGACTTATCCATTTTTATTTCCCATCATGCCGCTGATACGCAGGTAGTCCTCCACTTACGACCACAATTCAGCCCAACATTTATGTTGCTGAGTGAAACACTCATTAAAGGAGTTTTGCCCCATTTTACAACCTTTCTTGCCACAGTTGTTAAGTGAATCATTGCAGTTGTTAAGTTAGTAACATGGTTGTTAGGTGGCTTCCCCATTGACTTTGCTTGTCAAAAGGTCACAAAAACTGATCACAGGAACCCTGGGACACTGTCACCGTCATAAATATGAACCAGTTGGAAAGCATCTGAATTTTGATCACATGACCAAGGGGATGCTGCAATGGTCGTAAGTGTGAAAAATGGCCATAAGTCACTTTTTTATAGTGCCGTTACTTTGAAGAGTCACTAAATGAACTGTTATAAGTTGAAGACTACTTTTAGTGTCAATCTGGAATTGCATAGAAAATGAAAAGAGGCACTCAGTACTATTAATGAACCAGGCTAGATACTTGGAGATTGGGAATTCTAGTCCTGCCTTGGACACAAAGCCAGCTGGGTAATCTTGAGCCAGTCCTTCTCTTTCAGTCCTATAAAAGTGGCAATGGCAAACCACCTCCAAAAATCTTGCCAAGAAAATTACAGGTGACTCAATGGTGAAATCCAATTTTTTTCTACTACCGGTTCTGTGGGCGTGGCTTGGTGGGCGTGGTGTGGCTTGGTGGGCGTGGCAGGGGAAGGATACTGCAAAATCCCCATTCCCACCCCACTCCAAGGGAAGGATACTGCAAAATCCCCATTCCTTCCCCACTCCTGGGGGAAGGATACTGCAAAATCCCCATTCCCACCCCACTCCAAGGGAAGGATCCTGCAAAATCCCCATTCCCACCCCACTCCTGGGGGAAGGATACTGCAAAATCTCCATTCCCATCCCACTCCAGGGGAAGGATACTGCAAAATCTCCATTCCCACCCCACTCTGGGGCCAGCCAGAGGTGGTATTTGCCGGTTCTCCGAACTACTCAAAATTTCCGCTACCGGTTCTCCAGAACCTGTCAGAACCTGCTGGATTTCACCCCTGAGGTGACTGATCCAGGAGTTACCAAGAGTAAAAAATTGATTTGAAGAGACACACACACAAAGAAACCCCAATTGCAGCAAGGGAATAGGATTGACTTGGAGAAGGGCTTTCCAGCTCTCGAAGACCACTGAAATAGATAAACAGAATAACAGGGTTGGAAGAGACCATGGAGGTCTTCTAGTCCAACCCCCTGATCAAGCAGGAAACCCTGCCTATACCATTCAGACAAATGGTTGTCCAACTTCTTAAAAGCCTCCAGTGATGGAGCACCCACAACTTCTGGAGGCAAGCCGTTGACACTGTTAGTTCCAGTTTGCTTCTCTCCTTGATTGGTTTCCATCCGTTGCTTCTTGTCCTGCCTTGCTTTGGAGAATAGGTCTCTTTGTGGCAGCCTTTTAGATATTTGGAATCAGGTTTTGAAGAACTGCCTGGGTTTGCCAGTTTTGATGGCCTTGGCTTTTGATCTTTCCTTGATTTTGAAGCTTTACTGCCCCTAATATGATGTTTGTTCTAGTTAAGCCAACTGTTTAACCTGTTCTGCAGTCCTTAATCATATTTGAATTTCTTATCTTTCGGTAAGAGAGTAGCCACAAAATAAAACTGTTTCTCTTTTTTTAAAAAAGAAAAAAGAAAAGAAAAGAAAAGAAAAGAAAAGAAAAAAGAAACACACCCACAGCAGGAGTGCTTCTAGTTTCCTTTGTGTGAGATCTTGTCATGAATGAAGATAAGGCTTTTTACCTAAGCAACATTTTCTAAAAGAAACTTAAGGAAATCCCTCCCAACAACTTTGGTCATTATGGTGTCTTTGTAAGGGTCTTTAGGCTTTCAGATATCCAGATATCCTGGGCTGGGTGGGGGTGGGTGGGGGGAAATGCTTGGAATTCCTGTTTGTGGATTGAAACACTGACATAAAAGTGAAATATTCTTACATACCAAGGTGACAGCCTTACATTTGGATAGGGGTTTTTTTTGAGAAGTGAGGTCAACTATCTGCTGTTTTGATCTGTTTCTACTCTGGTTGATGAAAAACACAATAAAAGGCGATTTGTGGTATGGCAGTGAGGTTTGATAACATCTCTTGAATGAAATAAAACACCAGGTCATTTGAAGGGAACACTTCCTTTTGAAGCACCACAGCCCACAGGTCAGTTTTCAGGATGTGGCTTGTTTAAAGAGTTTCACAGGTTCAATCTCTGTCATCCTAAATTACACATGAGGACTTTGATGATTTCCAGATCCTGAAGACTGGATTCGATGGGCCAGTTTGCTGGCAATGGGGGCTACATTTAGCTTAGCCTCATCGTGGTTTTGTTGGTACTGGCATAATTGTGCTGTGCCAACCATTGCACTTTGTGTACCATGTTTATGGCACAACACAAGGAGTAGATTCAGCCAATGGTGGCTTATAATTCAGTGCCAAATGCTGAAATTCAACTTGGTTTCATGAGATGTGAAAACCCAATCCTTGTGAGAGAGCATGTGCAGGGGTGTGTGGACATGGCTGGTGGAACTTCGAAAACGGGTCATAATAAAATAGAATACTTTATTGGGCAAGTTTGATTCAGCACACAAGAAATTTGTCTCTGGCGCAAATGTTCTCACTGTACATGCAAAGCAAGAGAGTAATAATGGCCATAATAATGTTACTAATAAGAGAGGGTAGTAATGAGCCATGGTGGCGCAGTGGTTAGGATGCATTACCGCAGGCTACTTCTGCTGTTTGCCCGTTGCCTGCAATTTGGCAGTTTGAATCTCACCAGGCTCAAGGTTGACTCAGCCTTCCATCCTTCCGAGGTCGGTAAAATGTAGACCCAAATTGTTGGGGGCAATATGTTGACTCTGTAAACCGCTTAGAGAGGGCTGTAAAAGCACTGTGAAGCAGTATATAAGTCTAAGTGCTATTGCTATTGCTAAAGATGTCAGAGTTTAGGCAGCGTGATTTGTATTATGAGATAAACCCAGGAGCAAAAACACAGCACACAGCACACAGAGCCTTTAGATAATTAATAGTGGTTTATATACAGCTAAATATATACAAACGTATACGTTGTTAAATACCTTATCATACAGCTACTGATACACGGTAGAAGAGCATGAGGAGAAGGGACATGCCCTCTAATGGTTCCCTTATATAGGCAGCTTCTTACCCAGCTTCTTAAAGTGGCAGTAACCCTGCTGCCTCATTCCCATTGCATCAGCTTCCGGTTGCCTCCGCTTACAACCTCTCATCAGCTTACAGCTATTAAATCTACATACCCTGACAAAAGAAGATGGGAATAATAATAATAATAATAATAATAATAATAATAATAATAATAATAATACATTCAACATAAGTAGCTCTGGGGAAGTCCATTGTATCTCAAATGGTCACTGGTTGTTAAATGACCTGAAATGCAATTTCTCAAACCACAGGACATTTGGAGCTTATTGTTCCCATAAAATCAGGAGGAAAAAAAAGGAAATAGCATTATAGCTCTTAAAAGTTCTTCATATTTAAAACCATTATTCAAGTGACTGATATGTTAGTTCTCCAGGTGCGCATGTTTTCATGGCCAACATCAGGGAAATATTCGTGGGAAATAATAGGAAATTTGAGCAGAAGACCTACGCTAGGCCCACAAACCCACAAACCATCTAGAAGCAAAATGCCTACATGACAAGAGTGGTTGCAAAACATTATTGGGAGAAAAAGAAAATCAGGAGGGAGGGAAATTGACTAACGTATTTCAGGTGGTTGTTGCAGAACCCATTTGTAGAAACTCTTCCCAAAAGTTACAGAAGGACAAGAGACGGATCTATTCAGACAATTGTTACACTTCGATACCCAGCATCCCTCACCTTTGGCCATCCTGGCAGGGGCTGCTGGGAGCAGTAGGTCTGCAACATCTGGAATTCTCCCTCATTTGGAGTTCCCCCTCTTGCTACAGATTTCAGGCGCAGTGCTTTGTCACATCTTCTTTCTCAAGAAGACCGAGAACTATTTTTCTGCATGAACTCAGCCATTTCTCATTCAGAATACGTTTTATTAGGTTATAAAGTGTTATCAAATACAAAATACCAAAGCAAATAAAAGGGCAGGGATAGGGAGGGGGAAAGGGCAGAGTAAAGTGAGGAAGGGTAGGGAAAGAAAAAGAAAAAGATGCATTGACTTCCGACTCTGTTATAGTGCAATAGGGCAGTGATGGCAAACCTTTCTTTGCTCGGGTGCCAAAAGGGCGTGCGCGCGTGCGATAGCGCGTGCGCGCGTGCCCAAACCCATAATGCATTGCCCCCCGCACATGCGTGCAGGACTCACTGAAGCCTCCGGAGCCTGTGGATGGCAAAAAAACGGACCCAACGGCCCAACTGGAACTTCGGAAACGAACTTCCGGTTGGGCCATTGGGGTGTTTTCACACCCCCCCCCGCCAGGCTTCAGGAGGTTTTCCTGAAGCCTGGGGAAGGCGAAAATGACCTTCCCCCGCCCTCCAGAAGGCCAAAAATCAGCTGGCCAGTGCACACATGCACGCTGGAGCTGACACAGGGCAACGCCTCGCGTGCCCTCAGATATGGCTCTGCGTGCCACCTGTGGCACGCATGCCATAGGTTTGCCATCACTGGAATAGGGCATTAACAACAATCACAACTTTTTCTTTTACCATAATAGTATAAACCAGTCATTTTTTAAAAAAAATTATTTTATTTTATTCATAAACATTTTGAATACAGGGTATTGTCGGGGTATATCATTTATTTAAAAAAAAAGAACACAGAAAAGACAGTAAAAAATATTGGCATGTATACTGATAACAATAATAATAATATAACCAAATAGTTTTAACTAAGTTTCTTTTTATATTAGCTTATGTATACTTTTGTTAAGTATATTGGCATAATTATAGTTATAAACCATCTTTGTATTTACTACATACATTCATAGTCTTTCTTCCTCTAATTTCTACCTCTTATCTCTAACCACTCGTAAAATCTATTCCATATCAAGTAGTATTCTGTGTCTTCTTTATCTTTTAAACCAGTCATTTCTACAAGAATCTATCAGTCTAATCCCAGTAAAACCCAGAATCAAAGTTTCATTCTTTTCAAAGTTTCAAAAGTTTCATTTCTAAAATGCAGAGATAGGTGTTTTTTTGGGGGGGGAGGGAATCGAGCTTCCTTCGTTCTTTCTGTGGTCCTCCTGTCCTTTTGATAAAGGGTATCTTTTCTGTTATTCAGGGATGCAACCCCCTTGCGGAAACCGGGCGGAGCAAATTGCAAAATCGGAGAGCTGTCCTGAACCAGCAGATTCTGAAAGCGGTGAGGATGAGAGCTGGCACAGAAAACCTTCTCCGGTATGTTCCCACGAGTTCCCTCTCCTTTTTGCCCACAGTCACAAAATGCAGCCTTTGTCCTTCTCAACAGGAACAGCCCCTCACTTCCCAGCCAGCAGCCCGTTCGCTCCAACACCTTATTGAGAATAAATAGAAGACAGAGCTTGGCATGCCGATTTACATAATGTTTTCACTGTTCCCCCTCAAAGGAGGTGTCTGCTGTTCCACCAGCTTTCTCCTGCTCCTCTTTCTATATGGTTTCCTTTCAAAACAAGCTCACTGCTATGTGCTGTTTGATGCAACGGGATGATTTTAACCACATTCTTCTTCTTGAGTTTAAAGTAGTCATCGACTTATGGCCACAGTTGAGCCCAAAATTTCCCTGGCTAAGCAAGGCAGTTGTTAAGTGAGTTTTGCCCTGTTCTACAACCGTTCTTGCCACAGTTGTTAAGTGAATCACTTCAGTTGTTAAGCTAGTAACATGGCTGTGAAGTGAATCTGGCCTCCCCATTAATTTTGCTTGTCAGAAGTTTACAAAAGGTGATCACATGACCCCAGGATACTGCAACTGTCATAAATACGAGTCCGTTGCCGAGCGTCTGAATTTTGATTCTGTGACCACGGGGACGCTGCAACAGTTGTAAGTGTGAAAAACAGTCATAAGTCACTTTTTTCAATGCCAAGTCCTAAGTTAAGGACTACCTATATATGTCGGCGCTGGAATAATCTGAAAAGTAAAGAAAATAGGCAAGGGAAATAATAGGGAAATATAAGGAAATAGTCTGACTGGCATGGTGGACTAGAGACCTTCCACTTGGAAAGTTACGAGTTCAATCCTAGGCAGCGACAGATGTTTCTTATCCGGGCGCCAAGATAAAATATCTGCTGCAAACTCCACATAGGTGTCAGGAAGGGCATCCGGACAATAAATGCTCAGCTCCATTCAGTTGCCCCAACTCCATATGGGTAAAAGGGATTACAGGGTCGTAAAAAGNATATAACTTGAAAAATAGAGAAAATGCTGGTAAGGCTCATTCTATTATTAAGTGATTGTTCTCCAAACATATTTTTTTATTTTTTTTCCTTTGGCAGTGCAACGACCAGCCCCAAAGTGCGAGAACAGGTGTTGCTGGAACTCAGCTACGTCAATTCCAACCTGCAGATCCTCAAGGAAGAGTTAGAAGGGCTCAATATCTCCGTGGAGGTGTACCAGAACACGGAGTAAGTGAAGGGGGGTAAAAATGATTGCAGTGATGCTCTCTTCTTTTTTTGCTAACTGATGCAAAAACAAACAAGCCAAAGAATGTAAAACTGAAGAAAGAATCTTAAAAAAAAAAAGGACAAAAGAACAAGCTGTATTACTGAAATGGTCCTGCTGTGCCCAAGGATTAAGGCAGAGCTTTTAAATTGCTTCTGGGAAAAGTATTCAAAGTAATTAATACTGCCAAAGAGGTGGTTTGGATGGCAGTGAGAAAGGCAGAGGCAATCCTTCCCCTTATTTTAATCGGCTGGAAGCAAACAGGAAGACCAGAGAGTGAATATACTCAAGACCAGGGGTGTCAAACTCGATTTCATTGAGGGCCGCGTCAGGGTTGTGTTTGACCTTGGGGGCTGGGGTGGGCGTGGCCGGGGTGGGCGTGGCCAGCTTGACGTCACTCATGTCATGGGCGTCTGTGGTGGCCCAAACGCTCTGCCGGTAAAAACGGGCTCCAGAGCTCCATTTTCAGCTGCGACGGCCTCCTGCCCCCCTCTGCCAGTGAAAACGGAACTTGGGCTCCGTTTTCACTGGCAGAGGGTGGCAGGAAGCCGTCGCAGCCGAAAACGGAGCCTGGGAGGGCTGCACACGGCCTTCCTGAGCTCTATTTTTGCTGGTAGAGGCACCGCGAGCCAGTCCTTTGCTGTTTCTAGGGTGGCCCTGCAGGCTGGATCTAAGCACCCTGCGGGCCAGATCTGGCCCCCGGACCTTGAGTTTAACACCCCTGCTCAAGACATAGCATGTAAGTGATGCTTGAGCAGGGTCCGCAGTAATGTCTGGGTCGCTACACGCCCTCTTCACAACCTGTTTTCCTTGTTACCTTCTGGGAGGAAGCTTCGTGGTATTCGAAGCGGAACATCTGTAGTAGATTCAGTCACAGTTTTGTGCATCAACCTTGTGAACTTTCAAGTTTCCTCTTTCTGCTATGTATTCAAAATGGAGAGTGATTAATATTTGTGTGTGTGTGTGTGTGTGTGTGTGATGTGTGTGTATGGGTAGATATATACTTTCTTTTGAGAGTAGGTAACATAATTTTTTAATGTGTGTGCCAGTGGGCTCACAGTAAAAACAAATGACAATAAAGGTTATCTTATCTTATCTTGAATTTGCAGCAGGAGATTTAATATCAAGGACTACAGTATGGCATACGTTAAAATGGCATTTACTAATTGTTGGCCTTACTCATTTAAGAAGTTTCTGTCCCACTCCCAACATTTGAACTTGGCATTCCTGTAAAAAGTCCATCCGATCGTTTTTTGTGTTTTTTTTTGGGGGGGGGGAGAGAGAATATTGAGATTGGAAAAACCAACAGCACTATTTGGAAGCGAATGAGATGTTACTGTTTCGGTGGCATTTGGTGGCATCAGGTGGCATTCTCCATTTGGTGGAGAATACGTCAAAGGACTTTTCGACAGCTTCTCAACGGTTCACAGGAGCAGTCTGAGGAAAGAATTCTTCCATCCCAAATACATAGGCAAACTGATGCAGGCTTAGATTCTTAGACTGCTTTAAGACAATTAAGATGGCGTTTGGGCAAGGGTTGTGCTAAGGGAGACACTAGAGTTTGCAAACCAGGATTATTAACAGTGTTGGACATTTTTTACTGGATTGAGAGGCCCACGCAGCCATCCATCATCATATCAAGAACTCAACTATAAAAGGGAGCCGTAAGAACAATGTAAAAGGTGGGTGAGAGACAAAATTGAAGAGGTATATCCTTATGTAAGCAATATCAATACATAGAACTTAAATTTTAACACACCCACAAAGGCAGATGACTTCCCCCTGCCCTTATTCCACCATGTCGCAGTAGATGCCCAGGTTTAAAGTTAGTAAAGACAGATGTGAATCAAGGTACTAGTATGATTTAATTGGTGAAAGTGTTTAGCTAGTCCTGGGGAGACCCAGGTTGAACCTCAGCTAAGGAAGCTTCGTGGGTGACCTGGGGCCAGTCACTCTGACCAACCGACCTCACAGGATGTTGTTATGGGGAAGAAGATTGCTCAGCCGTGAAGTAATTGCTAAAGTAGAATACACTTAGACAATGCTACTTTGAACAAATGCATACAAGCCTGGCTTTATTAAAAAAAATAATAATCCTGATCACAGTATTACATATATGTTTGGATCTTGCTGTCACTGGGATTTTAACCCATCTATTGATCATAATTGGTGCATTAATCCATCCAGAGATTTAAGTTTTCAATATTTTGCCAATATTCACCAATAAAGGAGAATATTTGTAGCTCAGAATTGAAATGCGTCGTCCTTGGTGCTCTCTGAATTTGGTTGTGAGCTTGGTTGAATATTTAGAAGACGGATGTCTACTATTTTTCTCCCCGTGAGTTTGGCATTTCAGAGAGTCAGAAGGAGGAACTGAATGCCCCACTACATTCATCTCGAGTGTTGGCAAGAAAGCAATGTACAAGCCTTGGCAGCTTTATAAAAATGATCATGAGGACATTGAAAATCCAAAGGAAAGCTTTGTTTCTGTTTCTTGGTTCCCTCCAAATGCAGGCTGCCTCAAAATAATAGCAATAGATTGCTCCTGTTGGGATGGCTTTTAGGTTTGTTCCTGCCAAGGGCGAAGGAGGAGCAGGAGAAAATAGTGGAAGGGCAACATTATGTTGGAATGCATATGTCAGCCTCCATGCTGCTTGCTTGCTATCGGCTGCCATAGAAAAGGGGGGTGGGGGGAGGCTTAGGTATTTGGAAGGTGGGGTGGAAACAGTGCTGGTGGAGATGTCTCCGTATATGTCTGATTAGGAAGCAAAAGGGAGGGAAGTTCTCATCATCTACTGCGCTGCTGAATGGACTTCTTTACAGCCAGCTCAAGGTTAACTGTCCTGGCATACCAGATGCGATGGCTCCACCTGAATATGCGGCCCACATGACCTCCTGGGGGAATGGGAATTGGATGGTCAGCCCGGGTTCTTGGGGGGAGGGATTTGTGAATGCTTTCAATATGTAATTTTCGCGCCTTTAGCCTCAGATCTTGCTTTCAACTTGTTGCTATCGGTTCTTATCCAGTAAAAGTACCTTTCTCTACAAACATGGAGTTGGGGTTTTTCTTTCTTGGGTTTTGAACGGAGGCACATCTGGCAGGCATAGATATTCCTGTGCAAAAGATGGCGATGGTTTTATGCTTAGAATCTCTGGTTATTTTTGCTAGAACAGTTGGATCTCTTAGTATGTGCCAGGGATATCCAACCTTAGCAACGTTTAAGACCTGTGGACTTCAACTCCCACAATTTCCTATGCTGGCTAGGGAATTCTGGAAGTTGAAGTCCACCAGTCCTAAAGTTGCCCAGATTGGACACCCCTGGTATGTGGAACGCTTTCCTAAGAGGCAAGATAAGTGATCTGTGCTTACTTCTTACAAAAGAACAGTTAAGGATGGTTGACTTTGAATAGATTCCAGGAATACTCCTTCTAGTAGCCTGACTACTCTTTGCTGTTTGAGGCTACTCCATGTCTTTGGAGAACTAGAAGTCTCCAGGACTCAGTTACTCCTGCTGTTCATGCTAATTGATTATTATGATCCTCATCCTTGTTGTGATTGGCCATCTTCCTAAATCCATCTCACTGTGATTGGTCATTTCCCTTTCCTGTGAGTATTTCCACTGGCAAATTTAAGGCTTCTGACTTAAGTGCCTACAATCCAGTGATTTTTCTAGGGAGTTGGAGAAGATTATATCTGTAAACTAAATAACTAGATTGGAGGATGCAAGGAGCAGAACATTCGAAGATGGGTAGGCAGGTAAACAAAACTATAAACTGGGAGGATATATAGGAATCCTTTTATCTTAGATATGCTGGCTCCAGGTTATAGTTTAATTAGCTCCAGCTTTTTAAACATGGGGCAGTGGGAAGTGGCCCCAGGTTACACCTAGCCCCCCAATTCTTGCTATGGCTCCAAGAACGTCTGCAAAAGTTGCCTTCAAGACTTGTGGATGTTGGTGACAACAGCAAAATGTGACTAAATCATAAGGATAGCACGAAGTGAATGTCATTATTGGAATTTATTTTTCATTAAACTGAATATAAGCTAATTAAAGCAAACTGAGTTTTAAGCCTGCTTTTACTTTATTCTGCACCAGAGCTCATATATCTTTCAGAGTAGTGCCTCCAATACAGGGGTGGGTTCCTCCCGGTTTGGACCGGTTTGCCCAAACCAGTAGCGACCCGCTGGTGATGTCACAATGATGTCACGGAACCGGTTCGGTCGGTGCCGGTCCGTGGGCGCCGCCATCTTTTTTTTTTTTTGAATTTTTTTTTGAATTTTTTTTAATTTTTGTTTTCTTCTGAGCATGTGCAGAAGCCGAGTTTCCAGCACTGTGCATGTGGTCGCCATCTTGTTTTCGGCTTTCTTTTTTCTTTTTGAATTTTTTTGAATTTATTTTTATTTTTATTTTATTTTATTTTTTCTTCTGAGCATGTGCAGAAGCCGAGTTTCTGGCACTGTGCATGCGGTCGCCATCTTGTTTTTGGCTTTTAAAAATTATTATTATTTATTTATTTTGGATTTTTTGGGCACTGCGCATGCGCGCGCCCACAAGGCGTGCCCACGCGACGCGGGAGGAAGCGAACCGGCAGCGAGGTAAGTTAGAACCCACCCCTACTGCACTATGCCAATCAAAGGTCAAGCGTGGCCTTTAGCCTGGAAAAGTTGTGCTCTTGAAGCCACAGGGAACGGGTGTGTCCCATTCCATGTGCTGAGTCGGATGAGGAACTCCAAATGAAGACATTTATATTATATAGCAATTTCTCAGCCACCGACTCTCCGCCACGTTTGTGTATAAATCAAAGATATTAATGTGGATTTCTTCTTTTAACGCAGGGAAACGTTTACCATTCCTCTGATACCGCTTGGCCTGAAAGAGACTAAAGACGTGGACTTCGCAGGACCCCTCAAGGTATTTTTTTTTCAAGCAGCAGCGCTAAAGGAATTAAGGCTTTTTGCTCATAAATAACAATAAAAAGCAAAGTAAAGGAAATAATTGCTAAAAAAAAAGTAAATTGCCAATATTCTGCTGAAAATAGCTCTCCCCTTAAGCTTTCTCCTAGGAATAAAATAACTAACAAGTTACAATAGAAACTGGATCAAATTTAATTTGGACAGAGAGGTAGAGCTTCATAGGAATTCCTTTTCCTAAAATTGCTTCTTTGTATTTCAAAACTCTTTTTGTTGTTGTTGTTAGATTTATCCAGAAGCTGCAGACCAGTAGCTATGCAAATATTTATATACTGCACATTAAATTAGTTCTTCCTCAATGCCTTTATCTGAGTTCCCTCTCCCCTAACTGCTGGATACGTCTGACTTATGGACTTTATCCTTTGGATTCTACCCCCAAGCCTCTCTTTTGCTTTTAAAAATTGGAGATCACACCAAAACTTTGTGCTTTGTACTAGATGATGAAAGAGATCTAAAGTCCATCAGCCTATTTTTTTTTTTATTTTTTTTGAGAAGGGCCAGGAAGTGTTAAAATTAGCTGTGGAAGCTAGTTTGCTGAAGGGTAGGATCAAGTCCTTTGAGCCAGGGGTGAAATGCTCCCGGTTCGCTCGTGCCTGTCGGTCGCCGTAGAGCCGGTCGCCAAGGTAGCGCGAGGCTCCGCCCACCTGCCCGGATGCCGCCATTTGGGTTCTTTTACCCTATGCGCATGCGCAAAGCGTTCTGTGCATGCGCAGAGGGTAAAAGAACCCAAACGCTGGCGTCTGGGCGGGTGGGCGGAGCCTCGCGCTACCTTGGCGACCGGCTCTACGGCGACCGACAGACACGAGTGAACCGGGAGCATTTCACCCCTGCTTTGAGCGTCATTCTCCTAATGATAGGACAGGCCTGCTCTATCTGTCCTAGCAGCAAACAAGTCCAGCAGACTTTGGAATTTGAGATGACCCCCTTTTACCTGGCCAATCGTGGAGGTAAACAACGTTTGTCAACTCTAGAATTTTCATCAATGACCATCTTGATTGGGAAATTCTGAGAGTTGATGTTCACAACATCTGGAAGGTGTTGCCAAGCTTAAGAAAAATTTGTGCCAAGGAACTTCGGTATAATAGCAATAACACTTAGACCAGGGGTGTCAAACTCAAGACCCGGGGGCCGGATCCGGCCTGCGGGGTACTTAGATCTGGCCCACGGGGCCACCCTGGAAACAGCAAAGGACCGGCCCATGGTGCCAGAGCTCCGTTTTTGCTGGTAGAGGGTTGCAGGAAGCTGTTGCAGCCAAAAACGGAGCTCGGGAGCCCACTTTTGCTGGCAGAGCGCTCGGACCACTACAGGCTCCCTCAACACGAGTGACGTCAAGTTGGCCATGCCCACCCTGGCCACACACACCCTGTCCCCCCCCCCAAGGTCAAACACAACCCTGATGTGACCCTCAATGAAATCGAGTTTGACACCCCTGACTTAGACTTATATATTTAGTGATTGACAGCAATCTCTGGGTGGTTTACAATGTAAACATTATTTGCATTTTGCCCCCAACCATCTGTGTCCTCCTTTTACCGATTGGAGCCAAAGTGGCGCAGTGGTTAGAGTGCAGCACTGCAGGCTACTTCAGCTGACTGCTAGCTGCAGTTCGGCGGTTCAAATCTCACCGGCTCAAGGTTGACTCAGCCTTCCATCCTTCCGAGGTGGGTAAAATGAGGACCCAGATTGTTGGTGGCAATATGGTAACTCTGTAAACCGCTTAGAGAGGGCTGTAAAGCACTATGAAACGGTATATAAGTCTAAGTGCTATTGCTATTGCTATCTCTGGAAGGATGGAAGGCTGAGTCACCCTTGAGCCCCGCCAGGATTGAACTGCAGGCTGTGGGCAGAGTTTGCCTGCAATATAGGCTATAAATCAGAATATCTATAAGAACCTAAGCAATAGCTTCGTTAATCAGATCAAAAGAGCATCTAGTCACATGAGCAGATCAGTGCAAACAGAGTCCAGTTCAGAGGTGGGTTCCTCCCGGTTCAGACCGGTTCGCCCGAACCGGTAGCGACCCGCTGGTGATGTCACAATGACGTCACGGATCCAGTTTGGTCAGTGCCAGTCCATGTACGCCATCTTTTTTTAATTTTACTTTTTTGAATTTTTTCCGGGTTTTTTTTCTTCTGCGCATGTGCAGAAGCCGAGTTCCAGCACTGCGCATGCGTCGCCATTTTGTTTTCGGCTTTTGGGGGGGGGAATTTTATTTTTTTGCACTGCGTGAAGCGCCCCCACGCGGCGTGGGAGGAAGCGAACTGGCAGCGAGGTAAGTTAGAACCCACCTCTGGTCCACTTTACTCTCTGTATTGATGAGATAGTGTTCTTTATTATTTATTAAATTTGTATGCTGCCCAACTCCCAAGGGACTCGTTCTGTCTCATCTTTGCTTTTAAAACACATTTTTAAGCTAAGTGGGGTTGGAAGAAAATACACGTTTCATTCACAGCTTTCATTGTAGAGTTTAGGAACCTAGCTTCCCATAAACTTTGTTGTGTAAATCCCTGGGAAACTTTTTATGACATACAGCATGAGACTTTTAAAAGAAATCACTTTGATGCCATTGGATATGGAAACTTTCTCAATATCAGGTTATAGATATATTTTTCCAATGTAAGCTCTTCATTTTTCTGTCTTCTCTGTTACTTTCAAAAACAGGTTTATTCTCTGACATAATTCTCACAAAAAAGCAACAGTGGTTGTCCAGATGTTTAAATCAAGTTTGAGGGTATACAGTGCTAAGAACTTTAATGGAATAGAACCTTTCAGTTTATATATAAATCCATCTTCTCAACTCCAGGTATCATTCTGGATAAATCTTTTAGGTAGATTTCTTCAGTTCCTCTTGGAAAAATGTTGAATATTTTAATTTATGTCTGTGCCAAATATGCAATTTGGAGACTTTTTTAAAAAAATAATTATTTTAATGGATTATTTTAATTATTTTCAGGACTTCATTCTGGAACATTACAGTGAAGATGGTACAGAATATGAAAATGAAATTGCAGATCTTATGGATTTAAGACAAGTAAGCTGAGTCTGTTTTAAGAAGGCTCTACTTGATTTGCAGTCTTGGGGGGGGGGAGGGGAAGAGCCTGTCCCTATTTTATTCTCATTTTAATTAAACATAATAAAAGGGAAATACAGTACCGATGTCTAGTGCATTTAGTTTTCAGGCCACCACTCCTCCTCCTCTCCTTCCTTTATCTTTAATTAATTTTGTTATAATGATTTTATTTGTTGTGAACCACCCACAATCACTTGGAGCCAGGTGGCATACAAATTTAATACGCAAATAAATGATTATTATTTCTCCTCGCTTTTCCCTTTGAGGCTCTTTTGACCTTGATAGTTGAAAACAAACTTTTCAGCATCCAAAATCTGTTTTGAATGGGAAACAGCAGTGTTGTACTCAAAACAACTGTTTTAAACTTGCCAAAATCATAACCTGAACAAGAAAAGATCATAAGATCATAATTTGAACAAGAAAAAAACATCTAGGATTGTATAAATAATTTAAGAGAGATGTTATTTGAATATGAATAAATACACACAGACAGAGAGAGAGGGGGGGGGTTGACCTTCACTTACAACAGTTCGTTTAGTGACCGTTCAGTTTTTCACGCTTACAATCATTGCAGTATCCCCATGGTCACATAATCAAAATTCAGACGCTTGGCAACTGACTCATATTTATGATGGTTGAAGTGTTCTAATGTCATGGGATCACACTTTGTGACCTTGTGACAATCAAAGTCAATGGGGAAGCCAGATTCACTTAACAGCCATATTACTAACTTAACAACTGCAGTGATTCACTTAACAACTGTGGCAAGGAAGGTGGTGAAATGGGGCAAAACTCACTTAACAACTGTCTTTCTTAGCAACGGAAATGTTGGGCTCAATTGTGGTTGTAAGTCGAGAACTACGTGTGTGTGTGTGTGTGTGTGTGTTTGTATATATATAATATACAAATATAATACAAATAATTTTATATAATTTATATAATAAACATACTATAATTAAGCCACAGATGGCCTTAGAAGACCATGAAATAGATGTCGCACTGATAAGTGATTAGAGTGCAGTATTGCAGGCTAATTCTGCCGACTGCCAGGGGTTTGATCCTGACTGGATCAAGGTTGACTCAACCTTCCATCCTTCTGAGGTCGGTAAAATGAGGACCCAGATTGTTGGGGGCAATAGGCTGACTCTGTAAACTGCTTAGAGAGGGCTATAAAGCACTGTGAAGCAGTATAGAAGTCTTAAGTGCTACTGCTACCCCAAAAGCCCCCTTAAATAGCCCTGTTTTTCTTTCCTGAATCCCAATCAATTAAGAGCATTCATATGGGCCACACATCAACTTTATAGCTAATACCTGTCCTATATATTCAAAGGCCTGCCGGACACCCAGCAGAGATGAATCTGGAGTTGAGATGCTGATGAGCTATTACGTACAGCTTGGCTTTGTAGAGAATCGGTTCTTCTCACCCAGTAGAAATCTGGGCATTTTATATACTTGGTAAGAGCTTTCTTGAAATTGAACATTGTCTAGTTTAATGTAAAGAAGGACTAGGGGTGATACGATAGCAGTGTTCCAATATCTAAAGGGCTGCCACAAAGAAGAGGGAAACCATAATAAAAACAGTTAAAAACAGTTAAAAACTCATACATACCGTTTCATGGCCGGACCTCGCCAATTACAGAGGCGAGATCAACGGCCCCAAGCCTGCCGGAAGAGCCAGGTCTTCACCGCTTTCCGGAAGGCCAACAGGGTGGGGGTGGTCCAGATCTCAGGGGGTAGCTGGTTCCAGAGGGCGGGAGCAGCCACAGAGAAGGCCCTCCCCCGTGGGCCCGCCAGCCGGCACTGTTTAGCTGACGGGACCTGGAGGAGCCCAACCCTGTGGGATCTTACCGGTCGCTGGGAGCTATGTGGCAGAAGGCGGTCTCGAAGATAACATGGCCCTGAGCCATATAGGGCTTTAAAGGTAATAACCAACACCTTGAATTGTGCCCGGAGACCAATAGGAAGCCAGTGCAGCTCCCGGAGTATAGGTGTAATATGGGTGTACCTAGGTGCACCCACAACAGCTCGCGCAGCCGCATTCTGGACCAATTGTAGTCTCCGAACACTCTTCAAGGGTAGCCCCATGTTCCAACTCTATTCTGATTGATTGATTGATTGATTAAAAAACAAAAAAGTCTAGTTGCCTTTTGAAAAAGCACCTTTGGAATAGTGGTCTGGTTCACACATCGTGCTAAATCACAAAGTGATTTCTTTATCTGTGAATTAATGGATTGCATTGACCATTTTATTCAGCCCACCCTAGTTAAACCAAAGATGGCTTAGTCCAGTGATGGTGAACCTTTTTTTGCTTGGGTGCCAAAAGGGTGCGCGTGTGCGCGTGCCCACACCCATAATGCAATGCCCTCCCCCCCACATGCGCGTACAACCCCCCCGCACTGCCCCCCCCCACGCATGCTAGCAG
>QLTV01012195.1:595655-611364 GCA_003457575.1 Thermophis baileyi
GCGGCAGGTGAGGCAGGATGGGGTGGGTCGCGAGACGCGCGTCCTACCTGGGACTTGTAGCTCTGTCGCGTTCCTCGGAGAGAGAGCAAGCGAGAGGCGGGTGCGCCGGGTGGCTGTTCCTGTGGGGGATTCCCTCGCACCACCCTCGCCTGCATCCCCTGTCTGAAGGATGCGGGGAGGGCAGTTGGAGGATGAGCATCCCGAGCCTGCGAGCGAGCGAAGGAGGCGTGGGTGGGAGGCAGAGCCGAAGGGGCGGCGAGGCCGACCCGCAGCCCGGCACTCTCTAGCTAACTGCAGGGCTCTGCAATGTCAGTAGCCACAGAGGCACAAGCAGCGAGTGCCCGAGAGTCGCGGCGCACCAGCACCTCCGCTGCAAAGAAGAGGGGAGCCTCGATCCCTGCCTCGCTGCCTCATCGCAGGCAGAAGCGCATTTCAAAACGCTGCCGTAGGCAGAGCCCAGAGGAGCCGAGCCAGTCCCGCGGGGTGTGCATGCACCCACCTCTCCCTTGCTCTCTCTCTCTCTCTCTCTCCCAGCCAAAAGAGTGCCCGCCGCAAAAAGAGCGGCTCCTGGCCGGGAGAGAGCAAGCGAGAGGTGGGTGCACACACAGACCGCGGGACTGGCTTGGCTCCTCTGGGCTCTGCCTCCGGCAGCATTTTGAAATGCGCTCCTGCCTGCGAAGAAGAGAGGGGAGCCTCAATCCCTGCCTTGCCGCCTCATCGCAGGCAGGAGCGCGTTTCAAAACGCTGCCATAGGCAGAGCCCAGAGGAGCCGAGCCAGTCTCGCGGGGTGTGCGTGCACCCGCCTCTCGCTTGCTCTCGCTCTCCTGGCCAAAAGAGTGCCCGCCGCAAAAAGAGCGGCTGCAAGCATGTCCCTCCCCCTTTACCCAGAAAGTAATGGGGGGCACTGTTCCCTCTAAGGTGCGTGGCCGCGCGGCCGCGCACGTGACAGGGAATTGCCACGCAGCAGTTTCGAACTGCCGCGCAGCAATTTCCCATGTCAGAGGGAACGTTGCTGCGCGACCGCGCACGTGACAGGGAATCGCCGCGCAGCAGTTTCGAACTGCCGCGCAGCGATTTCCCTTGTTAGAGGGAACGTTGATGGGGGTCCTTATTTTCGAGGGGGGGGGGTTATTTCAACGCATGTCCCGAAAAGCCCTGTTGGGCTTATTATCGGGACATGTCTTATTATTGGGGCATTCTTGTAGAGTAATCTGAGTTGTTCCAAAACAAGGGAGCAGCCATGTAGAATGGCCACCTACGTCCCGTAAGTGGTACTCAATATAGGAAAGGACCTTCAGCAGGTAGTCTCTTCTTATTCAGGTTTCAATATTTGCTTAGGATAGGGAATCTCTTAAGATGGACAGGAATTATGTTTTGATATTAAGAGGTACCCTAAACCAGTAAGAGATTTTAAATACTTATTTAGCAATAGCACTTAGACTTATATACCTCTTCATAGTGCTTTACAGAGTCAGCCTATTGTCCCCAACAATGTGTGTCCTCATTTTACCAACTTCGGAAGGATGGAAGGCTGAGTCAACCTTGAACCGGTCAGGAGCAAACTCCTGGCTGTGGGCAGAGTTTGTATTGCAATAGTGCATTCTAACCATTGTGCCACCACAGCTCCTATTTCCTTTCATTGTCCATTAAAAACTGTCAGGAAATCATAGAGTGTTGTTTCGTGGCTCAATTTGAGCATGAAGGATGCTTTCACAGGACATAAAAGGCTCAGGAGGCTGCAGTTTGTTATGTCTTGTTTAATGTGTATTCAAGCACATACATTGCACCCGCTTATCCTGTTTGTCCTTTGATGTGTTTTTGGTTTTCCTCTTTTTAATCAATGTTCTGTTTTACAATGACGTCAACTGCCTAGAGCCTTTTGGTAACATCAATTTCTATAAGTGGACTTTGAATTTATAAGGTGTATTGCAATATTTTTTACTTAGGAAAATCTCCCAGTATCTTCTAGTGCCAATGGTGGAGAAGATTCTTCTGTCTGGGAACCAAGTTGTCTCATCCAGCCAAATGTTCAGGTTGAAGGTGAGAAATGAGCATTAAGATTAAGGAGAAGATAAATAAACGTTTCTACCATCTGCTTCCCACCTTTAATATGATGTGTTGTTTGGTTTAGTACCGTAATTCAGACTCGGATAATTTTCCCCTCTATGTGGGGGAAGACAGCATAGTTGACAGTGAGAAAGAGAGAACCTGAATCTAAATGAACAGGACAAGGATGATTACATCTTACATGTATTCCTTTTCATCTTTTTCCCTGCATAGAGCAGAAAATAGTTTTTTTATTTAAAAACACTCATAGCTCCATTTTCCTAATCTTTTACACTTGCTAAGATATTTATTTAAGATAAAGGTGGAAAAATTAGAAACTAAACAAGATGAAACTAGACAGATCATGAAAGTTCAGGCTTGATTATGAGCATTGAATTCCATTTGATATACTTCTCCTTTATACCTAAAAACAAATACATTTTTATATTACAGAAATTGAACATCCTGGAGTGAGGTTTAAGGTAAGAACAGCATAAAAATTATGTTCCGTGATTTCAGTTAAGGACAGATTTATGCCTTCTCATTCCATATTTCTTTAAGAAGTTCAGGAAAGGTTGTATGGTCTTCTTTTCTCTCTCTTTTTTTTTCTTTCAGTTCTGTTCATCCTGTCCTCTATGATAAAAGTTGTAGATAGGCGTAATTCTTGGAATTTCAAACTCACTTGCAGCTCCGGGGATAGTGGTTGCCTTCTATTCTACAGGGAGGTGTTAACATATCTATGTCTCTACAGCAGTGTTTGTCAACTTGGCAACTTGAAGATATGTGCATTACATGCAGGCTGGAAAATTCTGGAAATTGATCTTCAGAGATTTTCATCTTCAAGCTGCTAAGGTTGAAAAACACAGATTTAGAATATCTAACTATGATAAAAAGATCCAGAGTCCTCCAATTAGCTGGAGTTGGGTGAAAGGCTAAATTGTATGCCTTCCATTTTTATTTGTCCTTTTATGCATCGTTCATTTTTATTTAAGTGATTGAATCTGGAATTTTTTTAAAAAAAATAATTTAAATTTTTAAAAGAATTTTTGAAGTTAGAACTAAAGAACATCAATTTTTAAATGTTCAGTTGTATACCTTCTGGAATAGTTGCTGATATTTTGTGGGTGAAAATGGGTCCTACAAGAAATTAGGTTAAATAATTTGTTCCATTTCTAGGGAGACAACTCAGGTGAAATTCCTGTGAATGAAAAACCGCCTTCGTCTTCAGGTACAAACTTTCTAAATATAAGTGTAATATTAGTGTAAATATTAGTAAATTAGTAAATATTAGTGTAAATAAGTTGTGTTGGATTCTACAGAATAGGTTGAGTGTAGTTCTGAACCATAATTTAACCTAAGAAGAACTTGGGACTTGTTTGTTTCCCCATTTCTTCCTACACAGTCATGAGGAGGAGTCCCAAAACTGTTGTTTTATTTTCAAATAATCATTACTTGCCTTCAAATATTACTGACACTGGAAAAATTGTAGCTCAAATAACAGAACAGTTACTAGAAGCAAGCCAACTTTAAGCCCGTCGTTAACATAAGCTACCGTTGAGATTTGGGTATATTGCTAAACTCTGGAATCTAAAATGGAAATGGAGGTTTTTATACTACAGTGGTGCAGTATTTTGATTTCATAAACAAATTGGTGCTTTGAAATGTTCCCCAGACTTTCTGCAACTCCTGTAACGAAATGCATCTTTTCCTGGGATCATATTATAGCTACAGAGGTCAGCTGTGGAATCCCAGAAAAAGTTAAAGCTGCTTTAAGGAGTTGCTGTGTATGGTAGAAAAATATATTATGTTCCCTGCAGCTTTTTTTCTGCATTAACTCCAAAGTACTGCACTCTGTATATTTTGTATTAATAATAGCCCCTGCCTTGGATATACATCCAGTCTCACTATAAGACTTTTTGAGAGTGAAGAAATGGTAAATTGTTTCCCACAAAATAAAAACATAAAAATCTGTTGCAGTTTGCAATTGAATTAAGATATGTCTTATATAACTTTAATAATTATTAATGATACAAGTATCTTCAAGGTACTAGAGTGGATTAAGTAGTCATTTCTGTTGAGACCGAAGCCTTATCATAAATGCAAATGCCTGCTTCTAAATAAAGATTCTTAGAGTACAGCCGTTTTACCAAAAGGTTTGCATATATTTATGTGACTGATAAATATTTTATTTCATTTCTTGGGTAGATGCAGTCCTCCACAGAAAACAGGAACAGATGGTTCTCCCCAGAGAGAAGTTCCAGAAATTAAAAGAACAACATTGGCATCTAAACAATGCAAACCAGACCTTATTTTCTGAACTTGAACAGTCAAAGCAGTTAATGAAGGAACTCCAATTAAAAATTAAGAAATTGGAAAAAGAGAACAGGCAGTTTAAGGAAAAGCAGAATTCACACAGCGAAGGTGCAAAGGAATCTATTTTCTTTAAATATAATTTATTGTGTTCATGTGGGAGAGAATAAAACTATAAACGTGGGAATCGAGGGAAGAATGCTTGAACTTTATCATTCTACATGTACCATTATTTAATATATCTGGCAAACTTAGGAAAGATATGGGGAAAATGGTAAGTTAGAATGTATTTAACTGGAACTAATTGAGATGATGAAAAGAAATGGAAAATTTTGGTATCATATTTTAGAAAGTACGTTAGAAATCATCAGTACCTTAGAAAAATCGAGTTAATAACCCGACGTTTGTCGTATGACTCCCTTTCCAGAATTTGTGTTCTAATAAATGCATTTCTGAATGAGCAGATCAATTGGATTGTTGGGGAAAATTTCCCATGTTGCTGTGGGTTCCTCTGCTGGGTCCAGGTTTTTTTTGTTTTTGTTTTTTTGGTAGATCCACTTGAAAGTGCTTTTATGCACTTTCCTCGGATCTTAAGGCTGGCATTTGAAGTACACTGATGTAACTTGTCATTCCAGTTTCCCCCCTCAGGATAGGATTCTTTGAAGCATGTCATAAAATATCAAGGACGTTTGAGCAGGTTGCCTTTGATGGTTTCATCCTCCCCAAAATGAGGACATCATCATCACATGTCAGTTGTAATGGAACACTCTGCACCTTATTCTCACTAGATTTAGATTTAGGCTATTTTTTTTAACGTAATTTCCAAAATATCCATCCAGGCAGGTTTGCTCTTCAGGACCTAGGAGTGGGTTTCTAAGGTCTTATGCAGGGATTTTTTTCCCCATCATCTGCTGCCTGATCCTTTAATTGGATATACCTAGTTTTTTCTTCATATAAAATATCTGCTGTTGTCATTAACCTGTGGTCCCAAGTTACATGCATAGATTTTATCATGCGGTCCTTTGGATTTGTGTTATATTTTATAGCCTGCACCATTTGTAGCTTTCATGATTTATTCCTGACTAAATGCCGATGAATCTTCTCGTTTATACAATCTCAGACTAGCAGCAAACTAGGCATATTAAATTGCCATATATGGCTGGTGAATTGCATTTTGTTTGGGGGATTCCTAGTTGTACAGGTGAATTTAAAATAGTTTTATGGAATCACCATATCTTTAAAGAAGTTCAATTTTATCATACAGCATTTGGCTTCAGTTAGATTTTGGAGATGTTTTAGCAATATGCACATCATTATAAAATGTAATCTGCTTTTTCTTTTTTCTTTTTCTTTTTTTGTATTAATCCAGAGGAAGGCGCAGAATTGCTGTTGTTAAGACAACAAGCCCAGGAACTAGTAGATGAAAATGATAGTTTGAAAATGACTGTTCATCGCTTAAATGCAGAACTAAGTCGTTATCAAACAAAGTACAGACCAATTTCACCCAATCAGGTAATGTTCCCTCTCAAGATGGTTTATAACAGAGGTCTTCAAACTTGGCAACTTTAAGACTTGTGGACTTCAACTCCCAGAATTCTCCAGCCAGCTAAAGACATATAGTGTCTTTAGTGTTCAAGCGTTCCCAGCTTATTGGTTCTAGTTAAAAAAGACGTTAGCCTCTCTTTAGCAAGAAGTATATCCTTTACTGCAATGTTCTAGCTTGGGTATCATATACCCTCCTTTCCAATGTGACCACAAGAAAGGCTTTCAAAATTTTCCTCCATATTGTTATTATTGTTAGTGATAGTTGCTGTTATTTTTAATATATTTTTTCCCATTATTGTAATTTTTACAGCCGTTTACAACAGAACAGTTACCTTCCATCACCCACACAATAAAACTAAAAATGTATAAATTTAACAGAGTCATTAAAATAGTGAAGAAAAGAAAAATGCAACCAAACACCTGTCTTTAATGCAACCTTAATACAGAGAAATCTCAAAACAACACATAGGGCATTGCACCCCAGAGCAACTAGACACAAGGACAGTTTTTGCCCCCATGCTAAACAACTAATTCCCACAACACTGTCAAACTACTGTATTTAGTAAGGCTGTATTACTATTATTCTTCTCATCTTTCCTATTACCTATCTCCTTTTCTACTTATGACTATAACTTTGTTGCTTGTATCTTTACGATTTATATTGTTTTATTTAGTTTTCTAGTATGACTTACGTTGATTGCTTATTTAGTATCCTATGACTATCACTAAGTGTTGTATATTATGATTTATGATGAACGTATTTTTATGATGACTATGATCATGATTTACCCATAGCTTTATGTACACAGAGCTTATGCACCAAAGACAAATTCCTTGTGTGTCCAATCACTCTTGGCCAATAAAGAATTCTATCTTTAGCAGGTGCCTCAAAGTTTAGTTATAGTACCAACTATATACTATAGTTTTGTAGGATTTCATGAATTTCTGGAGAGAGAACATTCCTGTAATGGTATGTGGGAATGACCTTGGGAGACAAGGCAGAGACACGACCAAGGTGATGTCACATAAAAGGCATCTGACCCTCTTGCCTTACCTGAATTCTTGTGGTGGGCTCAGCTGCCTTTTATCTGACTGGTCCCTTGGTTGTGTCTCTGCCCTGTCTCCCAAGGTCATGTACCATTACAATCCCAGAGTTCACTGCAGTCACAGAGAGATCCTGTCCTCATGGAACTAGAATATGGCATTCTGGTTCTCAGGCTCAGCATCCAATGTTGGTGATCAAACCAGAGTGTAATGCTGATAGCAGTTCCCGTGTATCCTGTTTATTACGCATCCTCATTATGCTTTGACTCTTTAAAGTAGTGGTATCTGTTTTGAGACGAAAGTCTGAAAAAGGGTTCTCTGCTTTAACAAACAGGGGAGATGCTATGCTTGCTTGACCACTCAGCTATTTCTACTAAACCATTTACAAAGCATATACACTCTTAATGGTTGCATCCTTGCATATTTGCTTAATAAAGATTATTCATTATAGTTTTTGTTCCTTTCCACTTTCAATTAATTTTAATAGGAAATTAATTCAGGTGTCTAAAGTTTTGGTTATATTAGTCTGGTTGTGATCTTTTTAAAAAAATAGACTTCCTTAATACATAGATACATGAGGTTGTTGGTACTAATCTATCTTATATTTTTACTATCTTAGAGTGTAAAGATTGGAAGTCTGCCAATGAAAAAGCCAATACCCCCATGGCTGGTAAATAACAAGTTAACCATTTTCATTTTATAGCACCTGATATGTTCACTGTTATCTGTTTCTAAATTGTAGATAATTAATTACCTTACTGACATCTTAAAATAAAATCTTAAAATATTGTTATCTGATTAGATAATCTTCACTAAAATGTTTTAAATCTAATGCTGCTGTACATTTTCATGGGTTGAAGTTTTCTTTTTTATTTTGTTCAGCTTGACATGAAATATTTATCCCCTCTTCTATTGGCATATGAAGACCGAATGAAAGAAAAGGAAGAGTTGATTCTAGAGCATGAGGCAAGTTAACATTTCTGTATTTTAAAGTCTGTGCGATGCCGTTTGACTAGGAAAATGTTTGTGTAATAAAATTCAGTCTAAAGTATCTTTGGACATAGATGATTTTTGCAAGTCAGTGCTGCCAAGTGTTCAAATACACAAAAAGAAAATAAAATATATGATTCTTACACATGAAAACTAAGTGGTCAAGGAAAATATCAGGCTGTTTTCTTTCACTTTAGAACTATAGTCCAAGATTTATCACCTAATCTGTTTAAGAGTTAAATTACACACACACACACACACACACACACACACACACACACACACACACACACAAATCTCACCTTGCTCAAGGTTGACTCAGCCTTCCATCCTTCCGATGTTGGTAAAATGAGGACGAAAATTGTTGGGGGCAATATGCTGACTCTGTAAACCGCTTAGAGAGGCCTGTAAATCACGGTATATAAGTCTAAGTGCTATTGCTATATATATATATATACACGACCCTATAATCCCTTGAGTCGGGGTGACTGAATGGAGCTGAGCGTTTACTGGCCAGATTCCCTTCCTGATGCCTACGCAGAACTCACAGTAGATATTTTCTCTTTGCGCCCAGAGAGAGAAGTATCTGCCGCTACCTATTACCTCACAGCCTCCTGATTATGAGGCGAGAGCTCCACTTCTAGACCAACATGCAGCTCACCTACTCTTAAATTTTATATGAACGGACCTTATTTCCTATCCTCAGTTAGTCCCTTATCACTTTTTTAAAAAATTGACCGTTTCCTGTCTGCTAATGTCCACATTATATTTATATTTATAATATAAACTCTGATTGTAGTAGACAAGTGATTATCTGTTGGGATATTCAAAAAACAATATATTTTTCTGTAATGACTCAACTTCATGAATCCCATATGAATGATCTTCCTCGTCGGAAAGCCAAATTCGTATCTGTCGAATTTACCATGGTGAATACAGTATATGTTTTTTTTTGCTTTTCCTTCAGGAAAGCATGAAGATGTTTAAAGCACAAGTGGAAGAAGTAGTGAAGGAAAATGAGCAGTTACACCAAAAATTAACTAAAAATAGTGGTACTTTTATTAGTACCAAAGAATGGTAAGGGTACTATTATCTGAACCTGTTAGATAGTTCCTTTATTGTAATTTGTTTATAAAAACCGACGCAATGACTTTTAGTTATAATAAATCCTGTAAAAAAATCAATGTTTAAATAAGTAGGAATAATTTGATCAATATACATTGCATTGTATTAAACTTATTTTTAAGCTTAAAATAACTATTGTTATTTGGTTATTATTAAGTAGCTATATTTTCTTAGTGAAACCCCAACATATCTGATATCAGAACAGAAACAACACATGCCAAGAATGCTCTTCCTAAGAGAAATACCAGACTTTGCCTAGAAAAAATGTGATTATTCGCAATGTAGCACCTCTGTAGAGATTTCTCCCATAGAACACATATATTCTAAATGCATTTTGGTTTATTTTATTATTACCATTTCTTATTTTGAACTCTTTGCAGAAGGGTTTCAGTGCTATTTCAAATTTCAAATCAATGTTCCTTTACAGGCAGCATTTGCAAAGTCAAGCCAAGCTTGTCCTGGAGGAAAATAGAGTGTTAATGGAACAGCTTAAAATACAAGAAACCAAAATAAACGATACCATCAACCAACATGTTAAAGAAGGTGAAATAAATTTCTCACTGCCCGCAACAAATGTGAATAGAGAGATATCAATTTTGCCTCCAAAGGCAAAAGTTTTGTAAGCCTGTTAGAATTACCGGTGTTGATAATCAGTGACTACTATCAGTTCAGCCATGAAACCTTTTCAGATTTGTTTTGGTTTGTAATACTTAATAAAACTTTGCAGTAGTTGATTATTTAATATTAATATGGTGCACATTCAGCGTTCATGGTGAAATGAAACATGGTTATCAACCGGAATGTGTAAATCTAAAATAAATAACATTGTGTCGTGCATATGTTTGTATTCATTTGCAAGTCAGTGTCATTAGCATATAAAAGAGACAAAATAAAAGTTTAGAGTTAGAGACGGTTATTTTTTCGCTGTAATTGCTAGTCCTGAGTATTTGCAGATTTAATGAGATTTATATTTGACAGCAGCTTAACAAGTTGCACTGACATTACAGGCTTGTGAAAAGGAAGATTTTATAGCTAATAGTAGGATAGGGTAGGGTAGGGTAGGGTAGGATAGGATAGAGCTGGAAGGGACCTTGGAGGTCTTCTAGTCCAGCCCCCTGCTCAAGCAGGAGAACCTATACAATCTCAGACAAGTGGCTGTCCAGTCTCTTCTTAAAAACCTCCAGTGATGGAATACCCACAATTTCTGAAGGCAAGCTGTTCCAAGCAAGTAATACTGCAAATTAACGTGTAAGAATCACTAGACTGGAATTGAAAAGTGTCCATATGAACAAAAATTGTGATTTGATTTTCTCTCAGAATAACTTTTTTCCCGCCCAAATGTTTTGAATTTTGGGCGATTCATAATTTTGGTCTAGTTTCCAAACTGACCAAGCAGCTCGTTACTCTGGAAACCGAAAAACAAAACCAAGAAGTGGAGATGAAAGATTGTCAGAAAAAGCTGAAAGAATTACGCTCTGCATACAAAGAATTAAAGGCCAGAGTTAGCGATTACGTAACAGCAGAGGAACACGTTGCCATGGAAAATAAATTTAAAAAGTAAGTGTCTGATGATAAAAGTACCATTCCTCTCAGTGGCTTTTATGTACTTTTTACAATACTTTGCCATCTTCATGTCTCTGTATTACACTTTCAGCTTTCGACTTCGTGAAGTGGGTTCTTACTGTATGCCAAATGTTTTAATTCAATTAATTAATTAAGTGCCTTGGTTGTTGTAGCTGCAAGCTTTTAACATTTGCAGCGATTGCCATGTCGTCAGAAATATGTATTCCCCCCCACCCCACACTACTGAATCAACGGTAATTGATTTGTTCATTTCTATAAGTTATGAAGCTGGATGCCTTGGTTTGCTGCCCGGTTTTCATTATTATTTCTACAGCCAATTGCAGGTGGAACAGGAAAAGAGAGAGATGGAGACGCAGGAACTAGTGAAAAAACTCGCCTGTGTTCAAACAGAAACAAAGAGCCTGTTTCTCGAGAAAAATGACCTGGTGGCAGAAAACAAGGCATTAGAAGCTGAGCTGGAAATGGCACAGAAGACTAAAAGGTTTACTTATTTTTGTTCTCGTGTTTTTGTCTCCCTTTTGCAGCGTCTCAAAAAGACAGTTTTTGGTCATTGGACGTGCAGGTGGTCTGCTTTTTTTAAAATACTGAAAGCTTTTTAAGACTGAGTTTAATATAATAATCAAAGTAAAGCTAATATTTGTTTTAAATTAGGTTCATCTTCGTAGTCATCATAGCTGAGAAAAATGTTTTAAAATGTTGACATCTTTCTCTGTCATTGTCCACTTGGTCCACTACTTTTCTTCCCTTACACAGGTTGTCCTCGACTTAACAGAAGTTCATTTAGTGTCCGTTCGAAGTTACAGCGGCACTGAAAAAAGGGACTTACGATTGTTTTTCACACTTATGACCACTGCAGCATCTCCACAGTCATATGTTCCAAATTCGGATGCTTGGCAACTGACTCATATTTATGACGGTTGCAGTGTCCTGAGGTCATGCAGTCACTTTTTGCGACCTGAGAAGCAAAGTCAATGGGGAAGCCAGTCCATTTAAAAGCCGTGTTACTAACGTAACAACTGCGGTGATTTGCTGAACAACTGTGGCAAGAAAGGTCGTAAAATGGGATAAAACTGACTTAAGTGTCTCACTAAGCAACAAATTTTGGGCTCAATTGTGATCATAAGTGGAGAAGTACCTGTAGTAAGTCTGGCACTTTCCTTGCAGTCTTTTCCCAAGGCCTATTACTGGTACTTTTATTAGTACCAAAGAATGGTAAGGGTACTATTATTTGAACCAGTTAGATAGTTTCTTTATGGTAATTCATTTATAAAAACCTACACAATGACTTTAGTTATATTAAATCCTGTAAAAATAAAACTATCATTTGATGACCAATTCTTTTAATCGTTTGGTTGAGGTGCTAACCCAAGTATAGTTTCCTGCAATTTCTTTGTGAGTCTCGAATCCCGATATTGAATTAAAATAAAATTGAATTGCTCCCTAAGAGATTTTTCTGCCTTTTGTCAAAACCACGCAGGCGGTCACAGAAGAAGATCGGTCTTCTGAAGCAGCACTTGGAAGAAACAATGGAAAAGGAGATGGCTGCCCACCAGTATCTAGTGAATATGATCAGCTTGGCAGAAAATATAACTCAAGAACGTGATCAGCTTTTAAACCTGGTAATCAAAAGAATCAAAGATACATTTAATTTATTTAAGGAGCAAAAGCATGGGTGACTTTGGGCCAGTCATTCTCTCTCAGCCCAACTCACCTCACAGGGAAAATAGGAAGAGGAAGGTTTGTGTTCACCACCTTGAGTTATTTGTAAAAATAATAAAGGCAGGATATAAATAAAGAAATATATATTATATTGTCTAAAATGGTCTCAAGAAGCTGGTTTTATGAAAGACCTCATAAGGGAGCTTTTGTCAGCTAGATAATGCTGGGTAGAGGATTGTGATTTAAAGTAGGTTCTTATCCAATCTCTGAACTTATCTGGGAACTGAAAATTTAGTAGAATAAACTTTCCCCCTTAAAGAGGAAAATCTTTTGAGAACTCACAAATGGCTTTTCTGATTTCCCTAGGCCAGTTGTTTGGAGAAAGAGAAGCACGGAGTTCTCAACAAAATAATAGAAGGAAATATACGTCTAGGAAAATTAGAAGAGAAAGTCAAGGTAAGCATATCCTTTTAAATATTTGCAGGATATATAGTATGGTATCCGTTACTGGTTTTTCAGAGCAGATTCAGACACGTAAGCTTTTATGAAAACATGGAAGTAGGACAGGTGAGAACATGACGCTCTGGACAAAACAGGCTATTTTGTGGCCAGATCATCTTTGGAACCTCTCAAACTGTTTTTTCAATTCAGAGTTACTTCTGGAAATTGCCAAATCTCCCCTCGAATGGCGTAGTCCAGAAGTGGGCTCAGCATGGCCTGGAATAGAATGAATTTTGCACATCTGTATCCATAACAAATACCTCACCATTCACTCTATTTCACAAGGCTGGAAATGGATAGTGCTGGTGTTTTAATTGTATTTAGATATGCATCTAGTCCCAGTTTATCAAGACATGGCTACTTACTAACAAATCAGGTGAAACAATGCCGAGCTTTAAAGGTAAAGGTAAAGGTTCCCCTTGCACATGCGTGCTAGTCGTTTCCGGCTCTAGGGGGCGGTGCTCATCTCTGTTTCTAAGCCGAAGAGCCAGCGCTGTCCGAAGAAGTCTCCGTGGTCATGTGGCCGGCATGACTAAATGCCAAAGGCGCACGGAACGCTGTTACCTTCCCACCAAAGGTGGACCCTATTTTTCTACTTGCATTTTTTACGTGCTTTCGAATTGCTAGGTTGGCAGAAGCTGGGGCAAGTAATGGGAGCTCACCCCGTTACGCAGCACTAAGGATTCGAACCGTTGAACTGCCGACTTTTTGATCGACAAGCTCAGCGTCTTGGCCACTGAGCTACCGCGTCCCTTATTAGCTGAACAAGACGAAGTTGAGCATCTGAGTTCTGAATGATGCTTCAGCTGCTTTGACAAAGAAGACAGATGTGCCCTTTTTCCGTTGCCCCTAACAATATAATTTTGCACCTAAATACTTCATTGGATTTCAATTCATACAGTCATGTTTATCCATTCCTCTGCTAGTCATTGTGGTAGTTTTGAACGTACACCGATGTCGGTTTTGTACTGTTGTTTTCCTGTTACGGATCCCTGCAACCCCAAAAAAATTATTTCTGAAATCCATTTAATGACTTGAACATGAGAAGCAGAAGTCTGCTTAGTTTGGTATTGCCAGAGTGGTCAGTCAGATGCTTTTAGGGCAGAGGTCTTCAAACTTGGCAACTTTAAGATTTGTGGACTTCAACTCCCAGAATTCCTCAGCCAACTTTGCTGGCTGAGGAATTCTGGGAGTTAAAGTCCACAAGTCTTAAAGTTGCCAAAGTTGGAGACCCCTGCTTTTAGGGAATCACAAGCAGGATATGGAATGTATCATTCTGGGTGCTTGTTGCTTTCCAGCTACCTACCAAATTATTTCAAATATCTCCTAATGCGATTGTTAACTTGTTCCTTCCTTCAGGAAATATGATCTGCTTGCCCTAAAACATTTTTGGGGGATTTTAATTTCGTTTTGTTTAAAAAGCTGTTATTATAAAAAGTATTCTTATACCAATCATTTTTTGAGGAATCTTACTATTCTTAACATTAACATCTTTATATTTGCCATGAGGACACATTTGGAGCAAGAGTTTCAGTTCCTTACATACAAAAATAAAATAAAATCATACTGGCTAATCAGTTAATCACGTTTGCAAATGCTATTTCCAGCTTACACGTTTTTATATAATGACAGCAAAAATAGTATCCCAGTGGATGTCTGCTTGCAAAGGCCTGTCATTTTAATTTTTCTGCAACAGTTATTGTAATGATAAACTTCATAACCTTTTAACATCACATTACATAAAGCATTGCCCTTTCAGTTTCAGGTTGTCTATATTCTCTTTCTTTCTCTTAGCCTTAAAATAAATATTTGATTAAAAGTGCAAACACTGAAGTTAAATTATTTACCTTTTTTTTTTCCTGGAAGTTCTTCCAGACCTGGCTTTGCCATCAGTCTTGGGGGGGGGTGTCTCAGGGGACCAGTGAGATCTTGAGGAGACTGATGCTGATTGAATCTCTTGTGTGTGCTTTTTTTTTAAACGTCTGTTTAACAAGTTTATTGCTTTCTGTGGCAATTCTCTGCTGCTGAGAAGTAACTGTTGGGGTCAGGAGATATCTGTGTCTCCTTTCTCTTTTCATCTGCTTTCAGGTCCAATTGTCCTTGTGGTTTCCTCTCATTCAACTTGAACAAATACATTTTGGTGATTTACTTTTACCCTCTTTAGGCACCGTTCCTTCAAACCTGCTTTTCACTGAAAGTGCCTTCAGTAATCCTAAATATTGTGGCAAAATAATTGCTTTATCCAAATGTTGACCTAGGCATTGACTGCTTACTGTGGTTACTTCTCCATTAAAGAAGTAAATAGCATTCAGCATGATGTCGGCTGGACTCAAAAAACATTTGCGTCATGCTTTTAGTAACCCAAAGAGAAGAGAGTCTTCTACCGTAATAGTAGGAAGAAGGGGGGAGAGATTTCTAGATTTAAGGGATGCTGTGGGTTAAGCAGGTTGCTCTATGTAGTTTTTGAAGTTTTGGGGATTGTATTACAGAGCAGTGATCAATTTGGCCTTAACAGCTGGAACCCAGTCGCAAGTCTGCAGAAGTCCAATGCTGTTTCATCCAGGTCGTATAAAGCTGGTGACTTAGAAACTCCTGGTGAAATTCTCTCTCAATAAAGCAGATTTATACTGGGCAGAAACCATTTTGGCATTGATTAAAGGAGCACAATGGGTGCTCCTAGAAGCATTTATTTCATTGCTTAAACTCTCCCCCTTCCCCTCCTGGATTTTTTTAATCTGGGAAAAACCAAGGGGCAGAGGTATTAGGGCAGTGATAGCAAACCTTTTTTGGTTTGCGTGCCAAAAGGGGGTGTGTGCGCGCGCTAGCGCACGCGCATGTGCCCACACCCATTCCCTCCCCCCCACGCATGCGCACAACCTCCTGCGCTACCCCCTGCGGATGCGCA
>QLTV01012195.1:611461-622793 GCA_003457575.1 Thermophis baileyi
TCGCCTCTTGGTCCTCTGGATCCATGGGCGGCTGCGCGGGACTTGAGCGAGCCACAACACCAACGGCCCAACCGGAAGTTCATTTTCCGAACTTCCGGTTGGGCCGTTGGGCCATTTTTCACCCTCCCCAGGCTTCAGGAAAGCCTCCTGAAGCCTGGGGAGGGTTAAAAACGGCCCAACGGGCCTACCGGAAGCGTTTTTCCGAACTTCCGTTTTGCCCGTTGGGCCGTTTTTCGCACTCCGGGGCTTCAGGAAGCTTCCCTGAAGCCTCCAGAGGGCAAAACGGCCTTCCCCAAGGCCGAAAATCAGCTGGCCAGTGCACGTATGCGCGCTGGAGCTGACATAGGGCAACGCCTCGCGTGCCCTCTGATATGGCTCCGCATGCCACCTGTGGCACATGTGCCATAGGTTTGCCATCACTGTATTAGGGCTTTAATAGAATAACCAGGAGGTACTATGAGCCCCACCACCCCATTTAGTCCCCTGAAAGGATCAGAAATGAAAGCCTTGCCCAACATCACCAGTTTCACTCCATATTATCATCATCCTCTTTTAACGACCCCATAATCCCTTGCGGAGTGGAGTCTGGGCAACTGATTGGAGCTGAGTGTTTACTGGCCAGATGCCCTTCCTGTCGCCAAAGCGGAGTTTTATTCAGCAGATATATTCTCAGTATGCCCAGAGAGAGAAATATCTGCCTCTGCCTAGGATCAAACTCACAGCCTCCTGATTGTGAGGCGAGAACTCCACCTCTAGGCCTCCACACCACCCAGTTACATTCCCTATAACCGCCTAAAAAGGGTAGCTTCCAAGAAAGTGGCATGCCGCTGCTTATGTGTTCATCCAGGCAGCAAGAATTTCCCCAGCCAGTTCTGGAGAAATCCTGCCTTGAGCAGGAAGTAGGACTAGAAGATCTCTGAGTTCCTTTCCAGCCCTATGAACCCATGTTCTATTTAGAGGGATGCAGCTTCTGAGTGTTGAATTGGCTTCAGCACTAATTTTGGTACCTAGAGGTTTTTGCAACATGCCAAAGTGCTGAAATGTGCCAGCTGCTTGGAGTAGCTATTATTTTCAGGTAAAGATGAGTGATACCAGATTATTCAAATCAAATTACCAAAGGTCGCTGCTGACTTTTAAACAAGACAATCATGTCATGAATTCTGGCATGATTTTCAGAAGTAATTCTTCTTCTCCCTTGTAAAGCATCAGGGTTCAAAAATTAGTTTGGCTCTAGCCAAAAATAATAATTATTATTATTATTTATTAAATTTGTATGCCGCCCAACTCCCAAGGGACTCTGTTGCACGCTCCTTTTTAAACTGATAGAATTGTCTATTGCAGAATAAGACAGCGCATACAATAAAGCAGAACTCTCTTACTTTTTAGTGTACCAGCTTCATAACCATATACAATGTATGGATACATAGCCCACATACATAAAACAGCTCGTTTTAATTGAGCAACACTATGCATCGATATACAAGCGATATCTAAACTTTATCAGAGAAGTCTACATTGCCAGAAATAGTCTAGTTTATTTTTCAGACTGCAGCACATATAGAGCTATTTTTTTTTATTAAACATTGGCTAAAGTGTCGTCCAATTTGACAGTGTGAATGAAGAGTTCAAAAATTGCAGTCCTTCATCCCTCCTGCCTCCTTAGCAGAGCAAGAGATAAATTCGTAGCTGCTTTCTTCAACAAAGCCGTGCATCAAATTAAGCATGGCCCTAGTTTAACAAAGCAATTTTTCTCTTTTATCCCTCCCGTTGACGTAACAGTCTGGGGAGTAAGGAAAATAACTTCAGGCCGCTTTCTCAGGGGAAATTCTTCTCACTAGCTTGTGGTCCAACTTGTGATTGAATAAGAGGCAGCCTTCAAAATATATTAAAGGGCTGCATTCAGAGATCTCAGCTCAATTTTTCCTACTTGTAGTCAGCCAGTGCTTTGAGCAACTTCGGTCAAATAAGACAATATTGCATTTTCAAGATGCCAGACTTCTCCCACATAAAGATTTTATCTTTCTAGAAAGATCATCTTTATTCATTACTGTAGTCAGAAGAATGGAATGTTGAAAACACCAGTTCATAGACCGATGTCGTCCTCCTTTTTTTACTTACAGTCACATTAAAAAAAACCATTGTGTAGGCTTTGAGCTGTCTCAATATCCTTTTGTGTCTGGCATCAATTTCTAGAAGAACAGTTGCACATTCCCTGGCAGAGGCACTGACAAAAACCGTACACAAGACACACAGTCAGACTGGATGGCACGAGACTGACACAGACAATTCCCAGAGTGACTTTCTGAATCACTAATAAATAGATACCAAGGGGCAAAGAACCGAAGTAAAAAAACCCAAGCAGCCACACTAGTATTCTGGGGACATGATTACAGAGCTTGGAGAAAACGTCTTGGTCTAACTGGTTGGTGGAATTGACAGATTCTGAGTCCAAGCTGTGATCTGTGTAATAATCCGAGAGGGTGTTTTGGCTGGGAGTCCGGGGGGAATCTCTCTGTACTTCCATGATGGTTATCACCAGGCAGTTTGAGGAGCCACGCGAAGGACTTGACAAAGCCAAGTTCTTTGGGGTCAGGAGAACTTCCTTGCATTCTGAATTCCATGTTGACTTGTCTTTGGTTACGAGTCTGGACAAGATATTCAAATCATCAGGGAGTCCTTCTACTTCTTCTTCTTGCAGCTCTGTTTCATGCCGGCAGAAAGGGCAGCTAATGCGAAGCCAGCCGCTTCCTACCTGAAGGATTTTAGTTAGGCATTTTGCACACACGCGGTGGAGGCAGTCCAGGAGTTTGGGCTTGCGACTCTGGAGGTTGAATTTCTGGTAACAGATTTTGCACTCCAGCTCCTCGTTCAGCACTTTTTCTTCCCCGTCAGCTTGAGGATAATTCATCTTCCCGTTAGGCACACTGTCAAAAGAGAACAGCAGTGAGTTTCCCTACTCTTTTTTTTATCAGGCCTTTTTCGTAATGGTGTAATATTTCTGTCGTTGCATTTATTTGTTTACTGGAAAAGGGGATGAGTTAAAATTGATTAAATCCGTTCACATTTCTCATTATGAATGCATTATATTTAATTTCATATAATTTTACAAAGTTATTTTTTTTTTTACCTCATCCGTCTTATAATCTCCTGGAAGTTGTTTTTCCAACAACCGATTATGGGACGTATTCAACCTTTTCTTGACTGTTTGAGCAATATTTACAACTTTTGCTCAGATTATTTTCTAGTGTCATTTTCTTCAAAGCACAACTGTAATTGTTAACTCAAAAGTTGATGAAAAACTAATCTTGCTTCCTGTTGTTTCCTAAGCCAAAATATTTAGAGACGTGGAAAGCTATCTTATTGCTGCCATGATATTGGTCCTTTCACAGTTGTATTATTTACTCTACTGTAATGGCAGTAGTTTTCCAGGATTTCAGATAGGACTGGGAAAAAGTTCTAGCTGGAAATGGGGATTGAAGACTAGCTTCAATTCTGGAAGTTGATGTACACACAGCTTAAATTTCTCAAGGTTGAGAAACACTGAACTAAAGTAATAGTCTGTGAAATAAAATAAAAAAAAGTGCTTAAACCACTGTGGGACTTCCTCAGATGTATCCTTTCATACTAAGAAGTTAGAGAAAGAGGTGAGCCCAATATGAGCTGATGAACCTTATAGGTGGCAATTTGACTTTCCATTTTATCTTGTATCTCGGAACTGTTCATTGGAACATTACATTGTCTTCTACCCTCCTTTCCTGATTATTTGGATGACATTGTATAGTATCTGCACTAGATAAAGGTTGAAGTCCTACATGCATTTAAAACAATGCTTACCGAATAAGTTATTTTTACCCAAACCAGTATTTTTTTTTTTTACTGGATTAATATCCAGTGAAAGAAAAAAGAAAAGAAAAGAAGCTTCTTCATTTACCTCATTAACTGCTAAAAAGTCCTCAAAGACACCACTAGCATTCGGGAAGTCCATTTGAGCAGTGCACCTGTATGCCTCGATCTATTCCTGGATCAGCTGTTTTACTACCCTACGAGCCTTCAGAATGGAATCAAGTGTGATCGAGACTCTGGTCTGACTAAACTTTCACAGAATCTAGGTTTTTATCCAGATTAGATTCAACAACAGAAGCAAAACAATGTATATCATAACCAGTTACAAAATTAAAAAAAAAAAAAATAGAAAAGCTTTTAAGGATGCATCTATGGGCTGACTCAAAGTAGATGGGCCAGTATGATCTAATCACATTTTCAAATGCTTATTGGCATCAGGTTCGAAGATAGAAGATGTACCGGATGAAACTATTCCATCTGGTCCTGTCTTGGCTATCTTGACTTTTGCATGGGAACCTTTAGCCAAGGAATGCCTTGGAGTAAATGTGCTGTATGTGACCATATCCCCATGAAATTCAAACACACACCCCCCCCAAACCCTAAATGACAACTACACTCCCATCCTTTATAATAACCAAGGGTCTTGATATTCTGAGAGATAGATTCCTGTGATAGTTTCAAGCGTCGAGAGGTGAAACGGGCAACCCACATCCAAATGCTATTGAAATCTGCTTCAGCATTTATGTATCAACTCCTAATGTGAAATTTTACAGGCTGCATAATTCAATGTTACTTCGTTTTTGTTTTATTCATGAAAATCACTGCAAAGAGCTGACTCTCCAACTGTAGACTTGACGCAGGAAGATAGCCTTCGCCATCAGAGTAGTTGTTAACCCCATCAGTCTGCATTTGTTGGCCGGAAAATACTTGTTATAAGACATGCATCTTTCCTTTCAGACTCGATGACAGCGGTGCTTGTCTAATGAAGCATTCTGATTAATTTTGATTATTCAGAGTCTAATGCAACATTTGTCCCAAAATAGCTTAAAAAGCTCCATTCGCGCATCAGGCTTTTTCTAAAGAAGGCATGTCAAGTGCGAGAGAAAGGAAAAAGGAGTTAGATTCCAGTATTCTAGAAAGAAAACAAAAACATAGCCATCACGGCAACAGAAGCATCAATTTGCAAAGCTAAGGTGGTTTCTTTTTTCCTTCTTGCGCTTAGATTAAAGGACAAATAATCCATAATGTAGAGTCACATCTCTTTTATCATTACCTGGACAGTGATCATTAAAACTTGACTGTTGACCTTGTAGAGAAGCAGGCGTGTTTAAAAGTCTAGCTGTTCATCCTGTCTAGTCAAACCAACATTTGGCTTTGAAGCTATTGAGAACTGCCTTTCTAGGAGGAAAAAACCTAGGATGAAACAACACAGTCTTGCCAAGGCAGTGACATCTTTGTCGTCTTCGTTGGCAAGCTGCATGTTAGTAAAAATGCTCGAAGAAAGATGACCCGGTCATCTTTCTTCGATCCCACCTACCCGATTTGTTCTCTGAACCGGGCATCCCGTGACTCAGGACGAAGCAGCCAAGAGAAAGAACCATCTCCGCCCCCTGGTTCCGATCCATCTATGCCCCTGCAGTAGCCCGAGAGAGAGAGAGAGCCGTGCTTTGAACTGGATTCTGTTCCAACTCTCACAGGTGTATAAAAAGACGGCGGCAGGCAAGCTTGGGGACATCAACCTCAAAGTGACAGAGCAAGAGAAGGAATTTGCCGGGAAGTCTGCTCAGTACCAGCGAGAAATGAAACACCTCCAGCGGCTGCTGCAAGAGAAGCAGGAATCCCTCGATGAAGCTCTGCAGCAGAAGAGGTAAGTTAATCCGAGGCTCCTTCCATAAACAAATTGCATCCAATTGGTTAGAAGAGTGAGGGGGGGGGGAGAATGCAGAACTTGCTGTAAGAGCCCCATCTGGTGTACTCTCTCTGCATTCGCTCTTCTTCCTCTTCTCTGCTGGATTGAAAATGCCACTCTCCTCCCCCACTCTCCCTCCCCTCCCTCCCTCCCCTCCACCCTCAGCCTTCAAAACCTTGAAGGAAGTAATTGATTGCAAGGGGCGACAACCAGCTTAACAAATCCTGCCTTCTGCTTGTCGCCTCTTCTTCCTGAAGAGGCGCAAGACGGACAGGAGCGATTAACTTTTGAACTCAGTTTTTAAGTCCTTCTCTCCAGAGTGAGTCTGTGGTCATATGCTGGCTGATTTCACAAGGATTTCCCCCCCCCCCAGCAAGGGACTGATCAGTCCCAGACGGTCAGTTCTCTTAGAAACCAACCAGAGAGGTCGGTTAACGATGCTTAGCAAAATAGTTCCTGAATGGGGAGGATTCTCATAGCGAAGACAGGTAACAAGCCAAGAATTTGTCAGCTCTTGGCTGAAGGAGGATTTTCTGTGTTAGAGTAATTCATAAGGTGTGATGCTTCTCTCTCCCCCCCCCCCACTGTGGGTGGGGAGGAAGGTGTCAGAGAATGTTTTGATGACTATGATTGTTTTTAAGCAACACAGGAGATGGATAATGGAGCAGTTTTCTTTCCAGATCATCTCTAACCATTGTTTGATAAAATAATGGAAGTCACAGTTCAAGCTGTGTGCCATCTGTGTCTATAATAACTACTCGCCTATTACAGGATAAATTGCATGATCAGACCACTGCTGATTTCCTTACAAAGTGTGCACGCTATGAATGAAACCACCTGTGCCACAATGCATGATGTATCACCTCCTTGTTTGGTATGTGCCTTATAGTGGAGGGGAAGGAGATGCGCCAGATGGGTTCAGTGCAGCACATGCCCCCAATGTGCAGGGAACACAGAATGCCAGCCTCTTACAAGATCTTTAAAAAGAATTTAAAAACATCTTCTCCATCTTTTCTCCCTCTGATGCAGCTTGGTAAAATGGATTATAATGAATTGATCATTCTGTAAATGCTCTGGTGGCCATCTAACTATGGTGCTTGTTTTTTAAAAATAAAAACATGCCCAGAAGATGTTTAAACAGAAGACCTTTCCCACGGAATGGGGCAGGTGTGTGTCCACTCAGCCAACTTCAGTGGCACCTAAACCTGCAACTTAAGAGTCTCTACTTCATGTTAAGGCTGCTTTTAACTTAGAAATCGGCCTAAGAGCCTTTCAGCCTTCCAAGGAAACTCTAGACAAAACCAGGTGCTAGGTGTTTATAATTCCTTCAGCGTGTAAGGGGGGGGGTGTTTGGGAGGGGGGACAATAGTAACATATATCAGTGTGGTGGTGAGCAAGATTATCATCATTAAAATCAAAACAGGTACTGCCTCCAGCCCTATAACCTAAAAACACATCATTAAAAAGTTAAAAAACAAACAACAGATGTTGAAAGAAGAGGAGAAGGCAAAACCCAGATACTGATTTTTAAAGTTAACAGTATTAAATAATGACCAATTGGAGAGAGGAAGGGCAGGGCTGATGGAATAGCCATCTTCTCCTCTTCTCTCCCTCTGATGTCACCTGGTAAAATGGATTATAATGAATTAATCATTCTGCAAATGGTCTGGTTAAACATCTAACTACGGTGACTATGGGGTTTTTATTTTATTTTTAAGTGATATACAAAATAGGTTGTAGGACAACGTGGTCGAAAGACTTTACTGAAGCCAGATTCCTTCAGTGTTGGGTTGAGTTCTGCTTGCAGTTCTTCTGAAATTGCTTTAAGTAGGAAATGTTTTCTTTTATGCTGCAGCCTATCATGCAAAAAACAGATTTCTGGAATCTCAGGTCAGCTATGTGGCTTTTGATCTGTGAAAGCCTTCCACCACCACTGCCCTTGTTCGAAGAATAACAGAAAGAGGGAATTATTGATTGGTGGTGGGGTTGTTCTTAAGCATCTGTAGCTTGGCAACGAGAATCAGAAGTGCTAGGCTAATTTCTAATGCTGTTGTTGATTTGTTCCCACCAGCTTACTTAAGGACAACATTTGTTGTCTGGGAAATTGTTCCCAACAGATAGAAATTTCAGCAACACATTAAAACTAATGTCAGGGAACAGACAACCTTAACCCTTCTTCTTCTTCTTCTTCTTCTTCTTCTTCTTCTTCTTCTTCTTCTTCTTCTTCTTCTTCTTCTTCTTCTTCTTCTTCTTCTTCCTCTTCCTCTTCTTCTTCTTCTTCTTCTTCTTCTTCTTCTTCTTCTTCTTCTTCTTCTTCTTCTTCTTCTTCTTCTTCTTCTTCTTCTTCTTCTTCTTCTTCCTCTTCCTCTTCCTCTTCCTCTTCCTCTTCCTCTTCCTCTCCTCCTTCTCCTCCTCCTCCTCTTCCTCCTCCTCCTCCTCCTTCCTTCTCCTCCTCCTCTAGAATACGTAATTGTATATCTATAGAAGGAGGGGTGCGTGCGTGATTGCGTAACCCTCTTAATACCATTAAGTGTTACATAAGTGAATAGTCAACAGAACAAGTGATAAAGCTGGTTGTACCATTTTAAAGGCTCACCTCCCGCTTTGCAAGAAGACTTTTGGTGGGTTTCCTTGGGTTCATATCATATGTTCTTTGGAGAATGTTAGTCCTTGAAGTTACATGGGCTAAAAAATGGAATTGAGTTTGTAAATCAGGGCATCAAGACTGGCAAAGTCTTTTGACAATTGTGCTTGAAAATGTTTCCTTGATTGATGTATTACTTACTGCTTATTACTGATGAAGGCCTGTAATATGTAGCAAAGGACTATATTTTTGAACAGCAGCATGTAGAGATTAATACATCATTGGAAGATTAGCTAAAATGCTTCATCTGTAAGTCAGCTCAATTAGACATTCTTATTTTTATTGTTGTACGATCAGATTACTGCTAGAACAATATGACATTTTTAAACTTTAAAAATTATATTAAAAGATTTTTTTTTTCATTTCTATGTGTTTACAGATAATCCTTTACAGTCTGTGACCCAGAAACCAAACCCTTAATCAATTTGTAGCTGTTAGGCAACTGAAAGATTTTACTATCTTTTTAAAATACTCTATTCTTGTGAACAATTTAAAATAAAATGAAATTTTTTTTTAAATTACCAGGCTTCTTCATTTGTTCCCTAATAGCACAGGATCTAAAACAGAATTTGACAATTTTTAAAGTACTGTCATCATTAGAATGTGCCTGGAGTACCTTGATATAAAATTTATTTAGTCTACCAGGAAACCTTCTTCGAATTGGAGATATATGAAAGCAATCAGGATCATTATAAATTTGATAGTGTAACAGTATGCTGTCTGTATAATAGCATATTGGTACTGTACCACTGACATGGCACAGTGGTTAGAATGTAGTATTGCAGGCTAATTCTGCCTACTGTCAGGAGTTCGATCCTGACCGGCTCAAGATTGACTCAGCCTTCCATCCTTCCGAGGTCGGTAAAATGAGGACCCAGATTGTTGGGGGACAATATGCTGACTCTATAAACCACTTAGAGCAACCCCCAGTCTGTGGACCGACACTGGGCCACGCCATGCCAGAAACTGGGCCACGCAAACAAGCGACGCCCCATCCGCGGCAGTATGCGAAACCACACCCCCTCTGGTCTGTGGAAAAAACTCTCTCCATGGAACTGGTCTCTGGTGCCCAAAAGATTGGGTGCCTCTGACTTAGAAAGTGCTGTAAAGCATGATGAAGAAGTATAGAAGCCTAGATGCTATTGCTGTTGCCATCTGGTTTTGATTGACCTTGAATGATGATCTTGAATGATTCTCCTCTCCGTGAGGAGAAGATGCAAGGCTGAAGACAAAAGAATGCAAACCAGCTAAGATGGAAGCCATGTCATTTCTTCAAGGCTGTGGAGAAATTTAGCCAGGCTTTGCTTTTTAAGTTTTCCATTCTGAAAAAAAAAAAAGAGATGTTGTCATTTGTCTGTCTGTACAGCAAATCGATATCTTATTATTTGCTGTCTTGCAACCTCATTAGCTGTGAGGAATCTCAAGAACTGCAAAGCGGATGGGGATAAATGACAACTTTATACGGTCGTTTGTCTGTAAAGTCTTCCATCTTGAATGAAAATTTCTAGTGGGCTCAAGGGAGCTAAGACCTCCAGGAAGTAAGTCAATTTTAGCCAGTAGGTGGTCTTGACTATCCAACTCACATTGTAGACCTTGCCGGCAGGTGAAAGGCAGTTTTAGAAACACAGTGAAGGACACAATTGTAGCCCTCAAAAGATTTGGACTGAATTGCCTTCAAGAGGGAAAAGTCCTTGCATACATAAGCCTAAGCACCCTATCATAGACAAGTAACTGTCTTGCCGTAAAACACCAAATTTTCTTACGAGAAAAATGCAACCTATGAAATTATGAATTATACCTTATTTGTAAGCTAAGCTAAATTAAACGGGAAGAGTGAGCAGAATTGAATATTATTGAAACCTATTTAGACTTCTGTTCCACACATAAATGTGATCTTTGCACCCAGGAAAGGTTACACGATTAATTTACATAATTATTCTTGTTATGTTTTCAACCCTTTACAACTAGGTTACAATTCTCAAACCAGGGCCATGCTGAACAGCACATACAATGCAGTCTTTGAACGCTACATAGGAAAAGATTGAATTAGGACGAGACAGCGCAACATTTACAAGCTGGGACAGGGCTAAGATTTTTGATGACTGCAGGCACGATTGCTTAAAAGATTTATTGGTGCAGAGATAGATTTCAAGAGCAGAAGATTATTGCAGATCTGTTCTCATCAGCAGTCATGTAATCTATCTAATTAGGGCTGATTGAACATCGAGAAGTGTGAAACCCAATAAAATCCAGGCACCAAATCATGTACAGCAAATTTTTCAACCTACTTCAAAAGAATGTACATAAGAGCAGAACTCCTGTTTGAGATTTCATATTTTTTTTTCTCCTAGGCTATGGGGAGTTGGACGCAGTTCCTATTTAAAAAATCTTAAAATGTTTGAATTCAAACAAATAATTTAAGCATTACTGAGCAGAAGAGGCTTTTAGGAGCTATGTGTTATTCTCTTCTGCCCTATAAGAAGATTTTTTTCTTCTGTGATTTATTTATTTTATTTATTTTATTTTATAAAATTTATATGCCGCCCAACTCCCGAAGGACTCTGGGCGGCTTACATCATAAAAAAATAAAACATATAAAAGCAATTAAAAAAAAAACCATCCATATTTGAAATAAAGCATTCACACAACCATGCATGGGCCAATCAGGGCAACTATTGGCCCCAGGCCTGCCGGAAAAGCCAGGTCTTAAGGGCTTTACGGAAGGCCAGTAAGGTGGGGGTAGTACGGATCTCGGGGGGAAGTTGGTTCCGCAGAGTCGGAGCGGCTACAGAGAAGGCCCTCCCCCGCGGTCCCGCCAGCCGGCACTGTCTGGCCGACGGGACCTGAAGAAGGCCAACCCTGTGCGACCTCACTGGTCGATGGGAGGAATGTGGCATAAGGCGGTCACGCAGATAAACTGGTCCTGAGCCATGTAG
>QLTV01012195.1:639397-699399 GCA_003457575.1 Thermophis baileyi
GCGGTGGCAGGGGAGTGTGCAGCAGGGGGGTCATGGGGGGGTCGAGGCATTAGAAAGGTTGAGAACCACTGGTATAGGGTTTCCTGCCTAAGCAGGGGGGTGAACTAGAAGACCTCCAAGGTCCCTTCCAACTATTCTATTCTATTCTATTCTATTCTATTCTATTCTATTCTATTCTATTCTATTCTATTCTATTCTATTCTATTCTATTCCATTCCATTCCATTCCATTCCATTCCATTTCACTGGAGAAATTTCCTGACAGTTAGAACAATTAATCAGCGCAATGACTTGCCTCCAGAAGTTGTGGGTGCTCCATCACTGGAGGCTTTTAAGAGGAGGCAGGACAGCCATTTGTCTGAAATAGTATAGGGTTTCCTGTCTGAGCAGGGGGTTGGACTAGAAGACCTCCAAGGTCCCTTCCAACTTCTATTATTCTGTTCTGTTCTGTTCTATTCCAAAATTGTGCTGATGCACCATCATTTGCAGGTTGCCCTGTGGTTTTTAACGGAAACACTCAGCAAGATACTAGTTTGATTCAATGGCATCTAAGTGGAACTGGAATGAATGTGAACATTGGTCTACCAGGCAGGTAACAGCTTCTTTATCATTATGAGCAATAGAAAGATACCAGGCACACCTATCTTGGAATCCTGAACTTTTTTCTCATTAACTGGAAGGTATCAAGTGCAAGTAATAGTTCTCAGTGAATTTCTTGTGAGACAAAAGGCAAATGGAAGAAATAATAACAGAGCAAACATATATAGAAATTAATCAGCAATTCATATTCTTGCAAACCCTACCTCATTGGAAAACAACCGACCGGAAATAACAGCAATAACATGGTTAGGCTATTTTTAAATACCCAGCAAAAATGCCATCAGCCTAGAGTGAATTCAGGGCTCTAAAAAAGTAAGACAAGTAAAGATATTCGGAATGTAAATCTGTATTTTTCTTTCTGTGAGCATTAGATGAAACAGGGGGACGGATAGGACATCATCTATCTCCAGTCTACAACACCGTCCTTTGAACAGTTCCAAGAAGGCTCCACACCCATTTGCACCACTCAGGGGACCCTGATGACACAGATAAACCTCCAGGTGACCTTAAGGACTCTCTAAAAGAATGCAGATGCCCAGCTGTCTGCAAGGAGTGTAAATCCTTCCATTTCCCACCATCCAGTCAGAGCTGAAGAAGCTCCTTGGATGAGAAGCGAAACGTCTTCAAAGATAAAGCAGAAAGTCCCGTTGCCTCTTGAAAAAAAAAGCACCTTTGGGACAACCATGACCAGGATGACTGAGTATCTCCATAGACATTAGACGAAACAGGTATTGGCAACTCTGCAAGAGGATTTTCCAAAAGATGGGGGGGGGGAATACCACCAGCATTTAACTGGAGTTACAACCATGGGAAACTGGCTTTCTCTCGCCAGTTTGAAGAGAAGCTGCGTGTTTGTTTGTTTTCTCTAATTAAGCCTGCATGACTTTGATGTTTTACATAGTCATGGCAACCTGCAATTTACTGGCGCCTCCAGTGATACTCCGGCTGCACCATCGCATTCTTTCGTTCCATTTGCACACCTCCTTCCCTTTCTTCTTCTTTCCAGGCCGTTTGTTAATCCACCAAACACACTCGCACAGCACACAGTTCAACATGAATTAATTGGGCCCTTAATGCTTCTTGCAAGCACACTGGTTTAATTATTATCTTTTTTTTTTATAACCTCTGGGCTTAAGTAGCCACTGCAATTTCCCACTCTCCTCTTCTTTTCAGCCGTGGGTATTCTTGACACTGAATTGCAAGGAAAAGCACCTGAGGAAGAAGGGAAAGGAAGTACCTTGTTGGAGGATTCTTTGGATGACATAGGCACAAGACCGACCACAGTAAGTGACATTCTTAGTTCCCTGCTGAAAGACAGGGTATTAGTTATGAGCTGTCTTTAACAATCCCCGAATTGTGATCAAAGCTCAAAGTAATTTTTAAAAAAACAACAATCCAGACTTATTACATGTAAAAAGAAATTAAGATTTATTAGGACTGTCTTGGAACTTTGTGGTTAAATTTCTACCTGTGCCATTCAAAGGGTGGGAGGAAATCTGTAGAACCTCAGCCCTTGTTCAGGAATAATAAGAACCATGCATCTTCTAGTAGATACACAGAATACAGAAAGTCCTCGACTTACGACCACAATTGAGCCCAAAATTTATGTTGCTAAGTGAGACAGTTGTTAAGTGAATTTTGCCCTATTTCATTTGCCTTTCTTGCCACGGTTGTTAAGTGAATCGTTGCAGTTAGTAACCTGGTGGTTCAGTGAATCTGGCTTCCCCATTGATTTCGCTTGTCAGAAGGTCGCAAAAGGTAATCACATAATTCCGGGACGCTGCAACCGTCATAAGTATGAGTCAGTTGCCAAGTGTTTGAATTTTGATCACGTGACCAAGGGGATGTTGCAACAGTCATAAATGTGAAAAACGGTCATAAGTCACTTTTTTCCAGTGCCGTTGTAACTTCAAACAGTCACTAAATGAACTGTTGAAAGTCGAGGTGTACCTGTATCTACACATAATCTTCTAGATGAGCATTTTAAGATGTTGATCTATCTATTTAGAGTACAGATAAGGCACTTCTGATGATGAAACTACAAATAAAAACAAACAGAAATTTGTTTTGGGTAATCAGTACAAAATATGAACCGGAAAAAACAACACAGTAAAGCCAAAACAAAAAACAAAACCACATTTTTTGGCAAAGAATGTATTCAGAAAAACTCAAGTAAGTTAAATATTAAAACCCATACATATTTGTGTTAGATTGTGGATGTGTGTGTGTGTGTGTGGGTGGGTGGGTGATGAAACAATCCATTTGTCATGGAAAATGCGTTGGGTAATGAGAAAATGGTTATGGTCATACCTGAAGCAATAATGTCCAGAATTCACAATTTTCTCATAGTTTTTTTCTCTATATATTTCTTATGTATTTTTCCCTAATAAGTTAAATTTCCCTCCATCCGAAGCCTTCCTACTTACCCAGGCTTAGAAATCACCTATTTCAAGATTAATATTCACCTGTAACTCAGGGGTGGTTTCCAACTTACCTCGCTGCCGGTTCGCTCCCTCCCGCGCCTTGTGGGCACGCCTCGTGGGCGTGCACGCGCTTCACACACGCGTGCTTCACACGCACGCGCAGTAACAAAAAATCTGGGGGAAAAAACAAAGCCAAAAAAAAGATGGCGACCGCATGCACAGTGCCGGAAGTCGGCTTCTGCACATGCGAGAAGGAAAAAAAAAATTTAAAAAAAATTCAAAAAAAAAATTCAAAAAAAAATTCAAAAAAAAAGATGGCGGCCCCCACGGACCGGCACTGACCGATCCGGTTTGGTGACGTCATCATGACATCACCAGCGGGCCGCTACCGGTTCGGGAGAACCGGTCCAAACCGGGAGGAACCCACCCCTGCTGTAACTGAAGAAATTGTTGGAGACTGGAGCAAAAATCTTTTAGGCTTTGAAAGTCCTGCCTAGACCACTTGAGTGTCCAATATTTGGTGACAATTGAAAATTGGCATTAAGATTCCCTGCTGTTTTCATGCCAGATTTCCACGAAAGCACATGAACAAAAGTTTTGGATTCAGCTCTAAAAAGCTGCTTTGAACTATGAATGTTGAACCTCTCTCAGTGGTTCATTAAAGCAGCTATGTGCATTTCCAGGAGCAACAAAGGATTCTCAAAGCAGATTTGCCTGCTTTAATGAATTGCCAAAGGTGCCCATTATTTTTCAAGTATGGTTGTTTCCATTGTGAATGTTCAAGTCCATTTATATGTCCATTTATATTCTGTGACAAGAGATTCCCAGTTAATCCTGATTGTATGGATTGTGGTGGAATACAAATGTAAGAAAGAAAGAAATTTCCAGGATTATATTCTGTGGCATTGCTCAAGAAGAGCAAAGCATCAATGATAATATAGTAAGAAAACACATGTATATAGGACTAAAGTGGAGTAAATAAGGAGAACTTAGGCAAAAAGGAAAAAAATAAGATCCAAATAATGTATAAAATTAGTTTTGTCCTTAAGCTTGTAATAGAATCTTGGCTGTATAGGAACAAACTGTTTCATCATCTTGTCTTTGGAACATAAAGACATTTTTAAAAAGGGCACAAACCTTGAATTCGTTCCTTAACGCGAGGAGTACACGTTTCCTTCCATCTATGTAAAATAATTCTCTTTGCTGAGCCCCAGGCTTGATAAAGCCAAAGTGCTTCATAAAATATCACATTCCTTCCTAAAATGTGGATTTTGACATTTGACATTTCAGTGCTTATGACTTCTGGTCACTGCTGAGTAGAATAGATTTTTTTTTAAAAACCTACCGAGGTTTTTTTTTTTTTTTTTGAAAGTATACCATACAGATTAAAACATAAAACCATCCATAAAATTTACAACATAAAAACAAACTAAAATAATCAGGTGAATACTTTCTAGTAAATTATCCAATAAGCAGCGTCCATAACCCGCAATAAACTGTTTTATGGCAAATTTTCTTCTCATCTGATGAGATCCTTTCTATGAGTCATGTCTTGTCCTCAAGAAGAAAACAGCAAACTGCAATTCCAAAGTTCAGACGCTGATCTTTCTGATGTGTTGAATTGTGGTCACACAGTTCACATTACTGAAACATCTTTCCTGAAGCACATTTAAGTAATAAATTATGGTAAAAGTAGTTCAGATTTTGCCAGACAATTTTCTGATGTAGACATTAAAAGACTGAGATTAACCAATACTTTTGGGTTTGTTTTATCATGATCTTCCATTTTTTTGCTCCTGTTTGTCACACCAGCTAGGCAGGTACAGTAATGCAGAAGAAAAAGAAGAGGGCTCTGTTTTATTGGGTTTTAATACAGGTAGTTCTCAATTTAAGACCACAATTGAGCCCCAAATTACTGTCGCTAAGCGAAATTTCTGTACAGAAACATTTCAGAGTGATGAACAGTGTTTTCTGCCCTCGGTCTGAATGGGAGACACTTTCACTCAGTTTCACAGACCTTCTGAATTATTGTTTGAAAAGGATGACTTATCAGAAGCGCTTTCAGATGCTGGTGAATTTGGAGTTTGTAACTGCTGTATTCCATCCGTCTGCTGATAATTACTTAGTTTTCATTATGTAACTGGGCTACTTGTCTTCATTCGATTAAAATCAAAGGACTGGAGGGAGCAAACGAATTATAATGTAGCCTCTAGATAACATTTGGTATTAATATAATGATTGTTAACTTTTGTGTTGTTTGCAGAGATTGCTAATATTGGCAGGTTTGTCAACAGTCAGAAAGGTGATGGAGAACGTAAGACACAGAAAACAAAGTGGGAACCAGGCTCTTGATGATGTATCTGTTACAAGCAAGAAACCCAAATCCACAAACTTACAGAAAGAGGCAAGATTTGTATAATATAATCTTTTAAACAATTAAATATCCTTAGACCAGGGGTGACAAACTCAAGGCCCGGGGGCCGGATACGGCCCGCAGGGTGCTTAGATGTGGTCCGTGGGGCCGCCCTGATAACATCAAAGGACCAGCCCGCTGTGCTTCTGCCAGCGAAAACGGGCGGCCCTCCCAAGCTCTGTTTTTGCTGGCAGAGGGTTGCAGGAGGCCATTGCAGCCGAAAACAGATATTACAGATATATTTTCTCTGGCAGAGCACTCGGGCCACCACAGGCGCCCCCGACATGAGTGACGTTGAGCTGGCCACACCCACCCTGGCCACGCCCACTCTGGCCCCCTGAGGTCAAACACAACCCTGATGCGGCCCTCAATGAAATCGAGTTTGACACCCCTGCCTTAGACGTATGATTTTGTGGCTCGCCTTACAAGTAGTTTACAGATCTAGTTAAATTTTTATCTTTGGTTGCAACACTGTTAGGTACCATTTCTCCTTTATTGATTTAGCAGGTAATATTATCTTTCATAGCAATGAAAGATTCCAGGTGTAGCACTTTCCCACCTGAGGTTCAAATTGGACCGAAAAAACTAGGAGAGGCTTAACATCTTTCCAGGAGGTCTGGTACAGAAGGAGGAGACAAGCAAAGAGCATCAATTACAGTGATCAGGAAGCCATGGAACCACAAGAGCTTTGCTGAGTTACACCATAGGCTCATCCTAGTGACATTGTCTGGGTCATCCAAATGCATTCTGAAAGGTGACAACTCTTTCCCACTTTCGTTAAGCCTCCTTGGGAGGACAACCAAACAGTATCTCCTTTCTCCCTGCCTGTAATGCCAGCGTTTGATTCACAACATATCTGAAACAAGAAATCATACACTACAAGGTGTGATTTCTCGTTTCAGATATGATGTGAATCCAAGTGAACGTACAAGGTGAACAATTTCATTTCTATAGTGCCAAAAGAGCAAGCCAAGCACGCCCTCCCCTCTCCGTGTTAACACGTTAATTAGTAGAACAGTGGTTGTAGAATAGGCTAACAAAGTTCACAAGAACTTTTAAAAATCTTCTGCTCCATGGAATGTCGGGTTAATGTTTGCATCGTAGCCCAAGCTGTTAGTTTGTATTGTTGAAAGGAACAGGAGTCTGATTTATGCACGTGTTTTCGCTGTCTAATTATTTGGTGGGTTTGGGTATCAGACAGAATTAGATAAAGAATAGAATTTGAAGATTTGAAACAATACATGAATAGTTGGTCCTAGGAAAGATAGGAAAGAACTGATCTATTTTACCAGCAGAAACAAATTTGGTTGAAGGCAAATTAGCTAACCATATCTTTGATCCTGGAAATATGGAATGGATTTGCTTTGCTTTTTGAACATTTAGAGAATCTTGGTTATAGCAATAGCAGTTAGACTTATATACCGCTTCATAGTGCTTTACAGCCCTCTCTAAGCGGTTTACAGAGTCAGCATATTGCCCCCAACAATCTGGGTCCTCATTTTACCCACCTCAGAAGGATGGAAGGCTGAGTCAACCTTGAGCCGGTGAGATTTGAACCGCCGAACTGCAGCTAGCAGTCAGCTGAAGTAGCCTGCAGTGCTGCACTCTAACCACTGCGCCACCTCGGCTCCAGCAGGCTATGTCAGCAGCCTATGTCAGCAGGCTAAAAACCTTCTGGAGAAGATTCCTTCAGAATTCCCACTCACTGTTTGGGACGACTGAGAATCCATCCAGATATATCAACACAGCTGGAACAAAAGAGATTAGAAAAGCTGTTTTGGAACCATTTAGTTTGAAGTAGATAAAGAGTTTTATTAGATCAGGCCAAAGATCCATCTAACAGCAGGATTTTCTTTCCAAACAAGCCAATGAAATGCTTCCAGACCACTTCTAGGTACAGCATCCATATTATCAATGAATGCCCAATGTTTGGGGTGCTTTAATTCAGACTGGTGCACTAAGCAGGAAGTTGGATTGACCTCTTACAACTGGCCAAGCTCCATCAGTCATTCCTCCCCAAAACAAAACTAGATGTAAAGTGGATGAAAAGTACAAAGCCCTCCATTACAAAAGTCACTCCTGAAACATGGCGGTGCAGAGTCATTGATCTTAAGAAAACTCACTGTTCCTCCACTAGTAGAAAAGCTCATGAGGTACCCAGCAGACATGGAGGAAATGGCTATTAAAGATATCTCCTCCAAAGTGGGACCTTAGACTCATGCAGTCAGATTCATTACTAAGGAGTTACAACTGAGTTAGAGGATGGATTGGCATGGTGCCAACATCTGTTCAAAATCCTCCATATCTTACCATGCCTGATACCCAGTGATTGGCTGAAGTCAAAATGAGCTTCCTAGACTGAGAAGATAGTTCTTATGTTTCGAACCTTGGTGAGTCTTCTGAAATCAAGTTGACTTTCCAGAATGATACTTGGGGTTCCTTGTGGAAGGAAGGGATTCAGTCAAAGCAGCAGCATAGCAATAAGCATTGCTTATTGGTGTCTCTTGTATTGCATTGTAGACCAAAGTTGCAAGCGTGTAAGATTCACAGAGATGCAAAATAATCTATTACTGTACATCTGACCAATGGTTTACTACCCCCGTAGATCCACTTCTGATGATATCGTGTAAATATCATACAGTCACCCCATTGTAAATTGTAAATAAATTGTAAACAAACAAACCATCTCAAATTTGTTTGCTTTTTTCCCCCCCACCCCCTTCCTTAGGTGGGTCTGATCAGTGGAATCTGTGTCATTGTCGGAACCGTGATAGGTTCAGGAATTTTTATTTCTCCAAAGTCTGTTCTGGCTAATGTTGGAGCAATCGGACCTTGCTTGGTTATTTGGGCAGCCTGCGGAGTGTTGGCCACCTTAGGTAAACTGTTTCTCGTGCTCTCCATTTCTTTCTTTCTTTCTTTCTTTTTTTTACAGAAAGCAAAGCCAAGCTTCTTTTTCACATCCTTTCTTCCGTTGCTCTGTTTCGATGGAAATCAAATTTGACATTTGCCGCCCCCAACCTTCAGGGACTGCTGATGGGTTACGGAAAGACGGCTTATCACACTCACCTATTTGATTCCTCTTTTGGTGTCTGCTTCTCTGACTCAATCGAGAGAGCGCTGCTTACTTTTCTGGTGGTAGGGTGCAGTGGTTACACTGGCAGGTTAGCCATGGGGAAACTTCTGCTGACATTCTGCTCATCATCTGCAGGTATCTTCAGGGTATGGTTAAAAAAAACAAACAACTTGATTTCTAGTAAACGACACCTTTCTCAACAAACGGAGTTAAGGGTCGTTTTTATTTAGCAGCCCTGGTTAAGGCAGGTCTGGCCATCAGTATTAATGCTGAAACTCCACTTTCAGGGGCACTTTGTTTTGCTGAACTGGGCACAACGATCCCCAAATCAGGAGCAGAATATCCTTACCTGTTGGAAGCCTTTGGGCCCATCCCTGCCTTCTTGTTTTCCTGGTCTAGTCTCATGGTCATCAAGCCCAGCGCCTTCGCCATTATCTGCCTGAGTTTCGCAGAGTATGTGTCAGCTCCATTTTACCCAGGATGTGACCCTCCCGTGGTGGTCATTAAGTGCCTGGCTACAGCAGCCATTGGTGAGTCTTTAGCCTTAAAGGAGGGAAACCAATTTAGAGATGGAAGCCGAAGTAGATCTGGAGGAGAACCATTGGGGCAACCATGAGCTGGATGACTGAGAATCTCCATAGACATCTGGAGGAGGAGAAAGAATGGAAGACGATCTTTGCCAGTCTTATACAGCTGGAAAGAGATTGTGGCTCTCTAGGCGGCATCATTGAGCCAGCTTGGTCTAGCGGTTAAGGCACCAGGCTAGAAAGCAGGGAGCCATCAATTCAAGTCCTGCTTTAGCTGTGAAGGCAGTTTCACTTTGGGCCAGAGTGTTCTCTCAGCCCAACCCACTTCGCAGGGGTGTTACTGTGAGACAAATAGAAAGAGGGTGTTGGATAAGTTTGCCACCTTGGGTTATTTGTACAAATAATAAAGGTGGGATGCAAATGATAGATAGATGGATGGATGGATGGGTGGGTGGGTGGGTGGATGATTGATAGATAGATAGATAGATAGATAGATAGATAGATAGATAGATAGATAGATAGATAGATAGATAGATAGATAGATAGATAGATAGATAGATAGTTTTTAAAATTGATTTCCCTCCACAGGAAAGAAAATCTGTGAACAATGTGCTGAATGCAATAATTTTACCCTTCTGTCCTATTTACAATTTAGTAGACACTTGGAAAGATCTCAACATCATACTTCTCTTCCTTAAAGAATATTTTGTGGTTAGAAAAATAAATATAGACGAATGATTGAAAAACCTGGGAAGGTTTTAATGAAACATGACGTTGACGTCTGAACCCTCTATAAAAGGCCACAAATGAAACTGAGCAATTGTACCCTACATGCCTTCTCTGTCCACATCTACATTTTCAGACTGGGCTAAGAACGAAGAGCGAGGAAAAAACAATGTTTTAAACGATTTTATCACTCTTCCTTTGTCTTGCAGTGGCCATTACAGTCCTGAATTCACTGAGTGTGAAATGGACGAGCTATGTTCAGAACATTTTAACTGCTACTAAAATGGTGATTGTCATAATTATCATTGTAAGTGGCATCGTTCTCTTGGCCAAAGGTATGTTGTTGTCCCTTATAAAGATACATAAACTCCCCTACGTTGTCAGCAACCAGATGGAGAAAGTCTGCAAACTGCAGGATTCCAAGCTAGCCTGGCCATAGGGAATTTTTGGAGCAGAAATCCAGTAGATCTGGGGAATGCTAAGTGGAAATGACCCCCTAAATGACCCCTTCTTTGTGGCAGCCCCTCAAATACTGGAACACTGGAATACATGTCACCGCTAGTCCTTTTTTTCTCTAGACTGGCCATACCCAATTCCTGCAACCCGTTCTTCATATTGTGCTTCATCACTGGAGGTTTTTAAGAAGAGACTGGACAGCCACTTGACTCAAATTGTAAAGGGTCTCCTGCTTGAGCAGGGGGTTGGACTAGAAGACCTCTAAGATCCCTTCCAACTCTATTCGGATTGATTAAAAAAGGCTGATCTGCAAAGACAAAGTCCTACTGCAAAGACTGGGTTTATAGTCTAGTCTAGTCTAGTCTAGTCTAGTCCAGTCCAGTCCAGTCCAGTCCAGTCCAGTCTTCTTATATACAGGTACCGTAGTTCTCAGCTTATGCCTATAAGGAAGCCTGTCAATTACAGTCATAAGTCATGATGGTTATTAAACAGATCACCCATGTGATCATGTGATCAACCTGATTTTACTACCTTTTTTGCGGCTGTCGTTAAGTGAACAAATTGTTCGTTATGGGGTGTTTTTCCCAAAAACCATCAGTAAATGCTGGTTTTCAGCAAAATTGTTGTAAATCACAGTCATTTGACTTCAGAATCCTGCAAAGGGCTCTAAATGCAGGCTGGTTACTGAGTGCCCAGCATGCAGTCATGTGACCATGAGGGTGATCCCGGCTTTCAGAATTTTGGAACTGGGTCATAGGTATCTTTTGGGGATCAGTTGTAATTTTGAATGTCACTAAGCAGCCAATTGTAAGTCGAGAACTACCTGTATCATGCTTTTCTTGGGGCTCATTTCATAAACTTCCTTGTAAATGAAAAAAAAAAAACCCATCTCAAAACTGTTACTGAAACTTAAAATGGAAGAGTGTTTGTTGTGTGTGCATGTCTCTCTCTGTGTGTGTGTATGTGTGTGTGTGTGTATGTGTGTGTGAGAGAGAGAGAGAGAGAGAGAGAGGGAGAGAAGGAAAAAGAGAATGAGAGAAAAGAGAATGAGAGAGAATGAGAGGAAAAAAGAGAATGAGAGAGAGACAGCGATTCCTTCCCCTCTACAACATAAGTAATGGGAAACATACATTTTAAAAATATTTATTGCATTGCTTTTAAATAATTTCTCTCTCATTGCTCAGTGTAAAGAATGCCTACACGGCATCCTAGAGACTTGATGATTTGTTGTTGGAAAATTTTTTGTAGGGTGCTCTTCAGATCATTCGCTGCATACACTATTCATATAGGATTTGTTTTGTTTTTCAGGAAACACAAAAAATTTTAACAATTCTTTTGACAGTTCCTCAATTTCCGTGGGAGGCATAAGCCTGGCATTTTACAGTGGACTCTGGGCCTATGATGGATGGTAACTTGTTTACATTTTTCTAATTTCTAATTAAATCGTTCCCACCGGTAGAGAATTCTGAAGCATGACACCTGAAAACAGCAGCAGTTGAACTGATATTACATGTTTTGATGTTTCGTAGAGATGAACAATCAAGGTGAAACTCCCTTCTCCTTTAGACTGACTAAGCACAGGCAGCTACAGAATCTCAAGTTTCGGCTGGGAATGGCTGCTATTTTAGATGGCTTCTAAATAAGCTTTAGAAGATGATGGCCAGGGCAAAGAGGACCTTTTGGTCTTGAAGGCAGGCATGGAGAACTGCATTGCTGCTAAACCACAATTCTCATTGTCCCAAGACCAGTGATGTGAAATACTAGGAGTTGCAGTTCAGCTGCATGTGGAGTGCCACATAAGTCCTCAACTTATGATCAGAAAATATGTCATTAAATAAAGCAGTCATTAAGTGGGGCATCACATGATCACACCTGATCTTTACAACCTTTTTTTTGCCAGTTGTTAAGTGAGACATCACTTGACTGCAACTTGTGACCTTCTCTGCCTGGGGAAGGCATCAGGAAACACCTTATTTCCTTCTGCAGTTCGACTAAAATTATATAACTACAGTAATGTTATTTTCTATAAAACATGGAAATAATATTGTGTCTTAATTATGTTAAGATTTTATAACAACCTACATATTGTAACTGATGGCTGCAGCATCTTCTTATTGGCTTTCCAGTGATTTTCCATTGGAAAAATCTATTGCCTATTAAATCTATTGCCTAAAAATCTATTAAGGAAAGAATGATAACTAAACTTTGATAGCCTGTGAGAGAATTGAGTAAATTCACAATGGACAAACTACCATCAATAGAATAACACGCTTACACCAATATCAGAGGAAGTAATGCTAGTGGAGACTATATCTTGAACATGGGTTTCTTACTGGTTGACCCGCATGGATAGAAGTTTAGAGGGGATTTCCAGCTGGCTTGTCTGAGATACTTGAATAGGACATTCCACAGCATGGCTGTAGCCATCATCAATACTTAATTTTATAGCCTGCTGTGGTTTATTAACTCCCAGCAGATTCTGTAGAGGTTTCCTTCTAAATTTGCATAATTTAGGATTGCAGTTTGGACAGAGTAACTATTGGTGTTTCTTTTCTTCCAGGAATCAACTTAATTATATCACAGAGGAGCTTAAAAATCCTTACAGGTAAGGTAGGAGAGGGCAACAGCATTTTATTTGGACAACAGCAGGAATCTAAAAATGGACATTTCCATCAAGGGCCCTGCTTTGAAATAATAGCAATAGCACTTAGGCTTTGATAATGCTTCATAGGGCTTTACAGCTGTCTCTAAGCGGTTTACAGAGTCAACATATTGCCTCCAACAATCTGGGTCCTCATTTTACTGACCTCGGAAGGATGGAAGGCGGAATCAACCTTGAGCCGGTCAAATAAGTTGCATGTCATGTAGGGCAGCTATAAACATTGAGGAAATAAATAAATGCAAGATGGGCCACATAGCCAGTGTGAACATTCTGTGGTCCAACCTCTTTTTCATTACAATAAATCTACATACTCTGAATCAAAGAGTCGGGGTGGCGCTGTGGTTAGAATGCGGTATTGCAGGCTAACTCTGCCCACTGCCAGGAGTTCGATCCTGACTGGCTCAAGGTTGACTCAGCCTTCCATCCTTCCAAGGTGGGTAAAATGAGGACCCAGATTGTTGGGGGGATATGCTGACACTGTCAACCACTTAGAGAGGGCTATAAAGCAGTGTGAAGTGGTATATAGTGCTATTGCTGCTGCTATTGCTATCTGCAAGAATCTGACGGCTGCTTCAAGGGATATCTTTTGAATCGGGTAAACCCAACCTCCTATTTTGGAATTACTTTTAATGAAAAGTAATTAATAAATTGATGAATAACTCAACCCATCAAAGATTAGAAAAACCTAGCAGGAAGACGGTATCTTTGGATTTCGTGGAGTGGCTAAATCGATAATCTTTGAGGGTATGAAAACATGGAGTAGGAACTCCTTTTCTAAAATAGCAATATTTGAGCATCATCTAAAGACAAACCTTATCAAGATAACTGAGCAGTGGAGAGCATTATCTATAAACCAAGTTCCTTTTCTTTATAAATATTGTTTGTTCAGCTACAAACATATGGAGATATAATTAACTACCAAGCTTAAATATACGCATGAATTAATGCCATGTATTTTCACATTGTTTAGAAATCTACCACTCTCTATAATAATTGGAATCCCCCTGGTCACGGTGTGTTATATTTTGATCAATATTTCTTATTTCACGGTCATGACAGCCACAGAACTGTTGCAGTCTCAAGCAGTTGCAGTGGTAAGTATCATAGGGAATTGCATGGACACAAATTGTGTCCATGCAATCTGTTGTGTAGCTGTGATACTTTTTGGGGGAAGACGCAAAATGGCCACACATTCAAACTGAACTGTGTGAACTCTCCAAAAAATAATCTTTTGGGTGGACAAACTTGATCCAATATATAAAAAAAGGTGACTTCTGACCATTTTTCACATTTATGACCATTGCAGCATCCTCGTGGTCATGTGTGATCAAAATTCAGATGCTTGGAAACTGACTCTTATTTATGACGGTTGCAGTGCCCCGAGGTCATGGGATCCCCTTTTGCGACCTTCTGATAAGCAAAGATAACGGGGGAAGCCAGATTCACTTAACGATCATGTTACTAACTGCACAACTGCAGTGATCCACTTAACAACTGTGGCAAGAAAGGTGGCAAAATGGGGAGGGGGGAATTAACAATTCACTTAGCAACAAAAATTGTGGGTTCAGTTGCAATTGTAAGTTGAGCACAACTGTAAAGAAGACACATATGCACCTCATTAGGGAAAAAAACAGATAGATTTTTCCAAAACCCTTGCATTTATAGCCTCCTTTTTGTACAATTAGCCTTGTGAGCTTCACATTTTAAAGCGATGTGCTTTTTCTCTTCCATCTCTGCAGACGTTTGGGGATCGAGTCCTTTACCCCGCTTCTTGGATTGTTCCTCTCTTCGTGGCACTTTCAGCCCTGGGGGCAGCCAATGGGACTTGCTTCACGTCTGGCAGGTAAAACTCAGAACAGCCTAGTATGATGTTTTAATAATCGAGTCGCGGTATCTTTCATGGCCAATACATCGCCCTGCTACTTAGCTCGAAATTCATGCCGTTGCTTTAAAGACACTAAATATGCTGTCAAAACAGACTGCAGAAGCTAATTCATTCTGTCATCAGGTGAGGCCTTGGAAAAGATGAAAAGCTGTAATTTACAAGGTAAAATCTAAAAAGGTTGAATTTGAAAGATTCTTGGCTTTTCCCCCAGTCTGGATCTATTTCATTCATCGGTGCTGCTTTTTAAAAAAAATCCGCAGCCCCGATCCAAACACAACACAAGAACTATTTTCTATCAGGCTGACGCTGAAATCTCATCCATGATGGAAAATGGTGTCTTTGGTGATTTTTTTTTCTGTAGCAAGTGAGGAGAGGATTTTGGGGTCAGACCGCAAAGCTAGAGACAAATTTCATGGTTAATTAGCAGCCTTGTTTCTCAATGGAGCGGTTCTGGGCTTCTTAGGTGTCTTCTTTAATTCACGCGATCGTTTTTAAGAGACAGAAACTGCTGTTGCAGCATTTTCTTAAAGAATTGTGTAAATTTAATGGTCCGAAGGAGGACTTGGCAACATCAGTTCATACCTCTCCAATGCTCCTGGTAAAAGGGATGTGGTACATTAGGATGACTGAAAAAAAATAGTCTTTTACCTTTTCGGTTCCTAGGGGAAAATTTGGGGGGGAGGATATCAGCAAAAGAAGCTTAAATCTTACTTTTTCACTCTCATTTATTATAGTATAGGCCAGATGGAGAATTAGTTTGGTGTAATGGTTAAGGCACCAGGCTAGAAACCAAAAGATCAGAATTTTATTCTGTCATAGACCAGAACAAATAAAAACACTCAATAAATATACAATTAAAAATTATAGAATAAAATAATAAACAGATAAAATCCAGTCTGTCAATTATACATGGTCTAACTATACTAAAATCACAATCCATAAACCAAAAGATCATGAGTTTATAGTCCCACCCTAGGCACAAAGCCAGCTGAGTGACCTTGGGCCAGACACTTTCTTTCAGCCCTAAAAAGGAAGAAGTGGCAATTCCCCGCCCCCCCGCAAAAAAAATCTTGCCAAGAAAATGGCAGAGACTTGTCCAGATGGTTGCTAAGAGTGAACACTGACTTGAAGGAATAAAATGAAATGAAATGAAATGAAATGAAATAAAATAATAAAATAAAATAAAATAAAATAAAATAAAATAAAATAAAATAAATAAAATAAAATAAAATAATAAAATAAAATAAAATAATAAAATAAAATAAAATAAAATAAAATAATAAAATAAAATAAATAAATAAAATAAAATAATAAAATAAAATAAAATAAAATAATAAAATAAAATAAAATAAAATAAAATAATAAAATAAAATAATAAAATAAAATAAATGATCTTAATGCATTAGAGATGCGAGATTCATTCCGTGTCTTGACATTGTCAACCGCTTTGATCAAACCAAATGCAATTTTTCTCCTTCCTGCCTCCAAATCTTAACGTTGCATACCATGAAAAATCCAAGTGTCCTGAGAATCATCTTGCGTTCTTGCTGCATTGACTATTTTTTTTGTTTTGTTCTTTCTGAGCATCAATATAGATATCTAGAAGAGAACATTTTGTTCAGCTTGGACAGCTTTTCTTACCTTTCCGTGTCAAGCAACACTGCCCCAAATCCTTCTTTTTCTTTTTTTTTACAAAACTGTTGACATTATAACAGATTGATCTTTGATGCCACTGAATAGCCTTTTGTCCAAAATACAGGTAGTCTTCAATTTACAAGTTCATTTAGTGACCGTTCAAAGTTACGATGGCACTGAAAAAAGTGACTTATGACCGTTTTTCACATGACAGTTGCAGCATCCCCATGGCCATGTGATCAAAATTCAACCGCTTGGCAACTGACTCATATTTATGACGGTTGCAGTGCCCCGTGGTCACGCGATCCCCTTTTGTGACGTTCTGACAAGCAAAGTCAATGGGGAAGCCAGATTCACTTAACAACCGTGTTTCTAACTTCACTTAACAATTGTGGCAAGAAAAGTTTTAAAATGGGGCAAACTCACTTCACAAATGTTTCACTTAGCAACATAAATTTTGGGCTCGATTGTGGCCATAACTCGAGGACTACCGGTATCTGAGCTTGGTTGTTTTCTTGCAGACATTTCATTACCAAACTAGATAATATCATACTTTGCTTTTCTAGGCTTGCTTATGTAGCAGGACGTGAAGGGCACATGTTAAAGGTTTTATCCTACATCAGCGTTAAACGTTTAACGCCGGCACCCGCTATTATATTTTATGTAAGTATAATATCTCAAATAGCAAAATAAAAGTTTCTAGCTTCAAACAAAAAATCTGTCAAATTTGGCTCTATAATTTAATTTTAATAGAACAATAAGTGTTGGAAAGAGGTCTTCTAGACCAACCCCCTGCTCAGGCAGGAAACCCTATACCAGGGGTCAGCAACCCATGGCTCTGGAGCCGCATGTGGCTCTTTCATCCCTCTACTGCGGCTCCGTCGCTCAAAACATGCGTCACAACCGCCAATCTGTGATACCCGCGGGCACGTGGTTTATTGAACTTTTCGACCCCCGGTAGGCCAACCATGGATAAATCCAAGAAAAGAAAAGTTTCAGAAGAAAACAGAACCTTTAATTCAACTACATATGTTAGTTCTGTGGCCACTCAGGAAATAGTCAGGCACGGGAAGGGTTTTGTGGCTCCCGGTTTTCTTTTCTGTGGGAAACGGGTCCAAATGGCTCTTTGAGTATTTAAGGTTGCCGACCCCTGCCCTATACCATTTCAGACAAATTTTCTTGAAGGATCCTTGAAATCTCGCACTATTTCTTATTTATATTCATTCTTATTCTTCTAGAGGTTTCTCTAGCGATCTTGTATAAAGAGAAAGCAAAGAGAACTGCATGTTGGAAATCAGTTAGAGAGTCCATCTTTCATAACTAATTGTGTCTGTTTCATCTGATGCTTCCCTGAAAATAATATACAGGTAGTTCAACAGTTCATTTAGTGACCATTCAAAGTTATAACAGCATTGGAAAAAGTGACTTATGACCATTTTTTGCACTTATGACCGTTGCAGTCACGTGATTTACATTTGGATGCTTGACAACTGACTCACATTTATGACGGTTGCAGTGTCCTGGATCCCCTTTTGCGACTTCTGACAAGCAAAATCCATGGGGAAGCCAGATTCACTTAACAACGGTGCTGCTAATTTAAGAACTGCGATTCAGGGGTGAAATGCTCCCGGTTTGCTCGTGCCTGTCGGTCGCCGTAGAGCCGGTCGCCAAGGTAGCGCAAGGCTCCGCCCACCCGCCTGGACGCTGCCATTTGGGTTCTTTTACCCTCTGCGCATGCGCAAAGCATTCTGTGCATGCACAGAGGGTAAAAGAACCCAAACGCCGGCATCCGGGTGGAGCCTCGCGCTACCTTGGTGACCGGCTCTACAGCGACCGACAGGCACGAGTGAACCGGGAGCATTTCACCCCTGCTGCGATTCACTTAATGAATGTGATGAGAAAGGTCATATAATAGGGCAAAACCCACTTAGCCAATATCTTGCTTAGCAACATAAATTTTGGGCTCATAAGCCGAGGGCTACCTGTGAATGGAACACGTGGAATTAAAAATGGCCTTTGCATTAGTGTCTCTCCTACAAGGGCGTGCATAAGCGCACCAGCGTGCCTACCGTCCCTGTCCTAATGTTCCCTTGTATTCGTATTCATTTCATGTATTCAAATCATGTTTATACTTATATATATTATCTAATACGTGCTTGACAAACTAAATAAATAAATAAAAGACCATGAAGCCTGCATTTTCTTGGCAACTCCTTCCTGTAACACATTTCTGTTTTCTTCCGTTTTTCAGGGTACAGTAGCATTTTTTTATATCATCCCAGGAGACATCGACACCCTCATTAACTACTTCAGCTTTGCAGTCTGGCTCTTCTATGGCTTAACTGTCTTGGGACTGATTATTATGCGCTACACAAGAAAAGATCTGAAAAGGCCTATCAGAGTAAGTATCAACCCAGAAGAGTGTCCTCCTAGAATTGAGGAAGCGTTTCATTGGGCAACCATTTCTTGCCTCCTGCAAGCAAGAGATGGGAAACTTGACTCCTAAATGTTATTGGGTTACAATTCCCTTACAGCCTCAGCCAACAGGAAGGGATGCTGAAAGCTGTCATTCAGCAACATCTGGAGGATAGCAATAGCAATAAGACTTATATACCGCTTCACAGTGCTTTTACAGCCCTCTCTAAGCGGTTTACAGAGTCAACATCTTGCCCCCCAACAATCTGGGTCCTCATTTTACCCACCTCGGAAGGATGGAAGGCTGAGTCAACCTTGAGCCTGGTGAGATTCGAACTGCCAAATTGCAGGCAGCCGGCAGTCAGCAGAAGTAGCCTGCAGTACTGCACTCTAACCACTGCGCCACCGCGGCTCAGGATCATAAGCTTTGCAATCTAGCTTATCAGCAGAGTGCTGAGAAAATCACGTAGGCATCTTCCAGCTTTCTGGAACGGACTGTGGCTTCACAAGCATTCGCTGCTTGTGCTTTTGATATTTTGCGGTTCCAATATTTGAGGGGCTGCCACAAAGAAATGAGGGGTCAACCTATTTCCCAAAGCCCCAGAAGGCAAGACAAGAAACTATGATGGAAATTAATCAGGGAGAGAAGCAACCTAGAACCGAGGAGAAATTTTCTGACAGCACAGTTAATAAGTGGAACGCCTTCCCTTCAGAAGTTGTGGGTGCCCCATCACTGGAGGCATTTAAAAAGAGACTGGAAAGCCACTTGTGTGGAATGGTATAGAGTCTCCTGCTCGAGCAGGTGGTTGGACTAGAAGACCTCCAAGGTCCTTTCCAACTCTGTTATTCTGTTATTCTTCTGATCTCAGCTGCCCACCAAAAGCATCCCTTTTGCTAGTCATGTGCAGTTCAACACATATGCCTCTGACCAGGGTTTATGCTGAGGAAAAAGTATTCTTCCTGATAACTTTGCTGAAAATGGAAAGGGAGATTTGAAACGTGATAAATATGATCATCAATAAAGAAGTACCTGGGCAGATTTTCTAGCTGTATGCCCTGCAAATGAATACTTGGGCTATGCTTACTCATGCCCTGAGCTGTAAATAAATAGTATGGCTAGCCAGAGAGAGCAGAGAAGAAATATTAAGATTATTAGATATTAATATTCTGCCATTTTAAAATAAAGCCAGCTATCCTATTTGCTTCTCCTTGACCATGATAGCTTGTTGGGAATTTATCAACTGGTCCCTTTAAGCATTGTTGGAACCCCAACATCCTTTTTGGGAATCTGAGCTGATGGGTGCTGGGTATCTTCTCAATATTCTAACTACGGAACATGTATGGGGTTGAAGTTGACTCCTATCAGGGGTGAAATCCAGCAGGTTCTGGAGAACCGGTAGCGGAAATTTGGAGTAGTTCAGAGAACCAGTAGCGGAAATTTGGAGTAGTTCGGAGAACCGGCAAATACCACCTCTGGCTGGCCCCAGAGTGGGGTGGGAATGGAGATTTTGCAATATCCTTCCCCCAGGAGTGGGAGGGAATGGAGATTTTGCAATATCCTTCCCCCAGGAGTGGGAGGGAATGGGGATTTTGCAGTATCCTTCCCCTGGAGTGAGGTGGGAATGGAGATTTTGCAGTATCCTTCCCCTGCCATGCCCACCAAGCCACGCCCACCAAGCCACATCACGCCCACAGAACCGGTAGTAAAAAAATTTGGATTTCACCACTGACTCCTATGCTTCCTTCCTCATACAAGAAGCAGTCTATGAATGCAGAGAGAAGTTCTTGGGTTCTCCCAATTCTGAAAGTGAAGTTGAACAGGCACTCCACAACTGATAATTGGAGCTACCAGTCTGATTGAAAGCAAAACCTTGCCAAGCTAAACAGATAGGATTGGGTATTAAGATCACATGGAACAAATTGCCCCAAGTTGATGGTGTAAAGAGATCATCTTTGGTATCTTCAGCTAAAAATGAGAGGGTTATTTAGCTCTTCCAGTTACATCCAATTATCTAACATCATTTTTGCTCTCTCCTACAGATACCACTGATCATCCCTTTTGTTGTGGTGCTAGTGGCCATCGTTCTGGTTTTGGCTCCTATTATCAGTGAGCCTGAGTTTGCATATTTGTACTGTGTCCTATTTATTTTTAGCGGACTTATCTTTTACATTCTTTTCATCCACTATAAGTTTGCCTGGGCTCAAAAAATCTCAGGTAAGTACATGGTTTTATGTGGATGGTTTCCACCTAAAAAGGGGGACAGATTTCCTTTAAAAAAAAAAAAAGTAAAGTTTAGTCCATTTTCCTGTTCCCAAGGAAGCAATAGAACGAATGCAGTCCTTAAAATATTCATTAAAAGAGGTGATAGGGATGAATGGAATTGAGCAAAGCGAGCATCAATAAAGCAATGAAAGTTAAATCAGCTTTGGAACTACCCAAGAATGGAGGTTTTATAAATAACCTCACTAAACTTTATTGCAAATGGAAGCCAATGGAGAATCATTAGCAAGTCTGCTAAGTTCTGAAATCCAAATAAAGGTGGATTTTGCATCCAATTGCCAGCTCATTTCCTTTCCCTAAAACTTCATGTATGCATTGATGATGTTACCTAATTTGGATAACAAAACGTTTGTATTAAAAAAAAAAAAAAAAACCAAGCCGAGAGAGCACCAAAGACTCATTTCAACCTTGGGCTACAAATATTCTCCTTTATGGATACAAGAACAGAAGCCTTTTTTTTTTTAAGCATCGTACAAATCTTAATTCAACACTTTTATAATCTTTCCTAGAATAGGAAAAAATTATTTGAGATTCCGACTTCTTCCTTCAGAATATTTTTGAAGACTTCCCTTATTTTTAAACTGGTGGCACTTGTGGGTATCTGCTTACAAACGTTTGCCTTGTCAATCGAATTTGCAAAGTTGGATATGTGACAGGACCGTGATGGTGAACCTATGGCATGCATGCCACAGCTGGCACGCAGAGCCCTCTCTGCAGGCACGCGAGCCGTCACCCAGCTCAGCTCCACCGCGCATGCGTGCGCGCGCCTCCCGCCGGCCAGCTGATTTTTGGGATGTGCAGGGGGTGGGGCGCATGTGGGAGATGCGCGTACATGTGCAGGGGGTTGCATGCACATGCACGGGGTGGGGGTTGCGAGCGCATGCATGGGGGCAGGGGGAGCGCAGGGGTGTGTGGCACGCCCCCTTTTTGGTCCCAGGAGGCTGCAGGGAGGCCTGCTAGGCCCAAAACAGGGCATTGGGGGGCTCACGCATGCATGTGCAGGGGGGCGGGGGAGTCACATGCGCATGCACAGGGGGCGGGGGGTCATGTGCGCATGCGCAGGGGGTGTGCATTGCATTATGGGTGCCAGCACGCGCGCACGCTGTTGCCACATGAGAAAAAGGTTAGCCATCACTGTGATAGGATAAAGTCTAATTTGTTGTCTTTTTGATAATGATAGCCTCCTAAAGTATTCCTTCACATGTATCAAAGATCAAGAATTGTGCTCAAGAATTGTGCTCCTGAAATACCAGGCAACAATGCATCTTTAGGCCTCTGCTGGTTAGTTACTATGCTAAGAAGTGATGACTTGTAATCTCATTCTTTTAAAACGGTTTAAGTCGGGACTTAATTTTGTTAAAAAAGCCTTTGCTGAATTAAAAAGCATGCCATGGAACTGAATTTCAGTGGAACAAACTGCTTCTCGACTAATGGGGTAATTTTAGGGGGGGGGGGGTTTCAGCAATTCTGGAACCAGCGGACGGTGAAGTTGGGAAGAAAATTACACTGAGTTTTAGTTTAAGATGACTTCAGTTCAGCTCAGCATTTACCCTCTGCTAACTTCATACAGACATCAATATACTGTTAATGTAGAATGCTGAGGACACAAGGATTTGTGAATCTCTAAATGGATCTTGTTAGCTGGATCACAACCAGGCTCAATCCAGTCAACCCTGATTGGAAACTTCTCCAGAAAAGGGAAAATATTAAAGTAATAGAATATCTGTAACTCTGATAACCTCTGTATTTCAGAGCCCATCACCATGCATCTTCAGATGCTGCTGGAAGTCGTTCCACCAGAAGAAGTTACTGAATGAAAAAAGATCCTGTTTTTCCTTCTGAAACAGGACAGAAACAGGATCCTCAAACTAGCTCAATTTTGCCAAGCAAAATTTAGTGCTGCTGGTTTACGGAATATGCACGAGACAGCAAAGATCTTACAACATGTATGAGACAGCAAAGATCTTAACAAAGATTGTTTTCATATTTACCCTGACTTACCGAGGAAGGGAGTCAATTTTTTTTTTGCATCAGTTACGATTTAAAGATTTATAGCCAAGCGTGGAAAAATCAAGAAAGGAAACAGGGAGTTTCCACTACTAAATTCAAAATGAAAAGCATTTAACTGAGAATTACCTTTTGGGCAATCTCGTAGGACAATGCGTCTGAGCTACCCGTTAACCAACACAACAGAAGAGGCCAACTCCTGCACCAGATAGGCTACAGAGCCATATCCAGATGGCAAGGAGATGCAAGAAGGATGGAGATGAACTGTTGACCTCTAAAACCTGAGGAAGTTAACAAGTCTATCCTTGGCCTCAAGAGAGCTGGAGACAGTGCTACACTTGCTCTGTACTTAAAAGCATTTTGCAAAATCAGTGGATGGGATAATAGGGGCTTATTGGCCTGGCATGAGGTCTAATTCTCACAGCCTAGACAGGAATTGTCTACATTTTTCCTCCTCTGACATCCAAGTCTGTGTTTTCATTCTTGTGGAGCTTTAACTATGAGTTGATGTAGAGTGTTATCTTCTGGACCGTTCAACTTTGTTGGATGTTTAAGAAACAAGGAGGACAACCGCATCGCACCCCAAAATCTAATTACCAAGGTACAATTGGAAGATAACAAAGAAGTTTGTAGCATTTTAAAAAGACTGGTGAGATTTATTACTGCAATTTTGAAAATCTGTTAGGATGTCACTCCCCCAAACACGCAGGAACAGTATCATTTTCTTTTTAGGAAATACCAAGTATGAGAGAACCCAGGGCCATATCATAGTTGGAGACCACAGACTTTTTACCGTTATTCACAGGGGTGGGCTTCAAAAATTTTAGCAAGGGGTTCTCTGCCCGGTTGCTGGGTGGGCGTGGCCATGGTGGGCGTGGCCTAGTCAGCCTCCTGCACCACCGGGGGGGGCGTTTTTGCCCTCCCCGGGCTCTCCAGAGGCTTTTCCCAAACTTCCGGTAGGCCCGTTTTTCGCCCTCCTGAGCCTCCACGCGTGCCCTGCACTTACCCTGCATCCAAAATGGGCCGCGTGGAGACTCCTGGGAGGGGCGGGGTGGCCAGCCAGGAGTGGGATTTGGGGGTTCTCCGAACTGCACAGAATCTTAGCTAGAGGTTCTCCTGAACCCCTGCGAACCCCCAGCAGCCCACCCCTGGTTATTGAATATTAGTTTTTGAAAATTATTCAGGGGCTTTTATAAAAATCCGAGGTGCTCTCTTTCAGAACTGCTCCCTAAAGGTTGCTGTTTCAATATTAGCCTCTGGGACTATTTTGACTCTACAGTAGTTTCAAGCCACAAATAATGAAAGATTTTACAAAACAGAGGTTATTCATTTTAAATTTTAATGAACACTTCTTTTTTTCTCAGAAAGACAACTAACGGTTAACAGGACCAATATTAATTCAGAGAAGGATCAAGTATCTGACTTATCTGAATGCAGAATTATAAGCTTAGGTTGTTTGTAGACTTGTGCTTCCTTTGTTGTTTTGATAAACTTTGCACAACTATAAAACTAGAACAATTGGATTGTACAGTAACGATAGGTTTTCAGAGAACTGGGTTGTATATTCTAATACAATTTCTCAACCTTGATAACTTTGTTGGCTGAGGAATTTTGGGAGTTGAAGTCCATACATCTTAAATTTGCCGGGGTTGAGAAACACACTTCTAATGAATGTGGGGTGTGTGAAGAATTCCTGACTACAATAAAAACCTTTGACCTTAACCCACAAACATATACTACAGCCCTCTATGTCAATAACATTTTGCAAAAGTTACTATTCTGTATAAGTTGCATCTATAATTACAGGTTTTCTGTATTCAGGTTTTCCATGTTAACATTTCAAGAAATTATGTGATACGCTTTATTTTCTTCTGCTTGAGGAAGAAATATGTGATTGACACAGCTGATATATTGCAATACCACAACAAAACTATACACCTGAAAGCAAAACCAGGTATTTGAACATTTTCTGAAACAAATACCCAAAACTTAATATTGTGGAAAAAAGAACCAAAAGTTATTCTTTTGTAATGTTATATTACTGCTTTACCTCTCACAAAGAATTATCTCATCATAGCAATTAGACTGAATTAACATTACCCATTTTAAGTTCCTTAAGAACAGTTACAACAAATGATCAGCCTATCCTGTTAGCACCATGTAGCATTACAAAAAATCTGAGATTATATTGTATTGTTTTTTAAAAAGCAAGATAAAAAAAAAACATGCTTTCTTTGTGAAGTGTTTTGGTATAATTGCAACTGAAAAGCAATTTTCAATATTGTATCTGTCCTGGTCTAATTGTTAAATTTGATGTAACTATCAACTTGTATATCAAATTAAATTTCACTCAAATTTGTTAAGATTCATTTGCAACGACCATGCTTAGAATTATAACTGTCAATAAACAGCAAATGCGGCACCTCACAGAAGTCCTGTTTTCAACATTTTTAATAAAATGCTGAGGCTGTATCACTATGAAAAAGGTATCCGATGCACTTTCAAGGGGTTTTGTACTATCTATTTTAGACACTTTAACCTTGTAGGGGATCAAAGACTAAAGCCCAAGATATAATTAACAAGAGGATAAATCACTCTCTGAATCACTATCTTTTGAAGATTCGTCCTCCTCCTCCTCTTCTTCTTCACACACCCCTATAGGAATCTGATACACTTTCTTAGGACTTGATCCTGATAGAGGAAATCACATTGTTGTTATACAAATGCATGAATACAGACTTTTAAAGAATACATTTATAAGCCAGCTTCCAACTTTACCATGAAATACACAGTGTATTCTGCAAACAGATCCCTGCATTAGTACTATGCAGGCATGAGCTGGCCTATGTCTCGATTGAGTTCTATGGGCAAGATACACAGGCTCATGGAAGAGACCCATCCGATCTAATTACAGGCCGTTCTCAACTTACAACCTTTTGTTTAGTGATCATTCAAACTTACAACGGCACTGAAAAAAAATGACTTATGGCGGGTTTTTATATTTACGATCTTTACAGAATCCCCGTAGTCATGTGATCAAAATTTGGGTGCTTTGGCAACTGACATGTACTTATGACAATTGCAGTGTCCTGAATCATATAATCACCATTGGTAACCTGCCCAGCTGGCTTCCGACAGGCAAAGTCAATGAGGGAATCCAGATTCACTTAACAATTATGTGATTCACTTAACAACTGTGGCAAAAAGGTTGTAAAATGGGGCACAATTCACTTAACAAGTCTTACTTAGCAACATAAATTTTGGGCTCAATTGTGGTCGTAAGTCAAGGACTACCTGTATCTCCATCTCCAGTGTGATAAAATGAATGTGGATACATGTCTTCCCCAGAACAGTTTGCAAAAAGTACAGAAGCGCTTCCCATCCCTTTAGACGTGAAGATACTGGACATAAAACAGTGAACTGCTTACCTACACGGAATGGGCTTCTTTCCTCATTATCATCCAAGTAATCAAAGTCAAAAGATACATGATGGTTCTGTTGACAAATATTTTAAACGCCTCATTATATCATGCAAATGCTTTAGGAACTATCTTTTTTTTTTTAACTGTTTACAACTCACTTTCTCTTTTAGCAAGTTGCACCAAGGTTCCTTCTTCACTTTTACAAGGAGAATGGTGGGTTCATTGCCCTTAAGTACGCAAGTTGATTTCTCTCTGAGGATGCTTCTCTGCAGCTCCATATCAGCCAAATAAAATTTGCCATTTGCCGACGCGCTGTACAAATGTTAAACTATATGTTTGTCAGAAAGCAATAAATCCGTGCGTCAAAAAGATTTTGTCTATACAAATCAATCTACCTGAAAGTGATCCTCTGTTCAAAAATCCTGCAGTCGTAATTACTAATGTTTTGCAATTTTATCTTCACAACAACGGCATCCTGCTTGTCAAACCATTTTATTGTTGGATGGAACCTGAAACGTTAGAACAGTGGGTTAAAGTGAAGTTTTCAAATATGAATACTGCTCGTATACGAAGTTAGATGCAGTACTCATGAAGTACCGGTAACTTAGCTTATGAGCAGTGTTTGCTACTCTTCCATGAAATCATCTAAATAAAGTTTGTCTATTCTGCCCCATCCCACCCCGAAATCAGCAAAACAAAGCATCCAACTTAAAAGCTGAATATTTATTTATTGACTGAGATCTTGGCCATGACCCCAATCCAACAGGGGTTGAACTGCTTTACCCTACCAGTTAGATATGTAATTGCATTTTATTTATTTATTTATTTATTTATTTATTTATTTATTTATTTATTTATTTATTTATTTATTTATTTTGTAAAATTTGTATGCCGCCCAACTCCCGAAGGACTCTGGGCGGCTCACAGTGTATATAAAAAAAAAGACAATAGAAACATATATTTAAAAAAAAAAACAATTTAAAAATACATCAATATTAAAATAAAACATTCACACAACATACATGGGCCAATCAGTCAATTATTGGCCCCAGGCCTGCCGGAAAAGCCAGGTCTTAACGGCTTTACAGAAAGCCAGTAAAGTGGGGGTAGTACGGATCTCGGGGGGGAAGTTGGTTCCACAGAGTCGGAGCGGCTACAGAGAAGGCCCTCCCTCGCGGGCCCGCCAGCCGACACTGTCTGGCTGATGGGACTTGAAGAAGGCCAGCCCTGTGCGACCTCACTGGTCGCTGGGAGGAGTGTGGCAGAAGTGTGGCATTTTGCATAGATAGATGTAACTGTTCAAACTTAACATTATAAAACTAAAAATAAATATGCCCCGAAAGAAGATATAGTGTCATCAAGTAGGGCAAAAACATTTAAGGGAAAAATAATTACGTATTGAAATTGGAAGAGTAAAATATTTTTTAATTTTTTTTAAAAAAATCCCATGTGTAGAAAAATAAACATTATTTGAATCCAAAGCCAAGCAGCTTTGTTAACCCGCTATACACATGTGGATATGGAAAAACAAGAAACAATATGCATAATGCTTGAAGCGAAAAAAAGAAAAAGGAAATCACTTTTGGGGAATTTGGTGTGTGTGTGTGTGTGTGTGTGTGTGTGTGTGTGTGTGTGTGTGTGTGTGTGTGTGTGTGTGCCTTTGCCTACTTGCCTTTCACTCTTCCATAACTTTTTCTGGAAATATTTTTGCTGTGATGCTGCCTCACCCTTTCAAAAAGCATTTTGTAGTTGTCCGAAGAGTACACGATTTACGTGTCAAATCAGATACTTTCCACCCACTGCTCAAACAACCCTAACTTTGGACTTTCTCTGAGAAGTTGTAAAACTTCACAGTTGGAGATCTTCCAGGAGCCTTCTAAAAGCAGCCCTTTGAACCCCAGATAGACAAGGAGAGAGCAAGAAAAACATTACACTCCACCCTGCTTCGTAGAACTAAGGCACGTATAAGTCCCATAAAATAAAGGTTGATACCATTTAGGCGAAGTCTGCGGAACGTCTTCCTTGTTCTTATTTTGCACTGTTTCATCTACATTAAGAAATAAAACAAGTTAAATTCGCATGGCATCTCTTTTTACCAGATTTCAATGGGTAAAACTGAACACAATGTTCCAACTGCATTTAATTAATTAGAAAGGTTGTTTCAAGGTAAAGATATCTCACAGAACAAAAATAGTCCTCATCTCAGTATATTTCAAATGGCAATCATCAGCGCTAATACTGCTGAAGCATATTCAAGGACTGAAAAGCAAACCACATTTCTCAGAAAGTAATTTATTGGAACATTATGCCTTGCTTGGTACTAGAAATTTCAAAAACACCATAATGAAGCAAAAACAAGCAAAGTTTGCATATACTTTTAATTAATCCTCTGCAGTCTTACCATTAGGGATCAGAATTTTTCACAGAACGTAAAACAATTAGGGTTAGAAGGGACCGCGGAGGTCTTCTAGTCCAACCTCCTGCTCAAGCAGGAGACTTTGTATCTTTCCGTTTTTCAGGAACAAAATTCCTCCTATGGATATTTACTATATTCCACCCCTTCATTTACCACATCGTACTTACTACAATGATTTTCTAAAGATACTTCAGAATAACCATCATGGATGATATCTTGGCTGTGTTGCGATTTCTGTACAACGGGCAGGGCCTGTTTGTCTGAGGCCTCTGAGCTAAGAGTTGCAGGATCGGAGACACTCTGCTCAACAGGTTCAGCCTTCTTCTTTCTTCCATCTGTGGAGGGATGTAGTCTGAAATGGAGAATTTCGTGGCCGAAATGTTGAATCGGCAGTTTTCAGAGAAAACAGAATTAGCTTCAAATAATATATATTTTAAAATTCTCAGATCCTTTTATTTTATTTTTTTGCTAATGCCAAAGAAGCACCTGTCTTCTATTTTGTTGCTAGCGACAGGAGAAAAACACTACAACCTTGACGCTCTCACATGGCCTTGGATTTTGCTGATTAGATAGGTTTGTTGTTATAGAAATGGCCAGTATAAAAGTAGAAAGTTGAGGTTTTAGCTTACTACTTTATTCTACTGCACCAAAAGGAGTTGGAAGTCAATGCTTTTCTTTTTCTTTTCCCCTTTTCCTCTCTTATTTCCCCCCTATTTTAATTTTTCTTTGTATTTCGTATTTTGATGAACTAAATAAAATATTCGAAGAGAGATGCTCTCCAGTGGTCTGATGGCAAGAATTTGCTGGCAGAGAAGCAACTGTGCTATGGAAGGAAGCACATACTACCAATCCTCTCAAAAACCTTTGCTTTCAGGTGTAGGTTTTTCCAGAGACATCAAGGAGGCAAACCATTCGAAATGCACTGTAGTTTTCTTTGGTTATTCATAAAAACATACAAGAATAAAAGGGAAACACAAAAACACACGCACAAACACTGAAATGTCTTTCTTTTCCTGGGAGATCTATTATAGTCACCAAGCAAGACTAAAAAAATTGAGAAGAATCTCCCAGGGCCTGAACCTACCATGGCTTCAGTCTTAGGAGAAACCTTCAGGCAAAACAAGCATTAAACCATTAGAATACAGGTAGTTCCCAACTTACCACCATTCATTTAGTGACCTTCAAAGTTACAACAGCACTGAAAAAAGTGACTTATGACCGTTTTTACACTTATGGCCATTGCACCGTCCCCATGGTCACGTGATCCAAACTCAGGTGCTTGTCAACTGGCATGTATTTATGACAGTCGCACCGTCCTGTGGTCATGTGATCTCACCATTTGTAACCTTCCCAGCTGTCTTTCGACAAGCCAAGTCAATGGGGGAAGCCAGATTCACTTAATAACCATGTGATTCACTTAACACAGCGATTCGCTTAATTGTGGCAAAATTTCATAAAATTGAGGCCCAACTCACTTAACCACTGCCTTGCTTAGCGCAAATACACAAATCCTTCATTTCGCCATGGATTTAATATTATCAGCTGCTGCGATTTTATCCAGTATTTCAGGGCAATGCGTGCAATGTTTCTTAAGATCACACTACTGATCATATATCGAGATGTTTTGTCCAGCAAAAGTACTGAACTACGTGCCCTCCTTTTCTGAAATTTAGGAAGGAAAAAGATCCTAACACGTATCATTTTTTAATAGAAGCATTTTTACCCTTTCTCCAGCTGCTGGTCAGTTGTGCTGTTTAACAATGCCTCTTTTATTTTTAAAAAAGAAGGCACAAACATTGAGAGACACTTTTATCTGATAGGACAAAAACACTTTGCTAGAAAGCCATTCTCTACCCAGTTGGAACGGGCTCTATTCTTGGTTCTTTGCCACCCTCTAGTGGGTAGTAAGGTTTAGATTTTTGTGGAAGATGTAGACAGGACTGGAGCTTTCTGGAAGGAAAATGGAAAGGTGGAGCCTCCAACCATGAGCACCTCTGCTCTGAGAAGGGAGGCAAGATGATTCATAGGAGAAGGTCTCATGAAAATGCACAAAAGGCATCTTCTCCCTTGACTTGGGCCTACCACACTGTCATTTGTGTGCTCAAAAGTGTTGCTCTTCTCTTTATGAAGTGATATGAAAAGTCTAAGAGCAACACAGGGGAGAAGAGACTGAGATTTCGCAAACTACCTCAGAGACTTTAATTAAATGATTCCCCACAATGTGAGCAAATATTAAAGTCTTTGAAACAGAAGAACAAGCAAAGGATGCTTTCAAGTCTAAAGCTATCATTTCTAAAGTTCTAAAGCTATCGGGGTTCTTGACCTATTAATATCTTATAAAATAAAAATGTCTTTTGATGTTCTCTTCACGTAAGGACTGTGCTTGTTATTATGCCAGGCCAAGGTGTGTGCCACCAACGGTGGCTGGCTGGTAGGAAACCCATGGCTGTATTTGCAGAGCTGGGGGAGTGCCATATCCTTACTCCTTTGTGTCTGGAGTAACCTAATGCCAACCATGCATTCAAGGGACTACTTATTTCCTGCAACAGAGACAGATCAACATACATCAGAGCTATAAATATCCAACTTAACCTCATGCATTTTATCCTTCTTCCTACCTCCCACAACCATGAGAATATTATAGGGCATGAAACTATATACCAATATAGTTCTCTAACCAGAATCTTCTCAACATGATTCTGAATAGCCATCATCCAGTTTCAGTGCATGCAGCCAGTAATTATCCATAAAATATATCTTACAGTGTAGGCTTCTCTTTTTTCTCATGGGGTATTTCAGCCTCATTAAATAATTTCTCAAGTTCCTGTATATGCTCAGGATTGTCTACTCCCAATCCAGTAGATAGGATTTCAGAGCGAATATTATATTCGTTGATTGAAGTTTTCAGGTCTTGAAGTTTAGTGACTCGAATCTAGAATTTAAAATGACAAACAAGTGACTTTTTTTTTTTTGGCAGACTTAATTCTTTGTGGCTCCAAATTGCTTGATTCTTGCTCCTACTTATGACCACTATCTCATCCTTTTATTGTTTTATCCATTCTCTTAGAACAGCGGTTCTCAACCTGTGGGTCGTGACCCCTTTGGGGGTCGAACGACCCTTTCACAGGGGTCGCTTAAGCGCGCGCTAGCCTGCCATCTTGGTGCCACGCCCCCTTTGTCAATTCATCGCACGCGGAAAGGGGGTTGTGGCGACGGGGCGGGGGTTGCGGCATTAGGAAGGTTGAGAACCACTGTCTTAGAGGATGGCCATCGACCGAGACTGCATTTTAAATTTTGGACATTTCTCGACCTAGCCAGATCTTATTGTCCTTCTCTTGGTTCTAAGATTTAAAGTTCCAAGTAGATGTAAAACAAAACAAAACAAAACAAAACAAACAAACAAAAAAAACCCGACACAAAAAGAAAGCAAAATTTTGTTGAAAATTAGAATGACAAGGTACTGATCACATCTATTACCCAGAAGAAACTACCTGTTCACTCTAATTTCAAAACCTGGGAGAACTTTCAAAACAGGTAGCTGACTTACAACCATTTATTAAGTGACTGTTTGTAGTTACAGCAGCACTGATAAAAGTGACTTACAACCAGTCCTTGCACTTATAATTACTGCAGAATCCCCCCCCCCCGGTCATGGGATCGAAATTTGGGTGTGCTTGGCAACCAGCCCATATTTACAACATTCCAGATTCACGGGATTGCCATTTGTGATCTTCCCAGCTGTCTTCCGACAAGCAAAGTTGATGGGAGAAGCTGAATTTGCTTAACAACCATGTGATTCACTCAACGACAACTGCAGTGGTTCACTTCATGGTGGCAAAAAAGGTTGTAAAATCAAGTGTGGCTCGCTTGATAACTGCTTTGCTTAGCAATGGAAGTTCTGGCCCCATTTGTGGTCATAAGTCGAGGGCTATATCTATTACAGGTAGTCCTCGACTTACAACAGTTCATTTAACGACCGTTCAAAGTGACAACGGCAGTGATTCACTTAATAATTGTGGCAAGAAGTCGTAAAATGGGGCAAAATTCACATAACAAATGTTTCACTTAACAACGTAAATTTGGGGGCTCAATTATGGTCATAACTCAAAGACTATCTGCATTTTCAAAGAAAGGAAATAAGGAACAGTTGAATTCTGCATTACATACCACTGGATCTACCCAAATTGTATTTCCCAGGACAAGTGCTATTTTTGCTTCATGTGGCTTCCCTCTGATTTTGTCATTAATGTATCTAGATACCTAACAAAAAACAAAGACAACTTTCAGAAAAGAGACAATGTTCCTTTTCAATTACTATAGCATTCTTTTTAATAGAAGTTTACTAAAGTAATGTAGTATAGCCGTAGGGCAAGCAATTATACGAATAGGTGCCTATTAAATATATTAATTAACTCATAAGGATTCAGTGTATCCCATTGTTTGGCACAATGAAAGAATTAAAACTAAAACCGGGGTGGGGTGGGGGGGAGAGAACGCAAATTGGTTGTTTCTTGTTTAAAATCAGGCATTGGGCAGTATTTAGCGTGATAGTTCATCAAAACATCTGGAAAAGATTATATTTGGGATTATTAAGAAAAAAATACTCACTGTTTGCAAAGACCAAAAACTACCGTATTTTTCGGACTATAAGAGGCATCAGAATATAAGATGCACCAAGATTTTGAAGAGGTAAACAAACAAAAAAAAGGTTTTTGCCCTCCCCGGCCCCCAGGAGCACTCTGCAGGCCTCCCAAACCCTCTGTGCATCCCATTTTTGCAAAAAACGGGGCGTGCAGAGTTTGGGAGGCCTGCAGAGTGCTCCTGGGGGCTGGGGAGGGCAAAAACACCCCCATTTTTGCAAAAAATGGGCCTGTTTTTTACTCATTTTTGCCTTCCCCGGCCCCCAGGAGCACTCTGCAGGCCTCCCAAACCCTCTGCATGCCCCATTTTTGGTGAAAAACGGCCATTTTTCGCTTGTTTTTGTTCTCCCCAGCCCCCTGGAGCACTCTACAAGCCGCCCAAATCCTCTGCACGCCCCATTTTTGCGAAAAACGGGCCCGTTTTTTGCCTCCCCAACCCCCCACGCGTTGCGTTTTTGCCCTCCCCAGCTCCCAGCAGCACTCTGCAGGGCTCCCAAACCCTCTGCACACCGTTTTTGTAAAAAACATGCCCGTTTTTTGCAAAAACGGGACGCACGGGGCAAGGTTGTATTTGGTGTATAAGAGGTACCAACATTTCCACCCTCTTTTTGGGGGGGGGGGGGAGTGCATCTTATACTCCGAAAAATACAGTAAATCAAACCAACTCCAAATTTTGGGAACTTACTTTTGGATGCCATTCTGTTTCATTATCAATGGGTTTAACCCTACAAACTATGAATTCCATAGCCTGAGGAGGCAACGTTTGAAACTGTTCCGGTAAACTAAGCAAGTGATGATTTTGAACATAGCCAGTTCTGCCTTCATCTATGTATTTGATGTGAACGTTGTAAAACACACCGGGGTCTTCTTTTTGTTCCAGGTCTAGCACTTGGACCCTTTAAGAGAACGCAGGGAAAGGACATCAGGAAATTCCAACTATTAAAACATACAAATTGGCCTTTTATCTACGTGTACAACCTACCAGAGTAGGTAATTCAGTGCAACAAATGAACTGCGCATTCAATTCATATTCCCTATGCTTACAACCTGCGATCATGTTTGGCCCCTTAAGATTCTGCTGCTCAAACAACCCTGTTTGGGGAGAGAACTTTCTTCTTCTTCTTGTGCCATATCCGTCATCGGACGTTGGCGATCATGTTGACGGATCCTATTTTTATCAACAGCCGCACGAAAAAGTGCTGCTGAATTTTATCCAAACCAGTCCCTTAGATTTTGAAGCCATGATGTTCTTCTTCTGCCTGGACCTCGTTTGCCTTCAATCTTTCCTTGGAGGATTAAGTGAAGCATGCCGTATTTTTCCGGGTGTCGCATCACATGTCCAAAATATTCTAACTTCCGCTTCTTTATGGTTTTGATGATTTCCCTTGGCTTTCCCAGGCGGCTTAGGGAGAGAATTTCCTATAGCCCACAAGAAGGTTGGCTATCCCTGCATAGGGCCTACATACGGTCCCTTCGTTACCCTAGTAGTAATAAAATTAGGCAAAACAGAGACCCCACGACAGACCAAGAGTGAGTCTATGGGCACAGTGCCGTTCAGAGAAACAGCACTGTCCGTTTCTATTTTTAATTTAGACCATCCCTCTACCAGCCATTACACAGAGAATCCTCTGATTGTGTCCATTGATTTAGTGACTGTTGTGGAAATTGTAGTAGTGGGGAAAAAAAATGGAGGTACACCTGATCGTTGAAGTTCCAGCCATTGCACCACCGCTAGGATTAGAATCCAGGTGCTCTGCTCGCAATTGTGACATTGCAGGGAGCTGCAGTCACATGATCACCATTTGCAACCTTGCCATCTTCCCACAAGGAAAGTCTATGGGGAAGCTGGAAGGGAAATTTGCAAATTGCTCCGGTAAGTTGCTCCTGCTCTCTCTCTGCAGCCTCTACCCATCCTCCTGCAACTGCATCAGTTCTGCCCTGGCCTCCCGCAGCCTGTGGCACCCCACCACCACCGTGCAGTCCTTATCTGGGACTCCTGCACCCCTTAACACTCATCACATTTTGAAGTTATGATCGCAGCTGGGACTGCTGTTGCCATGTGGTGTGGTCCTTTGGCACTGTGCTTTATGACTGCATTGCTTAGTGACGGCTAAATTAATTTATTTCTACAATGCCCCAAGTATCCTACCTGTGGAAAGAATTTTCTTCCCGCAGTCCATACACTGCCAGCTTCTCCACCTTGTCAACCGGGGTGCAATTATTGGATTCCTGATAATAATCCTTTAGCTCTGTTTCCAGAGCTGCGTAGGGATTACCCCATTTCCCTACCACACGGCCTAAGTAGTTTGTGGCATCCACAATAAAAAGAGGCAGTATCTGAAAATAGAAAACGCATGTAAAAAGCACTGCACATTTCCCAGAATTCAACAAAGGAAGATTTCTACCAGTAATTATATTTACTGTAAATGTCCATTAAAAATGCATCTGTTTTAACTGTTTTCACCCCATTCTCTTTCTTGTACAAGGCTTTTTTTGGGGGGAGGGGGGGGAGCTAGCACCTAAAGAATAAGAAACTGAAGCAATTCTGCAAGATCTTCTAAAATAATGTAAGGCATGGTGCAGTTGGGGTGACATCCAGCTGCAGAGAGGCATAATGGGATCATGACGACCCAGCAGGAAAAGTGTTTTCTGTGAGAAAGTTGGAACAAGCTTCCCGTTCTGATCCACAAGGCTATTTTAAATATTTAGAAACTGAAGGTGTTTTACAGACTCACAGTTATAATTCCACCTGTTTGCAGAACTTCGCCAGCTGCTTTTGAGGGCACATCAATATGAAGGTTAATGCGATGGCGATCTGGACAGCGTTTTTTATTTCTGTATGATTGTTAAGGAGACAGAATTAAAATAACGAAAGAATATTAGAGTAGCAATTCCGAAATATTGCACTGTTTGGAAACACAGAATAAAGCAAGCAGTTACGGAAAAGGAATCTATACAATCACTGCTTGCATGGAGAACGCAGGGGCAGAAACGTCCACAAAACAATCATTTACAAACGTGTCACTGGAGCACCAGGGATTGCTATGGTGAATAAATCAAAGGTTCTGTGAATCCCAAATAGAACAGAAGAGAATTCTTTATTGGCCAAGTGTGATTGGACACACAAGGAATTTGTCTTTGGTGCATATGCTCTCAGTGTGATGAGAGCCACAGAGGGTGTCCCTGCATTCCTGAACAATTCACTAAAGGAATCAAGCAAAAGGCTCCATCGCAGTGATTCAGCACATGTTTTGCGTGGAGCCTTGTCCAATGCGAAAGATCAGAAGTTGCTGCGACAAATCCATGATTTGATGCTGCTCTTCCTCCATTCCTTAACAAGTTGTTTTGCTAAAAAGCCAAATTTTATACTTCCTTCCTCTGTTACTTGAATGGATCAGGTGCTTCGCCTTATCAAAGGAGAATATAATGTGGACAGCAGCCAGAACAATTCTTCCAAACTGCTGCCGTTAGATTACTGTCTGTGTGTCTTGCTAAGTTATCCCATTATGGCAGGAGAACAAGGTAAACGACTGCTGAAACTGATGGCCCAAAGGTGCTTTTTCGAAAGGCAACTGGGCTTTGTTTTTCCTTGAAGACGTTTCGCTTCTCATGCAGGAAGCTTCTTTATGCAGGAGCCGCAGTGGTTAGAGTGCATTACTCCAGGCTACTTCTGCTGACTGCCGGCTGCCTGATATTTGGCAGTTCGAATCTCACCAGGCTCAAGGTTGACTCAGCCCCCCATCCTTCCGAGGTGGGTAAAATGAGGACCCAGATTGTTGGGGGCAATAGGCTGACTCTGTGAACCGCTTAGAGAGGGCTGTAAAGCACTGTAAAGCGATATATAAGTCTAAGTGCTATTGCTATTCTTCAGCTGAACTGAAGAAAGAAGCTTCTTGGATGAGAAGCGAAATGTCTTCAAGGAAAAACAAAGTCCAGTTGCCTTTCGAAAAAGCACCTTTGGGACAACCATGACTTGGATGACCGAGAATCTCCATAGATATAAAATGGCCTTGGCATTTCCTTACTTGCATGTTCCATAGGCCTTAATGGAAGAACACAACGGCTGCCTGCTTCTCTTTTCCTCTTTGGCTTCCAACACTCCCCTGGTAAAGTTGTACAAGTCAGGGGGGATGAAGGCTTCTGCCCGTTTCAAATAATGCAACACTCCAACTGCATGGCAGGCATTTTTCTCTGTCAACAGCAGGATGGATTTGGCTTTGCTCTGTTCTTTTCCCAGTGATGGACTCTTTGCACAGAGGGAAGAAAAATGTGGGAAGAACAGAAGAAGAGAGCGTTACATTGTGAGCTGGACAGAAAATTCCAGGCATAAATTAAAAAAATTTTTTGGGGGGAATTAATAATAAATAGTTATTGGTAGAGCGAGAGGCTCAATGGCCACTGAAGTGACGCAATTTACATAGACTTCTGTAAAGCCTTTGATTCAGTGGTACACGACAAACTACTTCTAAAAGTAAAATCTTATGGCATTTCTGGACCCCTGCATAAATGGATAACTGTATTCCTGTCAAACAGGCAACAAGTGGTCAAAATAGGAAGCACTCTATCAAGTCCTGTACCTGTTAACAGTGCTGTCCCCCAAGGCAGCGTTTTAGGGCCAACACTCTTTATACTTTATATAAATGACCTTTGCGATCATATTAAAAGCAACTGCGTTCTCTTCGCTGATGATGTAAAACTATTCAACACCACCGACAATACTGCTATCCTACAAAAAGACCTTGACTATGTGTCAGAATAGTCAAACAATTGGCAACTTCAAATCTCAACCAACAAATGCTCAGTCTTACACATTGGCAAAAAAAATCAGAACACAAAATACAAGCTGGGCGGAAAGGATCTCATAGATGACCCTCACTCTATTAAGGACCTTGGAGTACTCATCTCTAATTATCTTAAGTGCCAGAGCCCACTGTAACAACATTGCCAAAAAGGCATTAAGAGTTGTTAACCTAATCTTGCGTAGCTTCTTTTCTGGTAATATTGTACTTTTAACTACAGCAGTGATGGCGAACCTATGGCACGCGTGCCATGGAGCCACATCAGAGGGCACGCGAGGCATTGCCCTATGTCAGCTGCAGCGTGCATGCGCGCGCTGGCCAGCTGATTTTCGGCCTTCGGGAAGGCTGTTTTGCCCTCCGGAGGCTTCAGGGAAGCTTCCTGAAGCCCCGGAGTGCGAAAAACAGCCCAACAGGCAAACCGGAAGTGTGTTTTTCCGAACTTCCAGTTTGCCCGTTAGGCCGTTTTTCACCGTCCCAGGCTTCAGTGAAGCCTTTGCGCATTCGTGGGGGGAGGGGTGTGTGCGCATGCGCAGGGGGCAGCGCGGGGTGTTGTGCGCATGTGTGGGGGAGGGAATGGGTGTGGGCACGTGCGCACACGCTAGCGCGCACCCCCCCCTTTTGGCACGTGAACCAAAAAAGGTTCGCCATCACTGAACTAGAGCATATAAAACATTTGCTAGACCAATTCTCGAATACAGCTCATCTGTCTGAAACCCACACTACATATCGGACATTAATACAATTGAGAATGTCCAGAGATATTTCACGAGAATGTCCAGAGATATTTCCACTCCTTTGTTCGCAACAGAATACCTTATGCCACCAGACTTGAAATTTTGGGCTTAGACAATTTAGAACTATACCACCTTCGGTCTGATCTAAATGTAGTTCATAAAATTATCTGCCACTCTGTCCTACCTGTCAATGACTACTTCAGCTTCAACTGCAACAATACACGAGCACACAATAGATACAAACTTAAGGTAAACTGCTCCAAACTCGATTGCAGAAAATACGACTTCAGCAACAGAGTGGTCAATGCCTGGAATACATTACCTGACTCTGTGGTTTCTTCCCCAAACCCCCAAAACTTTAACCTTAGACTGTCTACCGTTGACCTCACCCCATTCCTAAGATGTCTGTAAGGGGCGTGCATAAGCACACCAGCGTGTCTACCGTCCCTGTCCTACTGTCCCCATGTATTCGTAAACATCTCATGTATTCATTACCATGTTTATACATTTTATGTATTCACAATGTTTATACCTTTTCTGTAAGCTTATATATGCCCTCCCCAAAAAAAGTGTATTAGAGAGAAAAGAGGGAAAGACCCAGTGAGAGCTTTTCTATTTGAAATTGCAGAACTGTATTTCATGCTGACAAACAATTTATTAGGATTTACTCAGACCTTTTCTACTGAATTCTGGAAGTTGGCAGACAGGCCATGTAGGCGGGCACCAAAGATTCTTGGAGTTGGTGGAAAGCTGAAATGAATGACACGGGTTGCGTCTGTAAATTTTACAGCTGCCGTGCAGTCATCTGTTAAAACTGGAAACAAAAATCAGAAGGTACATAATGCAAAAGCCCCTTTTTACGTGCTGCCAAAAACTGGAAAGAAAATCCGTATTTCTAGATACATCTAGCTCACTTTATAATCAGGACAAACCCTACAGGATTCTGTAAGTTTAGTTCTAACGTAAGGATTCATCTCATCTCCTGATTTCTTAAATTAAAGGAGTGTTCCTGTATAGTAGCTTTCAGACTACTAATTAGTTACTTGGGAGGAAGCTACAAATAAGGCAAACCACATCCTTTATAGGCAGGGAATAACCACCTGGAACAGGTAGACAAGATGGGTTAATAGAAGCTTCGAGAATAAATACTGTTCTTACTAACTCATTTGTTTTTCATTATATGATTAACTCCTACCCTAAGGTTTAACGAGACCATCATGATAGCTGATCACAATCGAATTGACACTGATCTTAATCTAAAGTGCTTTATAAATTAGTCAATTAAAACATAAGTAGGGAGCTAAAGAGTCAACTGTTTTTTGAGAAAGAGCCTAGAGAAGATACTTACCCAATACAACATGGGTTCCAGGGCTGATTGTTTTGTTCCACTGTTCTACAATATAATCAGAATGAAATCCAGTTCCCGGGTTCATTTTCAAGCAAAAGAGTGAAATGCTCTCTACTGCCTGATCGTAAAAATGAGGATGCAATCATGTCAAATAATATTCAATATTAAGAGAATTTTTGTTAAAAGCTCAGCTGACAGAAAATAACTGAGTCATACAATGCGATTCATTTATTTGGGTCAGGGGAGGATGTGAGAGTCCATCCATTATTAGTTATTTATTACAATGCCCTGAACAAACCATGCCTAACATCCTTTCTTAGCTCTGTTTAAATGCAGGGTCTAAAACAGGGGCATCCAACCTTGGCCGTTTTTAGGGAAGGAGATACCTTGTATACCATGTCTCTTTCTTCCACTGAACTTGTAAAAATCAGAGTCTTTTGAGCATCTGTAGGAGTAAAATCTAATGTCTGAAGTAAAGTAGAGATCCGGTCACACTCAAGGCAGAGCTGCACAACCTGAAATTACACGTTATTCGAACTCGTTAGAACGTAAACCGTTCCTCATTTTAAAAAAGCCTTTCAGCAAGTGATTTAGAAATTCAAACCAAACCCCATCAGGAATATTTTCTTAGGCAGAAATCCACAATAATGTTTTATACACAGTCAAGGGTGAAAAGATAGAAATCCCCAATGGTTCAGCTGACACTCAATTTGATCCTTTGTTCTGAGGGGACAACACAGGTAAGTCCTCGACTTACGACTGCAATTGAGCCTAAAATTTCTGTTGACAAGTGAAACTTTTGTTAAGTGAATTTTGCCCCATTTTTTTTACTTTTCTTGTCACAGTTCTTAAGTGAATCACTGCAGTTGTTAAGTTAGGAACACGGTTGTTAAATGAATTTGGCTTCCCCGCCAAAGGGGATCACATGACCCCAGGACACGGCAACCGTCATAAATATGAATCAGTTGCCAATCTGAATTTTGATCACATGATCTTGGGGATGCTGCAACGGTCATAAGTGTGAAAAACGGTCATAAGTCATTTTTCAGTGCCGTTGTAACGGTCACTAAATGAACTGTTGTAAGTCAAGGACTACCTGTACTGAATTTTAGAGATGCCATAACACATTTTTTTCCCCATCGGAAACTTTTCCCACCTGGATACTCTTATATGCCATGAGCCGAGCAGCACAGAAATTTGATAATTTTTATGATTTAATTTTTATGCTTTTACCTACTAAGAGCCATCTCAACAGCTGCCTTTGGTGCATTCGCCAAATCAAAACCCGCTATTATATAGACATAAAAAAGATATAAAAAAACCCTTTTACCTGTTGCACTTTCCCATATATGGCAGCTTCTTCAATGGAGGTGATTACAATATATGGATCATTCATGAATTCTTTGGTTAAAACTTCTACGTTTTTGTCCCAGTGGTTTCCAACAGCAACGATCTGCTGAGGTGCAAACTCTTTTTCTTCAACGCTCAAGTTAGATTTGTAGTATTGTAAAATAGTACGTATCTGTAAACAGGGATTAAAGCTTCGTTATCTTCTGCATTTCCAACAGAGAATTGCTATACAGGAGATTTATGAATGGGAATGACGGGACAAGAAAGTAACTTACTAGCTGCTCTTTTGAAAAGAATTAGGATTATGGTTTATGTATTGTTAGATCCATACTTGTTCTGTTTTTCTTTCCATTCCATTGCATCAAGTTCAAGCTCTCTGCGCCCCAATGAAATGTTTTATTTATAGGGAGTAACATAAAAGCACAGCTGATTTTTTTTGGGGGGGGCAGAGGGGAAAATTATTTTTTCCCCACTTAAGAGCTGCGGTGGCGCAGTGGTTAAGAGTGTTGTTCTGCAGGCTACTTCTGCTGACTGCTGGCTGCCAGCAGTTCAAATTTCACCAGGCTCAAGGTTGACTCAGCCTTCCATCCTTCCGAGGTGGGTAAAATGAGGACCCAGTTTGTTGGGGGCAATATGCTGACTCTGTAAACCGCTTAGAGGGGCTGCAAAGTACTGTGAATCGGTATATAAGTCTATTGCTATTATTCCTTCATCAGAGGCCAAAAAGTGCTTTCAAGCCCAAACTCACCTGCTCCTTGGCATCAGAGAACAATACATCAACCTCATCAAACACCAGATGACACAACCTAAGGAAGAGTAAACTATGATGCTCGAGCAGCCGCAAAAAGCTAGGTGGGGTTGTTACCACAATTTCACCTGTCAAATGAAAAGGAACGCATCACTGGTACGAGCTCATTGGGTTTGAAAGTGAAAATAAAACATTAACTTAATGGCTCAAATACACTGACACTAACTGGTACCTCTGAAGGGCACTCTAGCCTGGAGAAAATGGGCAATCTGAGGTAATTTGTTATGCTTTATGGCTTATAGTTATGTCTTTTACAAACCTCGTTACCTGAAACGAAGAACGCTTTCACTTGTTTTGGCTATCGATACAGGTAATCCTCAATTTACCAACGCAATGGAGCCCAAAGTTTCTGTTGCTAAGCAAGACAGTTGTTGAGCGAGTTTTGCCTAATTTTACCTTTCTTGCCACAGTTAAGTGAATCACTTAGCGGTTGTTAAGTTAGTAACACGGTTGTTAAGTGAATCTGACTTCCCCATTGACTTTGCTCGTCAGGTCGCAAAAGGGGAATCACATGGCCCTGGGACGCTGCAACCATCATAAATATGAACCAGTTGCTAAACATCCAAATTCTGATCACGTGCCCTTGGGGATGCTGCAATGGTCGTAAGTGTGAAAAAGGGTCATAAGTCACTTTATTCAGTGACGTTGTAACTTTGAATGGTCATTCAGTGAACTGTTGTAAGTCGAGGACTGCCTGTAGTTACAGTTAAAACGTTTTAAGAATAACACAGCATTATTCTAAAATTCTACGCCTCATGCTTAGGATTGCCTTTATATTTTTGCTATGACTTTATCTGCTCATTCTTTCCCGTGGGCAATACAATTAATCAAGTTTTGCTTACATCCTCTTGGAATTCTTACACTCTTGATTTCTTCCTTATTCATTCCCAGGAAAAGCAACATTGGGTGAAGAGGCCTGGAGCAATGGCTGTACATTTTCAGGAGCTCAAATACCAGTTCTGCTTTCTTCTGGCCAGGGCATATGATTAATGCTACTGGCTACATATACAAAACATTATACAGAGATGAATCAGAAATATGTAGATCATACTTCTTAAAAAAGTAAGTTGATTAGCCATTACAAACAATACAAATTTGTGCAGAGACCCAAACATTTTACAATGAGTTAGAGTACCACTGCATGTTTTTTTTATTGCTATCTTTAAATCACTGGCATCTTTCCAAAATCATTTTTCCTTCTATGCAAAGAATTTCATTTGAAAACAAAAACAAAAACAGATGTTCAAAAATGCAACAGAACTAGGAATAATAATAACCTAACTGTAGCCCATTTTAAGTACATGTCAATAGTTAAGGCAATTGTGAAGCATTAATTGAATATTCCACTTACACCATGTCTAGCTGATAACGATATGTAGCAATTTCTTGACTGTAAAAATGTAATGATTGGCAGAAGGTATGAAAGTGGGTTACTTTCAGAAGAGATAATAAGCGAATCATATCCACGTGCTATTGCAGGCCAGGAATAAGACTGTACATGATTAGGTCCTTGGAATTGCTTTCTTAAAAGCTCCTTTCAGAAAAGAAACACAGAATATTTGGTTAGAGTTAGACTTTGCTTGCAAGAAACAGAACAGAATAGAACACTTTATTTAACCAAGTGTAATTAGGCATACAGGAAATTTTCTCCGGTGCAGAAGCTCTCAATGTACTTGCAAAGCAACGGAGTAATAACAATCATAATAATGATTATATAATAAGAGGGGGTAGTAGAGCAGATGAGAAGGATAACACTACAGTCATACAACATTGGTAAACATACTTAGACATAGAATACCATGATTAGGTGTTCAGCAGTCATGGCACGAGGGGAAAAAATGTCCCTGTGTCTAGTTGTTTTGGCCTGCAATGCCTTATAGTGCTGTCCTGAGGGGAGTTGAAACAATTTATATCCAGGATGTGAGGGGTCTATAGATATTTTCTGAGCCCTCTTTCTGGCTCATGAAGTGTACAGGTCCTCAATGGAAGGCAATTTCTGGTTGCAATTTTTTTTTTTTTTTTTGCAGTCTGTACCTATCCTGTTTGGCTCCTGTACCAAACCAGACAGTTCTTGAAGTATAGGTGACAGACTCAGTAATTCCTCTGCAGGACTGTACCAACAGCTCCTTGAGCAGTCTGAACTTCCTAAGTCGACGCAGGAAGAACATTCTTTTTTGTTGTGCCTTTTTAATGATGGTTCTAAGTTAGGTGTCCATTTCAAATCCTGGTAGATTATAGAACCCCAAAATTTGAAGGCCTCCACTACTGAAGGAATCAAGATTAAGCTGTCATTAAATAAAACTATACAATGCCCCTTCCCCCCCCTTCTGATACGCCACCACCAAAATGGAAAGAATTTATGTAAATGAGCCTGGGACAGCTCTGGTAGTCCCAGAAGCATCCGCTATTAATTGTTGTTAATTACTAATACCACTATGCTGAATGTTGCAAACCCCCCCAAACACCCTCCCCCAAAAAAAACAACAACACCAAACAAACAAAAACCCAAGAATGATTATTAGAAGGCTTTTGTTCAGAGCAACGTAGTCATTGCTCTTTAAGGAATTTGATCAAGACATGACCAAGACATCACCACGTGCTTTTCTGCAATATGGTAAATTATATCCTATTAAAGATTGTAAATACTACCTTTTTTAAAGCTGGAAACAGTGGTGCAGTTTCAAGAGATGAACATGGTTCAATTTTATTACTCAGCACAACAGGAAGACATGTAGTGATATTCAGCTTAAGCTCCTAAAAATAAACCAATGAAAGGCTAAAAGGCCATGCACAACTTTTTTAGTGTTCAACCTGAAACAAGTGTTTTCTATCTTATTTCTTTACAAAATAAACAAAAACACCCAAGAAATGAAGGCAAATATACATGTCCCAGGATAATTGGATCCTGCAACATCCAAAAAACTTCCAAGAATGTGTAAATCTGAAGCTTCAGTTTCTGATGCCTTCATTAAAACATTTCTCATTTCAGAAAAACGTTCACATAAATTAAAACATTAAAAGTTAATCTACTTGTTTCTTGAATTACCTCAGTTTCTTGTCCAGTGGCAATTTTCAGAGGATCAGGGTTTAAAAACTGTAGAAGCCTGAAAACACACAAGTTGACTTTTCAAGTATCTGTTAAAAGTTCATTCATCCAGCCTTTGTTTTTTTCTAAGCTTTACAGAGTTGAGGGCCAAATATACAACTTCCTGCTGCTTTGGGCTGAAGGATTAACATTTCCTGGTTCATTCACTTAACAAATTTTGGCCCCAAGTCTCAGCAATCCAAATCCCAAATTAGAATGTTTCTTTTAAACTAATGATAGATGTTATAAACAGATTTATTCAGCTATTAAAACACATCCAGTCGCCTGACAATGTAACTTTTTTTTGTTTACCACATTTAATTCCTTATATTAAAAAGTTTTATTCCATCATGGTAGGAACTGAACTGCTGTTTAGCAACTATGTACGTTGTTTGAAATAAATAGGACATGGATCACCCCACAGCTTGAGGATTAACCCCAATACTCCAGTTCAGTACATACTCTTCCAGTAGTTTAATATCTGAAAAATATAATTAACAAAGGTATTGATCAACTCACCATTAACAAGCATGTTTATTTTTTTTAACTGGTAAGCTTTCCATTTTTTTCCTGGATAAAGTTCACTTCACTTTGATTTTAGAAAGGCTCAAGAAGCAATTAAATGCCTTCTAGTTGCTTTCTGAGCAAGTAATAATTCAGAGAAAAAGGGGTACCTTTTTCCAAGTGTAATGGAGTACAAGATATTGCTTTTCTGAAATTCAGGGAGCTCAAATTTTTTTGAAGCATGTCCTATCATCGTGATCAAGATTGTGCTGTTGTGGGAAAATTAAGAATTGCTGGCAATCACACATTTCAGCTAAATGTTAAGGCCAGCTCAAATTAGTCTCTCTTAGTTTGTAATAACAAGCCACCTTTATTTTTGAAAGAGATGCAGTACCAGCAGTGTCCTTTCCTGAAACACACAGAATCAGACCCATTTCAAGGAAGAATTGTAAATGCACCTGCCTGTTCTTTATACAAAGCATATTAATTGCTTGGACTTTATAAATATTGGCTGTCATGATGAGAAAAAGCTTACTTCACCCCAAGGTTGTTCTCGTGGAGATTCTTCTCCCCTTCCTGGATTTTGGTAATTGTCTTAGGCAAATTGCTAAAATGAAGCACAACTGTTTGAGAAAAATCTTAGCAACATCTGTAAACATAACGGCTGAGAGATTGCACATAAGAATCAGGAATCTTTCTAAATTCTGAGATTCTTATTCTCCCTGAAAAACAGCATGGGGAGAAATAGGAATGTGTCTTCTGCTCACAGGGTTGTGGTTTGTTTTTTTTTTAGATCCCAGCTAATTATGAAAAATGCAAATAGAAACAGACCTGGGTATTTTACTGCTGGGCCACATCTGGCCATTTGGCTGTCTCGACTGTGTGAGGGCAATTGGAAATTATAAACCAAATCCTGGAGCAGCCTCAGGAGGTGGCAGTAGCAGTCACTGTGTGAGGGGATACAGGCTCGGCCACCCACTACCACCTCGATTGAAGCATGGCCTTGTGGGCGATTGTGCGCCCACAGCCCTCCACAACAGCTCCGGTTACTCATGTGGCACCTTGGGAAAATTAATTGCCCAGCCCAGAACTGGAAGATACATAAGAAGCTATTAAGCTATTAAGATGAATTTGATCGCTATTCTGTTGAACAAAAACATGGATAATATTAATATTTTAAAACATCCCTCAGTCTCTTGTTAGAAGTCAATTTAAATCAGTTTAAATTTAAATCAGTTTAAATTTAAACATTAATTCTGCTCTATAATATCAACTATTTTCTATGGGTTTCTTTTTAAGAAAATAGTATCTTACCAGTAATGAAACAGAAACGAAATACAAAAATTTAAAATATACCTGACTGTTTGCATGTCTGTTGGTACAGAAAAAGTTATTCCTTGCTTCAAAGGGGAAACAGGCACCACTATATCCTAAGCAGGCAAATAAAGGAATCTCACATTTTTATTCAGGACTCTACAAAAAGGGTTATGTCTGTGTTTGTTAACTGAATGCATTTCACTACAGAATAAAAAGCAAGCATACTTGGTATAATTTCTTAAAGCAGCTAAATACTAGATATGTGCTATCACCTTCTGCCTTATCTGTACATGTTTATTTAGAATAAACCATTCAAAAATTGAATGGACCCTTTCCCCAGGTTTTGGATGTTTTAACAGTTCAGCAATGCTTGAAATTTGAAAACCAAGAAGAAAAATAGGATGCATTTAGTACTTACAGGCTGTTTTGTTTTATGTAAGTTGGTTTCTGGGAAATGCGTAAACTCTGCTTTCTCAGAATTATCACAAATAGGAGCAACACCTAAAAGAAACAAATGACTTTTTACTAAAACGCTTAAAATGACTTTTTACTGAAACGCTTAAAATACATCTTCTGAAGGCCATGTCCTGGAAATAAAATAATAAAAAATAAAATTAAAATAAAGTACAATTTTCATTTATATAAACACCCATCTCATATAGTGACTCTGGGTGGGCTACCGCAGGTAAAAACAATACAAAATATAGAACATAGCACACTTTAGAACTCCCAATTTTGGTTTAGTAGTCAACGTTGGTCTAATTCAGTGTTCAATGAACCAAAGTATGCCCCTTCGTTTTTCCTCTCTTTTTTGATTGGGAATAATTCATGGCAGATACTCTAGTATAGGCCTACAAACACAGGGACGATTCCAAGCAGCTGTCATTTATCTTTTTGTGTCTTTTTTTTTTTTTAAACAACTCCGCAGCCATACATTGCTGCAGCCAGGAAGAAATCAGCCACCTTCACCTGGTTTTCTGCAGCTTCTTCAGCCCTGAAAGGCACAGTGCTAGTGCCTCCAACACCGGAGTTTCATCCCTGCTACTGCATTCTAACCGCAGAACGTTGGAATAGCCCGCTAGCCCGTTCCTGGCAGTTGGATCATCCTGCTCTAGTGTGCAGGCAGTGTGTGTTCCAGAAGAGGCTTCATCTCAGCTGACCTATTCCTTGAGGGACTGATTTCTCATACTCACCCATCTCAGAAACCTTAGATTCTCGCAGTAACGTTGGCCACAGCAGCATTACAGGATTCTTCTCCTCTGAAAGAGATCTGGCACCTTCTGAACCTCGTTTCTGGTTTGTTTTACCAAGTTCATAGCAAGCAAAGTTCTTTGCAACAAGGTCATCGTTCACACACACCTGGGACAAACGCAGAGTTTTGCATGTGAAGATGAAAGGAGGGGATAAATGAAAATACACGAGACTTTTCATGGTTATATATTATAAATTACTAATGTGACCTAGTTAAGTAACGAGGCATTTTTAGCATTTGAGGAGTTTTGTCAAAATAGAAATATCACATTAAGAGCAGCAGAAAAGGGCACTGCGATATTAAACTATATTAAATGTCCTCTAGTTGTTTTAACAGCTGCAGCTATGGGTCTCTGAATGTAGAACTTTGAAACAGATTTTTAGATCTCAATTCACAGAGCAATAGAATAGAATAGAATTCTTTATTGGCCAAGTGTGATTGGACACACAAGGAATTTGTCTTTGGTGCATATGCTCTCAGTGTACATAAAAGAAAAAATAAAATATATTCGTCAAGAATCATAAGATACAACACTTAGTGATAGTCATAGGATACTAATAAGCAATCAAATCATACTAGGAAACAATAAAAACAACATAGGTTGTAAAGATACAAGCAACATGGATATAGCCATAAGTGGGAAGAGATAGGTACTAGTAAGGATGAGAAGAATAGTAATAGAGTCTTAGTAGTTAATTTGACAGTGTTGTGGGAATTATAAGTAATATAATAATAATATAAAATAAGTAATATAATTCTATTCGAATACTGCAGCACATACCTGACTATAAGCACTGCATAGAAGAGTGTATTGTTTTCTACTCCGCTGCACAGGATTAACATGGCCAGCAAGACAACACTCAATTTAAAAGATTGTATGTAATTGGTAAATATTACCTTTTCCCCACTTATTGTGACATAAAGATAGACAGCAAAATTATCCTCTTCAACAGCACATAACTTGGCCTCCACTTGAGTGGCTGCTATGATTAAAATGAGGCTGATTAGATTACCATAGCAGTAAGGGTTTTTTTTTTAAAATATCAGTTCTTTATACTGGACATTGACCAAAGTAGAAGCAGTTCTCGACTTACAACCGACCTTTCATTAACAACCATTTGAAGTTATGATGGCATTGAAACAAGGGTCTTATGACTGGTCCTTGAAGTTATGACTGTCACGGCGTCCCCGGGTCACTGATTTGTGTTTCGGGTACTTGGCAACCCGCATGTACAGGCAGTCCTTGACTTACGACCACAACTGAGCCCAAAATTTCTATTGTTGAGTGGGTTTTGCCCCATTTTACAACCTTTCTTGCCGCAGTTGTTAAATGATTCACTGCAGTTGATAAGTTAGTAACCCGGTTGTTAAGTGAACCCGGCTTCCCCATTGACTTTGCTTGTCAGGAGGACGCAAAAGGGGATCACATGACCTTGGGACACAGCAAAGGCCATAAACATGAACCAGCTGCCAAGCAGCTGAATTTTGATCACATGATCATGGGGGCGCTGCAAAGGTCATAACTGTGAAAAACGGTCATTAAGTCACATTTTTCAGTGCCGTTGTAACTTTGAAGAGTTACTAAATGAACTGCTGTAAGTCAAGCACTACCTGTAGTTACAATGATTGTAGGTCATGGGGACTGAGGAGGAGGGGGGGAGGAGTTTATGAGGTATTAATTTGTGTCCAAAATGTATATTTGCTTGCCTATCTATGGAGATTCTCAGTCATCCAGGTCATAGTTGTCCCAAAGGTGCTTTTTTTTCCTCCAAGAGGCAACTGGACTTTCTGGTTTTTATTTGAAGACGTTTCACTTCCCATCCAAGAAGCTTCTTCAGCTCTTCAGAACTGAAGAAGCTTCTTGGATCAGAAGCGAAACATCTTCAAACAAAAACCAGAAAGTCCAGTTGCCTCTTGAAAAAAGCGCCTTTGGGACATTTGCTTGCTTAGATTTAAAGAGAGGAATGTGCGTTGCTGCTAAGATGAATCCTATACAACTCTCAATTTACAAATATAAGTCTCCTAAGTCCATTATTTCATGACAATTTTATAAAATAGACTTGTTATGTAACTGAAATTATACAAGAGGCTATTCTAGTTTTTCTTTACCATTCAGGAGGTTTTGGAAGTACTGGATACCTGCAACATCCCATTTGTTAGCAGGCCTGGAAAGAAACACACGAGGTTTTTTAATGTATTATACTACAGCAAAATAAACAGGAAACATACAAAAATCCAGCAAATGGCATTTGTACAAGCAGGTATAAAACAATAAAACTATGTTGACTGTAAAGTTATTTTTACTGATTTATTTTCATCCCACTTTTATTATTTTTATAAACAATTCAAGGCAGTAAAGTTACCTAATACTCTTCCTCCTATTTTCCCCACAACCATCACCCCGTGAGGAGAGTTTGGCTGAGACAGAGGGACTGGCCCAAAGTCACCCAGCAGTTATGCAGAAAAGATCCTCTCTGAAGTTAGTGGAAGGATTTCTTAGAATATTTAACATCATCTCTCAGCAGCCATACTTACACTATCTCTGCATTGTCATTGTAATAGTTGACACGTAGTGTAACTGGTTTGACACAGTACAACCTAAACTTTGTAGCTCTATAAGGCAGTCTCATAAATGATTTTACGACCACACAGATCCTGAAAGAAAATAGGTTTCACAACACACAAATTTCTACCAATAATTTTCATAGATTTAGTGTTCAAAACTGCAGCTTATAACTTCTATTTACAAAAAAGCACTGCTGCTTTATAGCCAAAACCAGATACAGTGACCTGAAAATGAGCATAAACTTGTATTCTTCAGAACCGTCTGACAAATCTATTTCTGTTCTCATTTCTCAAATTTACAAACCAGTCAACCCAAATTTTCTAAAAAAATCCCAGGCTTTAAATGAATCCAAAAATGTCCAACTATGCCTATATTAACTTATCAGCTCGATCAAACCAACACAGCAGGGACATTGCCCATATCATTGGGCAGATAGGTAACATTATGATCAAAATGTTTCAATTCTTGGTCCAATCCTTTGCTTTTTTTAAAAAACAGATTTTACAGATTATAAACACATACTTTTCAGTGTTCACAGGAACAATTTTGGCATAATCCACAAGGAAACATTCTGCAATGTAATAATCCGTATATGATATGATTGAATTAACAACAGCTCTGCACCAAGATTTCAGTTCCTCACAGTAAACAGCACAAACCTAAAAAAGACATATAAATGTTTAATGTTATACAATCTATGTTGTTTTTTTTGATAACAGATAATTGGCAGAGTAAATACATGTGTGATAGAATACATGTCAGACAGGAATTAGAGATTTCTATGTTTTTTTCAGGTATTCTTCCACAGATATTTAAATTACTTATATAAGTTTTCTTCTTCCTAGTATTTTTCCACAAATGCAGTGTCTGCTAGCATTGATCCATTGGTTACAACAGAAATGGATCTACTGGCTTGTCATAGGACCTGATCACGGGCTGAGAGAACATTAATGGCCCAAAGTCACTCAGCTGGCTTTCATGCCAAAATCAATTATTTAAATATTATCTAGCATATGGTTTTGCAAAAGATATGCCTATTTCCATGTTTTCTATCCAAGATTAAAAGACAGTATGATATTTTCCATTGTCATGAAAAGCAAATCTTACATCCTAATATTAACAAGTATAACATTTTAATATTCTTTCCCTCACCATCAGAAAAGCTTTCTTAGCCCTTATCTTACCACCTCACTAAGTCATTGCTATGATAAAAGATTCCAGAATTATTTGTCCAATATTTATTGTTATTACAAATGCACTTGACACTGCATGTAAGTATTTTTGGAAGGGTTGTTATCTTTAAACATATAAACAACAAAAAGAAGGAAGGAAGGAAGGAAGGAAGGAAGGAAGGAAGGAAGGAAGGAGCGAGCTTCATTTTTCTCCTAGATATAGCCAAACAAATCAGATTGAGAAAATCACCTGTCCCTCTTCTAGTGCACAGGGCTTGGCATCCACACATCGATAATGTTTGTTATAGAATTGATTCATTTCAGTCTGAAGTGTTTCATATTCCATTTCATTGTCTACAAATTTTCTGCCTCCTATTATGTAGACCCAAAAGCAATCTGGATTTTCAATCTAATAAGTATGATAAAACCCATATTAAAATACATTCACATAGCCCAAAATGCAATTTAATATACGGAAAGTTAATCACAATACCTTCAGTATTATGACTTCAATCATTTTTTTCCTCCAATGATTGTTTTCATCTAAGGAGAATCACAAGCTTTATCTGTACCTCTGAAAATGCAACAGATCATCCATCAAACTCTTTTCACCAAATGAAAATATTCCTGAAGTAATTTTGAAGCTGAAATGACCAGGACACAATTTTAGAAAAGCATACATAAAATTTCAATGTGACTTGAAAAAGAAGAGATACTAGAATAATTTCAAGACTTCTGCTGGTAGGGTCCTTTAAATCTATTTGATATAAACTCAAATAGGACACCTGAAGCTCAATACCCTAAACGGTGTAAACCAGTGGCCTCCAACCTTTTGGGCACCAGGGACTGGTTCCGTGGAGATAGGTTTTTCCGTGGACCGGAGAGGGCATGGTTTCGTATGCTGCCTGCATCTTATGAATGGGGCTTCACTTGTTTGTGTGGCCCAGTATCTTGCATGCCGCGGATTAGTGCTGGTTCATGGTGCGAGGGTTGGGTACCCCTGGTGTAAACTACTACACACAGTGGGTTCATTCGTACCTCATTCTAAGCCAACATTCCCCACCCCCACCCCCATAAGCAGATTATGATTTAACATAATAAACCAAGCCATTTGGCTATTAGTCATGATTTACAGTTTAGTTTGAAATTACAAGGGCATTGCAATTTATTTTGCAAGACATAATTAACAAAATGGTTTGAAATTACAATCTAATTGTGATTTATTCTGCAAGGCATATTAACAAAATAATGGTTTAGCAGTTACCAAAAACTGCCAATAAAATAAATTTGAGTGTCTATTGACAGAATTGCAACATAAATTGTAAATCTGTCTTGTCAGCAGAGCAACCGGATTTCTCAATTTGAGCCTGCTGTTTCCTAGGTGGGCAACTTATAGTCCCAGATTCCTTTTACAGCTAGACCTACCTTTAATCACATCTGCTAACAGCCAGCAGCATCCTTTTCTGCCATTTTGAAATGAGAGGTTTTTTTTTAAAAAAGCCATCAATCTTGTACTATTTCTCATTGAAAATGCAGCTCTCCCAATTCTCTGTTAAATAAAAAGTGTTTACTTCACAATACTGCTCAGCTGGCCCCTGCAACTCTTCCCCCTCCAAATAGATATAGCTATTCCCAAATTTTTAAACTGCTTTTCTTCTTTCCAAGGAACTTCGTTTCCCCATTTCACTTATAGCTGTTCAGAACTGGGGTGAAGTGCTATCCAGAATTGGGACGGGTGAGGTCTCCGGAGAATCCAGAACAGAGGGCTAATTGGAAAATCAGGGAAATAAAATATTAAAAATGGAATGAAATTACGATAAAGCAAAGGAACCCGAGGAATCCAGAGCAGGCAGCTAGTGGGAAATCGGGAAAATAAATTTAAATTAAAGGCAAATTTTAAATTAAAGGCAAAAAGCAAGGTACTTCCTTCCCAAGAGTGATGCCAATTGGACGGCTCCCACATTTTAACAATTAAATAAGCAAATGCCACCAAGCATGTAGGATTTTAGGTGTGTTTACGATTTTTAAAATCATGGTTTTAATACGACGGAGACTGATTTTTGCTTTTAAATCCTTTATCCGAGACGAGAACCTCGCTGGGCTGAAGACCAACACACACAAAATGGTATTATTATCATTATTGCCCTCCCACCCACCACCATTACTACCACCACCTATGAAAGGGCAGCCTAGAACCTGGCTTCTAACCTAAGGGGGCTCCTCCCGTTTGGGGAGGACGAGGGCGACTTGCCGGGAGACAACGGCCAAGGCCTCAGGCCTCCCCTCCCGCCGCCCGACCCTCCGCGGCTTCCTGAAGACCCAGAGACTCCCTCCCCACCCTCCACGCACGAGGCTCCCGCCAAAGGCGCCATTCGAACCCACCGGCGCATGCTCACTTGCGCCCTCCGCGCCGACGCGGTCTGACGCACGCCCCGTCTTCTCTCCTCAGGGGCGGGACGGCGGCGACTACGCATGCGCTAGCGTCCTCCCCAGTTCTGCCTTCGGGTTTTGGCCGGCGCGCCGTCCGTTTGCGCAGAACCGGAAGTTTTATTTCTATTTATTTATCTTTTATTTCTCAAAGCAAAAAAAAAAAAAAAGGCTGGTTCCTGCCGTTATAAATAAAATACATAGCAAAACCGGTGTAAAGAAAAACATACATCTTATGCGTAGGGAGATATATGTATAGCAAAGATAAAATGCCCTTTTATATAGACACATAGAAGAGGGCAGGACAAGAAGCAATGGTTGGAAACTAACCAAAGAGAGAAGCAACCTGGAATTAAGGAGAAGCTTCCTAACAGTGAGGACAATAAACCAGTGGAACAGCTTGACTTTAGAAATCATGGGCGCTCCATCACTGGAGGTTTTTAAGAAGAAACTAGACAGCCACTTATCTAAAATAGTATAGGTTCTCCTGCTTGAGCAGGGGACTGGACTAGAAGACCTCCAAGGTCCCTTCCAGCTTCTATTCTATTCTATTCTTTTCTATTATTCTATTCTATTCTATTTCTATTCTATCCTATCCTATCCATTCGGGGAAACACGATACACACACAAACACAAACACACACACATACATATACACATTGATTGGCATGTTTTATTGGATTTCTGTTTGTTATTGGATTCCTGTGTTTTTATTGGATTCATTGGGCACTAACTGTGGGAAAAGAAGGCATCTGATCCTTTAGATACTACTAAGAAACATTTTCAATGTTTTATGGCCCTGGGTGTGATGACTGCCTTGCACAGTCTGAGTTTCCACCCAGATATATTAAAAAATAAAAATCCAGCTAGTTCCAAACCTATAGTATTTGAGGAGAAATGACAATTTGTGGGACAATTCATTTAGCAATAATAAAAGCACCATGAAAAAATCCTGCTAAAAGTATTTATTTCATTTAGCAATAATAAAAAAACCATGAAAAAATCCTGCTAAAAGTATTTATTTCATTTAGCAATAATAAAAGAACCATGAAAAAATACTGCTAAAAGTATTTATTTTTAACAGACACTCATTTGGGTTACATAACACAGTTAATGTAAAGGCACAACAGGTGACATTTCAAAAATAAGAACAGAGGTCCAGGCCTTCAGTGGAATTTATTCCCTGGATAGTCAGCATAAACAAGTTAATCTAAAACAGTGCTTCCCAGAAGTAGCTCTGAATATATGCATTTACAATTTGCAATGCACTTATTTTGAATACGATTTCCAGGTAGAGAGAAATATACTGTTACATACATTCAAAGTGTTCAGTTCTTTTCAGTTTTGGCAAATGACCTATCGGTCAACAGGGGCATCTGCAGGAATGGTCACTGCCTTTAAAACAGCAGATGCACCTCGGTGACCAAAGTTCTGCCCCTTTTAATGTGTGTTGCATGCACTAAATGCATATTGAAAAGGGGCGGAGCTTCAATCATTTGATCATATCCACTATTTTGAAACCAATGTCAAGGCAAGCAATCACTGCCATGACCCAAATCCATGTACTCTGGATGCTACTTATCATTTATGATAACTGTAATAATAATTCAGATGTGTTAAAATATAATGTGATAGTCTTTTGTTTACAGTACTGAATGAATCTTTTTAAGGATATGTCAGTATAGCTATAACGTACAAGTAAACAAACAAGTAAATTAAATTCGGATTTTTAGAAGATAGATCTCTATTCCAGAATTGGCACATTTCCATGACAAGAATAATTACACTGATCAACACAACTTGAAACTAATAATTTACATAAATATTGAGATACGTCCACAAAATGGCACAGTACTATCAATTCATTGTTATTCCAACTTCTCTCAAAATTTAGTAATTCCAGTATGAGAAATACTACAACTGACTGTTGCAATCCGCATTATTTCACATTTTAGAGTCCACTGTAACTGGATTTATATGTTTATATTTGGATTCAATATTCATATGGATAGTTACATTATTAAGGCTTCGTGTTACTATCCGGTGTAGGTTTCTGGCCTCTTTCATTAGTTCTTCAATGTTTTTATTTGTTGTCAACACAGGTTTCCTTTCGCCAGTAAAATCGGGATCTTTTGGATATAAATCATCACCTAAAATATAATTATTTCTCTCGGTTATATGTATAGTTACAGGTATAAATGTGAATTTTTGATACTAACAACACCTTCAGTGTAAACGGTGGTATGAAAAGTTGTGACAAAATATTGATTAGAAGACTATTTTTAATAGAGGCTTTTGTCTCAACATACCAAGAGCAGAAGTATTAAAGTAGAGATGCACAGGAAGATATGAATGCAATCAAATTGTACTTTTTATTTACTGGGTTCATAAACATGTTAAGCAATGATCTAAGATTTACAAACCACAATTACTGCTTTCACAGTACACAGCACTTCTACAACCAAGAACGTAACATTATAGCGGAGTATACTGTATGTTCCATATAACAGAAGATTAATGAATATCTGCTCATTAATCCTACTAAGTGTACTAGGTGAAATTTAAATCAGGAAATTTTAATTTCATTATTTAGCTTTTGCCCTAAGCAGTCCACCTTTTGGAGTATGGCCCCAGAAACCCACATATTCAGACAGATAGATTCATGTTGCAGCTTCTGTTTAGTGTTCAGTGCATCAATAACCAGTGTTTTTTTGTTTGTTTTTTAAAGGCCAGTCCTTCATTTTTACCTACCTGGCAACAATTGCATGTGGCCATCTGAAGCCATCAACATAATTGACATCCAGCGTTCACAACCTTCTAAAGCTCGTTCTGAGCTAAACCTCTCCAGATCATGAAGGGATGAAAAATGGCACAGCCTACATAACTCATAAAGCTGAGGTGGTGCTATCCAGATTTCTCCAGAGTTAAAAAGTTCAACAGCTTCTAAAGGGGTTGACCACTGAAAAAGAATAAAGCATTAAAATCAATCTCCAAGCCATGTAATTTCCCAATTAAAGGGATATTCTGTAGGAAGATTCTGGTGCTTTCAGTGACTGTTTTATTCTATATTAGTATTTATTTTTTAGCTTTTTTATTAGATATCAGTCTGATAGTGGATGCTATATATGTCAACTAGCAAGTTCAGAAATAAATTGTTTTAACTATTATTAGAATGTTGCAAAAGATATTACAATATATTTCGAGGATGTGTTTCACAAGGGATTGCAAAATAGACAACGGGAATTTTGGATCCATATTTTCAGGGTTTTCATGCTTAATGACTGAGGCATTCATGTATTGACTGTGGCGTTCACTTTGCCACCACCAAAAAAAAAGTTTGTAAAATTGATCGTGATCAATTTTCAATTTGCTTAATGACCTCCACAACTTTGAACCATAATTCTGGGCTCAATTATGGTCATAAGTGGAGGTCTACCCCATGCTGGCTGGGGAATTCTGGGAGTTGAAGTTCACAATACTAGTTTAGGACTCCCTTCCCCATCTCTCCTGCTAGCCCAGGATGCAAACTAGGTTTCTGGAAGCAAGTACAGGTAGTCCTCAACTTACAGCCATAATTAAGCCTGACATTTCCGTTGCTAAGCAAAACGGAAGTGAATTTTGCCCCATTTTACGACTTTTCTTGCCACAGTTATTAAGTGAACCACGGCAGTTATTAAGTTAACATCATGGTTGTTAAGTGAACCTGGCTTCCCCATTTGACTTTGTTTGTAAAAAAAAAAGTCGCAAAAGGGGATCACACGACTCCGGGGCACTGCAACCGTCATAGTTGCCGAGCATCTGAATTTTGATCAAATGACCATGGGGATGCTGCAACGGTCGGGTGAAAAATGGGTCTAAGTCAGGGGTCCCCAAACCCTTGTCCCTGAACCAGCACTGGGCCGCTGCATGCCAGAAACCGGGTCACGCAAACAAGCTAAGCCCCATCCATGGGATGCAGGCAGCATGTGAAACCATACCCCCTTCGGTCTGCGGAAAAACCTCTTTCCATGGAACCAGTCCCTGGTGCCCAAAGGGGGGGGGTCCCTGTCCCAAGTCCCTTGGGAGTTGGGCGGCATAGAAATATAAATAATAATAATAATAATAATAATAATAATAATTAATAATAATAATAATAATAATAATAATAATAATAATAATAATAATAATAATAATAATAATAATAATAATAAGAAGAAGAAGAAGAAGAAGAAGAAGAAGAAGAAGAAGAAGAAGAAGAAGAAGAAGAAGAAGTCCCTTTTTCCAGTGCCTTTGTAACTTTGAAAGATCACTAAGTGAACCATTGTAAGTTGAGGACTACCTATAACTGACCAGATCCCAGGTTGGAAACTTCCCTCTATGTCCAGTCTCTGCCCCTGCTTGAAGCACGTCCCTGAAGGATGCAGGCAGAATGTGCCCTCCATCCGTGGGACACAGGCAGAAACCACACCCCCTAGGGCAGGGGTCCCCAAACTTGGCAACTTTAAGACTTGTGGACTTCAACTCCCAGAATTCTCCAGCCAGTCCACAAGTCTTAAAGTTGCCAAGTTTGAAGACCTCTGCCCTAGGGTTTGCGGAAAAACCTCTCTCCACAGAACCGGTCCCTGGTGCCCAAAAGATTGGGGGGTCCCTGTCCCAAGTCCCTTTTTTCAGTGCCCTTGAAACTTTGAACAGTCACTAAACGAACCGTTGTAAGTCGAGGACGACCTATAACTGACCAGATCCCAGGTTGGGAACTCCCCTCTATGCCCAGTCTCTGCTTGCAGCGTGCCCTGCCTTCCCAGAGCCCCGCTTGCAAACCGTGCCAGCTGCCTTCGCCGGGCATCCTCACCCTGCAATCGGCCACCTCCTGCCGGTCGTGCGAGACGGCGGGCGGCTCCTGCCCGAGGCAGCAACACAGGTAGAAGGCGGTGTCGTAACGGCGACCGGCCGGCCCGGCTCGCTGCACTGGGGTCAGCCAGTTGCCCCACTCGTGGAGCGCCCGCAAGTGGGGCACGCAGCCCAGGCGGCGGCAGAGCTGCAGGAAGCTGCCCGGGTCGCCTTGCACCCGCCGCCGCCACTCC
>QLTV01012195.1:721808-791399 GCA_003457575.1 Thermophis baileyi
GATCGAATCTCACCAGGCTCAAGGTTGACTCAGCCTTCCATCCTTCGGAGGTGGGTAAAATGAGGACCCAGATTGTTGGGGGCAAGATGCTGACTCTCTAAACCGCTTAGAGAGGGCTGTAAAAGCACTGTGAAGCGGTATATAAGTCTAAGTGCTAATGCTGTTGCCCTTCCATCCATCCATGATGAGCAGTGGTTAGAATGCAGTATTGCAGGCTAACTGCCGACTGCCAGCAGTTCAATCCTGACTGGCTCAAGGTTGACTCAGCCTTCCATCCTTCCGAGGTCAGTAAAATGAGGACCCAGATTGTTGGGGGCAATAGGCTGACTCTGCAAACCGCTTAGAGAGGGCTATAAAAGCACTGTAAAGCGGTATATAAGTCTAAGTGCTGTTGCTATTCCAGTAAGATTTGGCTGGTATTTTTAAATGCTTGACTTATTCCTAGCCCCCAGGCCAGTTTTCTCAATGCACTTTGCTTTGATCTTCAGGATTCTGTGAATGCCCTCTACACCAAATGCATCCAGCAGCTGTTGAGAGATTCCCACCTTGTAAGTACAGATGTACGCATGTAAACATCCGGCTGTGTGTGTCTTAGGCAAGCCTGTGTGTTCATTCTGCTTTCTTTTCTCCCGAATAATTTAGAGAATGCTTGCAAAGCAGGAACTTCAAATGAACCTGATGAAACAAGCGGTGGATGTGAGTATCCTGGATGGTCCTTAGGATCTTGGTTCCCCCTTTGAGTAGACCTTCAGAATCCTTTCTTTGCTTTTTATTTCCTGGTACAGATGTATGTCCATCACTCTCTCTATGACGTCATCTTCAAATACGTGGGGACCATTGAAGCCAGTGAGGTAGGTACCCAGATGTTCCTCAGGTCCTCCCCTTGCCAAAGAAAGTTATGTTGGGAAACACAGGGGTGGTTTTTTCCCCAGGCTGGGAATATAAGGATCATTGCATCATTAGGGAGGGTCCTCATTGCATCAAATGGACATTCCTTGCAAAATCCATGTGCGATTCTTAATTTGACCATTTGAGTGTGAGACCTCTGCATGAGAACTTGGTAAAGTAGGGAGAAAAGTTCCTAGAATTAAAGGGGTAAACCTGATCTAAAGTATTTTCCTGGGTCCCTCAGAAAGCCCCCTTCTCTGAGGTCCTACACGTTAGACAGGAGAGCATTCTTATTTATTTATATTTCCTAACCGCCACCTCCCTTGGAGAGTGGCTCTGGCCAGTGTACAATTTAATTCTTACAAGAAGGCGGTAACACATCCATGTGCCAAAAGATGCCCGACTACCAGCTTTTTAATCCATGGAGGAATAGTTTGGTCATTTTTTGCTTGGAAGGTGGCATGCTTTCAAAGCAGTGGGCTGGAGCTGCTGTACCAGCCTTGGTGATATTAGTATGGTTTCTGCTGGAGGCTTTGGATTATGTTAGCTTCTTTTCTTTATCAGAGTTTGTTGCAAAAATCATTTCCAGAAAGCACACACAGATAACTGATTCAGCTGGATTCATTAACTTCATTATATACATAATAACAGATGAATTTACAATACCAGTAGTAGATTCTTCCAACGTGGTAGCAGTTACAAGCAAAACACAAGCAGAGTACAGCAGGAGTTTTTAGTTCAGAGTTGCAGACAGACTAGTTTCAGTTTCAATTCTCAGCACAGCACTCAGAGCTGCAGGGCTAAACCACGCCCAGGCTCCAATCTGTTTCAGCTCCCATTGGCTGACCTTGTTACTAAGCCCTATTCATTGGTTGACCTTGTTACCATGTCTCTGCCAGTTCATGAATATACTCTGACATTCTTTTTATAAAAAAAAATAGAGGTTGACTAGTAGAGTCACTGGAGCTCCAGTTACTCAGTGGGGTACTAGGTTGGTAAATTTAGTTCTGTTAAAAGCCTCTTCTGCCAGGATTTAGTGATGTCTTCCTTGCTTAGGATGCAGCTTTCAACAAAATCACCCGAAGTTTACAAGACCTGCAGCAGAAAGACCTGGGTATCAAGCCTGAGTTCAGGTGAGTTCTTAACGACTTTTTAAAGGGTTTTCATAGCACAGGTTTGTTTTATTTTCTTCCTGGGAAGAGCGAAGAAAGAATGGATAAACTTGGGAAAACAGAGGCAGTTCTTAAGCCAACTTCTTGTTTCTTCAAAAAAAAGGGAAGGGAAGGGTTCATGCATTTTTATTAGAGGCTTTCACATGTGACCCAAGGGATGCAATTTGCTATTCCTGCTTTAAATAGATCTTGGCCTAACCTTTCACTCATGGCTGCCTTGGGCTGTTAATTCCTTTTGGATATACGAACACTGAAACTGATGCGTAAACCAGCATTTACTTCTGGTTTCCGGCAACAAACATCCCATAGCGAACAAAGGGTTTGCTTAACAACTGCCAAGTTCACTTAACGACCACTGCAAAAAGGTTATAAAATCAGGCATAAATGCAGGCTCAATTTCGGTCGTAAGTCAAGGATAATAACCTGCATACCTTTTAAGAAGTTATTTCTTTTTAAGTTTTTAAGAAGATGTTGGATAACCATTTGTCTGAAGTGATGTAGGGTTTCCTGCCTAAGCAGGGGGTTGGACTAGAAGACCTCCAAGGTCCCTTCCAACTCTGTTATTCTATTCTATTCTATTTTGCCCCTGCTGCGCTCTAAGCTGTTTTTTCTTTCTGACGGTGCCTGTTTCAGTTTCAACATCCCACGGGCCAAGCGGGAACTGGGGCAGCTGAACAAGTGCACCTCTCCACAACAGAAACTCCTCTGCTTGCGGAAAGTGGTCCAAATCATCATGCAGTCTCCAAGTCAAAGAGGTGCGTCACTGCGGGGATGAAGTCATGAAGTTTCCAGAAGTTGCTTCTCTGTGCTCTTGAAAGCATCCTCCACGAGCTTTTAAATCAGGGTCCAGATTTTGCTTTGCATTACTTCGGAAAACGGAGGATGCAACTTACCGTATTTTTCGGAGTATAAGACGCAGTTCCCCCCCCCCCAAAGATGATGAAAATTTGGGTGCGTCTTATACAACGAATGTAGCCAAAAATGCAAGGCACGGAGGAGGCAATGGTCTGTGGCAATCCCTGCAGCCTGGAACAGCTGATTGGGGGTATTCCGGGAGGCTGATCCAACCGCCAATCAGCTGCTTGTGCTAAATCAGGTTGTGCTGAAGCTGACCATGCTGTTTGCTGTTTGCTGCAAGGAGGCAAATTGCTGGGAGGCAGCGGCAGATTTTTTTTTCTTGTTTTCTTCCCCAAAAGCTAGGTGCGTTTTATAGTCCGGAACATCTTATAGTCCAAAAAATACAGTAATCCAATGGGTGAACTGGCATTAAATCTTAGGCTTCTATAACTCCAACCAGTTAGTTTATGGATTATTGTACATTTTTCTAGTTATTGTATTGTTTGTCTATCCATATTCTCCAGAGTTCAATCTGATAAGCATACATATTTATAATAAAAATTATCTGTGTCAGCATGCAGCTTTAGTACAGAACAGTTGAGCTAAGCCACGCCCAGGCTCCTTGCTGTCTCCTTCCTTGTTGCTCACACAGCAAATACTGTTTCAGTTTCCAAACAGCCCTCAACTCTCTCACACACTGACAGGACGCTAGCCAGATGAATACTGATGGATGCTGGTAGGCAGAGGCAGAATTTCCCCCCACCCCCTTATTTTCCTCCCCAAAAACTAAGGTGCGTCTTATACGCCGGAGCGTCTTATACTCCGAAAAATACAGGTAACTTTCGCGTGGAAGTATCTTTTTCCTGTATGGAGAAATGCAGTGCAAGAACTGGGATGAAAATTACAATTCACTAATAGTGCTTGAACCTCTGGAGTTTCTTTGAAGACGTTTCGCTTCTCATCCAAGAAATTTCTTCAGCTCTGACTGGATGGTGGGGAATGTAAGGATTTATACTCCTCGCAGACAGCTGGTCATTTGCATTGTTTTAAGGCCACCTGGAGGTTTATCTGGGTTGTCATGGTCCAGGTGAATATACCACTTCACAGTGCTTTCCAGCCTTCTCTAAGCAGTTTACAGAGTTGGCCTATTTCCCCCAACAATCTGGGTCCTCATTTTACCGACCTCGGAAGGATGGAAGGCTGAGTCAACCTTGACCTGGTGAGACTTGAACTGCCAAACTGCTGGCAGCCGGCAGTCAGCAGAATTAGCTGCAGTACTGCATTCTAACCACTGTGCCACCGCGGGTAGCTTCAAGGGAGAACAAAGCTCTTAAGCCATTTCAAAACTGCTACGAATTATTATTAGATTAGGCACTAATTTATAATTTTATTTAGGTTTGGCATTGTCCATCTATAGTCTAGGAAATCTCCTATTCTAACATGTTTCTAAAGTGCCTAAATAGAACAATTGAGATACTTTTTCTAAATAGGGTGCATTTCTTTTCTTCTCTCTTTCCCCTTCAGTTAACATGGAGACTATGTGTGCCGATGATCTTCTTTCTGTGTTGCTCTATCTCCTTGTGAAAACAGAAATTCCTAATTGGTATGTAACTTGCTCCCCCCCCCCCCCGCGTTTCAAAGAATTCTATAAAGGAGAATATTTGTAGCTCAAAAGTTGAACTGAGAGGTCCTTGATGCTTTCTGAGCTCGCTTGTTTTATTGTAGACGTTTCTTTACCCAAACTAGGTAACATCATCAGTGCTCTGATGAAACAACATTAGAGAATCTTCCTTGAACAGGACATTATAGCCACACTAACTAGCAATAGCAATAGCAATAGCAGTTAGACTTATATACCGCTTCATAGTGCTTTACAGCCCTCTCTAAGCGGTTTACAGAGTTAGCATATTGCCCCCAACAATCTGGGTCCTCATTTTACCCACCTCAGAAGGATGGAAGGCTGAGTCAACCTTGAGCCGGTGAGATTTGAACCGCCGAACTGCAGCTAGCAGTCAGCTGAAGTAGCCTGCAGTGCTGCACTCTAACCACTGCGCCACCTCGGCTCTTGATAACTAAAATAAATAAATAAATAAATAAATAAATAAATAAAATAAACCTCGGCTCTTGATAACTATTTTAACTAAAATAATATTCTCACTGAACCTCAGAGCTCAAGTATTGCAGTAGCTTCTACATGGGGATGTTCTTGGAAGCCACTCAGAAGCTTCAAATGATCCAGAATGAGGGGTCCTTGGTGGTCTCTGAGCTTGATTGTTTTCTTGTAGACATTTCATTACCCAAACTAGGTAACATCATCAGTGCTAGATGATGATGATGATGATATAGCACTGATGATATGTTATCCATCCCAAGGATAACAACAATAATAATATAATAATAGCAGCAGCATCCAAAAATGCCATTATCTTCTGAATACTAAACAGAATATTTTTTTTTTGCTGCTTTAGGGCATCAGCAGCTCCTGCAGCTCAGACATTGTGTGTTTTTGGTCACATATTTTGAAATGTGTATAGGATGTTATGAAAGAGACTTTGACCATTATTTGGGGTGATGTGCAGATAGAAACGAAACATCTGCTGCTTAGCTGCTGTATTTCCATGGATTACATGGATTATGTGCATTCGAAATACACTCAGGTTCTTGGATGTCAGTTATAACTTAAAGCTGATTTTTAATTCTTTGTGTCTTGACTCTCAAAACCAAGGATTAAAAGCTCACACATTTTTGTACGTGCGCACCACACAATACTCTGTGGTACCTCTTCAGAATTTGGTACTAAACACACTGGGGTGAGTTGCATAGCAGGGTGATACTAGGCAAAACTAAAGCTCAATAGCTAAACATTTTTGGAGCGTATTTTCTTTAAGTGCAATATGGATTATATAATCAAAATATGCAGAAATGTGGTTAAGTGCTTGAATCCTGGTTTGGTTTTTTATGGCTAGGCAAATTCTATTACTCAACCACAGGGGTGTCAAACTCAAGGCCCATGGGCCACATCTGGCCCGCGATGTGGTCGGATCCGGCCCATGGGGCCGTCCTGGAAAATGTAAGGGGCTGGCCCGCGTTGCTTTGGCCCGGTCTACTCAATGTGAAGAGGAAACATGCCAGCAGTTTGGGGAGTGGCATTAAGCTGGCCACGCCCGCCCAGTTGGCCACGCCCGCCTGGCCCCCTGAGGTCAACCACAGCCCTGATGTGGCCCTCAATGAAATTGAGTTTGACATCCCTGCTCTACCATTTCATATCCTGGTGAATCTGGGCGCAAACGTTTGGTCTCAAAGACTGAAGTACATCCCAAATTTTGATGATAGATAAAACTTTAGGGCGCCATTTTGGATTCCTGCATTCTGATTGAATTCACATATTCCATTAAGCCATAGTGTGGTTTGCTTTTGTGTGTGTGTGACACAGTGTATTCTGGGAATCCAGCTGCTTATGGTTGAGACCTGTGATATATAGTTAGAACATTGGATGAACCCAACTAGTCAGTAAAAATTGGTGAAAGGCTTATCAAATTTGAATACAGCCATAGTGTGGTTTGGTTTTGGCCTCCTATGTTGTACAAACTCAGTTGTTAGGGTTAGTAAATAGAGCTTAGTAAAATGTGCAAGTCCAGCCAGTGGAACTGATTTAAGAATAGCATGCCTTTGTGCCATGGGTGAACCTATCTTTAATTTCTCCTGGATCACCGTGATAATCAGGATGGGCCTTATAAAACAGAAATAAGAACTGTCTGGTTCCTTGCAAAGAGTAAGCTCAGAACTTATCTGAATTGAAATATAATATTTGTTCATAATTGAAAACTCAAGCACAATTAAAAACAAGTATCAGAAAATGTCCAGGTCTGTTTAATGGATAGAAATCAGGTCCAGTTGCACAAATTGTTTTTGTTTTGTTTTTTTTGCTTCCTGGCAATTGCTTATGTAGTTTTTATTCCCTGTCTAGGATGGCAAATCTGAGCTACATCAAAAACTTCAGATTTTGCAGCTCAGCAAAGGATGAACTGGGATATTGCTTGACCTCAGTTGAGGCTGCAATAGAATATATCCGTCAAGGAAACCTCTCTGACAGGACACCGGTAAGTCCCTGTAATGCCGTCTATCCTATCCCAGCCTCAAAATCTCTCTAATAGTGTCCCCTTTTTGTAGGTCTGCAGGATTCTAGCCATGTTGCAACAGGAGTCCGGAGAGCTAGCTCAGAAATGCATTTCACTTGTCAAAGCCAGGTCATTATCCTGGGTAGGCCGCTCAAGCATTTTAGCAACTGAAGCCTTAGGCTGGTGAATTATAAAGGCTGATGTAGAAAAAATAAAAATTGGTCTTTGATCTTGTGCTTACAAAGAGCATGAAGGACAAGCCCAAACTGAAAATTGCACGCTGCAGGAAACATCCTTGCGTAAATGTGGCTTGGTTTTTCCATGCGTTTCACTTGTAGATGCAGGATTTTATTTACTTAGCACAAACCGTGTCCCAAGACAGGAGCTGATTTTTATTATTATTTTTGCACGGTGTACCAGTTCAGGTAGTCCTCGACTTACGGCCACAATTGAGCCCCAAATTTGTTTGCTCAGCGAGACGTTTGTTAAGTGAGTTTTGCTACCTTTTACGACCTTTCTTGTCGCAGTTGATAAGCGAGTCGCTGCAGCGGTGAAGTTAGTAACACGGTTGTTAAATGAATCTGGCTTCCCCATTGGCTTTGCTTGTCAGAAGGTCACAAAAGGGGATCACATGAGTCTGGAACCCCGCAATTGTCTTAAATATATGCCAGTTGCTGAGTGTCCGAATTTTGATCACATGACCATGGGAATCTTGCGACGATCATAAGTGTGAAAAACAGTCATGTCACTTTTTTCAGGGCTGTTGTAACTTCAAATGGTCACTCAACAAGTGGTTGTAAGTCAAGGATTACTTTTAGAGGGGGCCAAGACAGAATATGTTTTGATTGAATATATGGAATCAAACTTCATTTGATATGTTGCTGGGATGATAATCTGCCCTGTATTTAATAAATGTGTCACCTTCTGTTACACTAGAGCCGAGGTGGCGCAGTGGTTAGAGTGCAGTACTGCAGGCTACTTCAGCTGACTGCTAGCTGCAGTTCGGCAGTTCAAATCTCACCGGCTCAAGGTTGACTCAGCCTTCCATCCTTCCGAGGTGGGTAAAATGAGGACCCAGATTGTTGGGGGCAATATGCTGACTCTGTGAACCGCTTAGAGAGGGCTGTAAAGCACTGTAAAGCGGTATATAAGTCTAAGTGCTATTGCTACACTAAAAATTAGCCTATGCCAGCAGTTCATGGAGGGCTTTTCAGAGATGGATTTAAAAGGATTGATTTAGGATTACAGTAGTTGGCAGAAGTCCTTTTTTAGAGTTAAAAACAGTCACCTTTCGGTTTCAGCTTTCTGGGCTTAGTCAAATCATTTAGAGCTTTGCCGATGCATTAAGTGGAATATATTTGAACAGCTTTACATTCTGGGCTGAGCGAGGGAGAGTGAAGTGCTAAATCCACAACCTTTGTGTGTCAAGACATACAGCTGAGTTACAGTGATTTTTCTGCCAGCAATAAATGGTTTTTCTTGTAGAAGGTGTGGTCCCATGTCACTAAAATCATAGCGGATATGGCAGAGATATTTTAGAAAGCACTAATGCTTTGAAGGCACTCTGAAGATAATTTTTTAAAAAGCTGATGGATAAGGAACTTAAGGTTAGCAATTCAAGGTATTTTCTGGAACGAAGATAGAGGTAGCTGGCAGATTTCAACCATAATAAGAGCCGAGGTGGCACAGTGGTTAGAGTGCAGCACTGCAGGCTACTTCAGCTGACTGCTAGCTGCAGTTCAGCGGTTCAAATCTCACCGGCTCAAGGTTGACTCAGCCTTCCATCCTTCTGAGGTGGGTAAAATGAGGACCCAGATTGTTGGGGGCAATATGCTGACTCTGTGAACCGCTTAGAGAGGGCTGTAAAGCACTGTAAAGCGGTATATAAGTCTAAGTGCTATTGCTATAATGATGGTTTTATCTTCAAAGCGTTGTTAGATATTTCATTACTGTAGGTTTATGCCATCTAATAAAAATCTAGCAGTTTCAGCTGCATTAAAGCTGAAAGTTGGATGCAGTGATATGTTGTATGATATCAACATTACACTCTGAAAATGCCAAGGAACTCTTTCACAGCCATTTAAGGCATAGTGAAGTTAATTTATTTGTTCAATTTCTATGGCTGCCCATCTCAGTCAATAACTGTGGGTGGCCATAGTTTTCCCTTAATGGGCTTTAATTGACCTGTCAGTATTCCTTTTGTGACTGGAAATATTCTTATAGCCATAAAATTATTACCACCTCCTCCTTTTTTTGTATTGTTAGGGTGTTTGCAGAATAAAACACATGTCTTAATCATGTGGAGGTGTCAGGCACATTTCAATATTACTGAAATGTCCACCTCAGGTGGGCACTGGGACTGCCCACTGTTAGAATATGGCTTATATCTTGTCCCTGAACTGGTTTGACCCCCGAGCCAGTTAGCGTGGTGCCCTTCTAACTTAGATATGCCTGTTGAACCTAATCACTCTGAATGCAGAATGTTAGATAATTTAGCATTCTGGAGCTTAAGCTAATGTTGAATTTTCCATGACATGAAGCGAAAGGTCTTCAAGATTCTCTTCCATGGTCAAAAATACATATGTTGGAAGTTGTAGCTCGTCTGGAGAGCCACAGGTTCCTCATTTCTGCTTTAGACAATAGAGTTGCTACAAAGTTGATGATGACAAGAGAAACTTCCAAAACCTTAGGTGCTCCTGATCTGAATCGAAGCTGGAGGAGGTGGACGTGATACCTGAATGGAAGCTGCGCCTATGAGCCATCTACAAAGAATGGAACTTAGGGGTGTAATGGCTTGGTTTTGGGATCACTTGATGCGGAAGCCCCGGGGATCTTTTCTGGCAAACTCTTCACTCCTCTTCTGCACTTTAAATCACTTTTGCAACGCTTACTTGCACTTTGCTTCTTGGTGGGATATCTTCTCAAGCAAACTTGTCTTTCCCTTTCTAAAACGGCAGAGGTGGATCACAAATGTTGCTTGTTAGATCTCAGAGCCATGTTAAATTAAAAAAAAAAAGGAGTGGGGTGGGAAAGATGTGTGGAATAGAATGGAATGGTTGCATGTATTAATAGCTTGCCTGCAGCTAGTTTGACGATTGTTCGTAACTTGTTACTCTGCTAACTTCTGAAGACGTTTAAGGCAAAAATGTGTTGGGGTGACGGAGAGGTTTGCTGCCTTCTGTAAAATAAAACACATTGATAAATTTGAGAATGTGTGCAGTTCTTTAAAGTAAAACGAGTCAATAAAACATGCCCAGTTTCCCAATACTTGTTTACATTTTTTCTTGGTACTTTTGCCTAAATGCAGCTATCTACTCCTCAGTTTTTAAAACTTCTTATTTCGGGTGTTAAAACATAGAACACTTGGAGGGCAAATCATGAATGGCTGTATGTATGTTTCTCTGCAGAAGTTCTGGATTTGCAGTGTGCCAATTCCATGAGCTTCATGCTTCAACCCAGGGGTGTCAAACTCGATTTCATTGAGGGCCGTTGTGTTTGACCTCGGGGGGCCGGAGTGGGCATGGACAGAGTGGGCATGGCCAGCTCACCGTCACTCGTGTTGGGGGGCGCCTGTGGTGGCCTGAGCGCTCTGCCAGAGAAAAGGGACTCCCGAGCTCCGTTTTCAGCTGCAACGGCCTCCTGCAACCCTCTGCCAGCAAAAACGGAGCTTGGGAGGTCTGCATGCAGTCCTCCCAAGCTCCGTTTTTCGCTGGCAGAGGCACCGTGGGCCAGTCCTTTGCTGTTTCCTGGGCAGCCCTGCAGGACAGATCTAAGCACCCCACGGGCCGAATCCAGCCCCCGGGCCTTTAGTTTGACACCCCTGCTTCAACCTCTTTGGCCTAACTTGCATTTAAATCCCCAATGCTGTGCTTACATGACAGATTTAGTCCTGGTAACTGAACTGTAGCTTACTCAATCTATTTGCTCTATAGCTTAGGAAGTAAGGAAAATGTTTGGTCAGATATATGCTGGGAGCTTGCGCTGCTGGTTCTCCCCCTTTACTGTTTGAAAATATCTTATATCTTGTGAGGAGTCAGATTAAGCCAAAATGATTTAGCAAAGTATATATCTCAATCTGAAAGATGAACTAGATTGGGGTAGTATAAGAAAAGGAAATAAGCAATATTCCTTATCAACTAGAATTGATCTAAGCTGACTTGCTAATGTTGCTTCATTACCAACTGGGACTGCAATCGGTATTGATTCAGGCTGCAATTCTTTCAGAGATTTGAGGGGGGGAAAGACAGGGATATAATCCCCTGGGTTATAAAGTGTAAAGTCTGCCTTCTCCAGCCAAGTATTCACCAAAGATGTTGGCCTTCAGTTCTGCATGGACTATGCTGCCAGGATCTGTTGAGAGTTAATGACACATCTAGAAGGACCAAGTTTCTCATCCTTGAGTCCTATGTTTTGTTGAGCATATACCCAAGGATTTCTGGAATCATCATCTTTTAATGACCCCATAATCCCTTGCGGGGTGGAGTCTGGGCAATTGAATGGAGCTGAGTATTTACTGGCCAGATGCCCTTCCTGTCACCAATGCGGAGTTATATTCAGCAGATATATTCTCATCGTGCCCAGAGAGAGAAATATCCGCCTCTATCTAGGATCGAACTCACAGCCTCCTGATTGTGAGGCAAGAGCTCCACCTCGAAGGATTTCTGGAATGGCTAGCTGAAATACCCAGAGGTCATCAGGTTGCCTGTTCTAATCTGAAACATGGGTGGGAAATCTTCAGCAGATGAGATCATCATCTATAGCAACACTAGTTAGGTTGACACGATGTGCTGAGCAAAAGCATTTCATTTGTGTTTAGCTTAGCGCAAATCAAATCAAACCTTTCTTATAGACATAGGCCAGCATATTAGCTTAGTGTAGAGGTGAACGGTGTCATTAGAGCACAGTTGATTACAAAATATGTGTTGAGCCTTGAATGAATCACAGTGGCCAAGTTCATACTTCATGGTAACTATAAATGATGGTTTCCAAGCCACAGTAAGTTGACACATGACATACCAACCTAAAGCCAAAGTGCGTCACAACTTTGTTTGATGTAAACTTATTTCTTCCCTCTGACATGACGAGGACTTTCACACACTACCACTGTTACAGCTTTCGTTCTCTTACCTGTTCAACATGTCATTTCACAATTGACCCTCTACGTTTTTACCTTCCTGGGAGAGAATTGCTCAAATTGAATTGATTGACCAAACAAATGAAAACCAAACTTTATAATAAAATCAGCCGTAGACAAGGGCATTGAAAATCTATTAGCAGTAGTAAGGAAGTTAAAATGGCATTAAAAAAAGTGACTTATAACCGGTCCTCACACAACTGTCACAGCATCTCCATCATCATATGATCAAAATTTGAGTGCTTGGCAACTGGTATGTATTTACAACAGTCGCAGCATCCCAGGGTCACGTGATCACCTTTTGCAACCTCCCCACACGGCGTCCAATGAGCAAAGTCAAGGGAGGAAGCTAAATTAACAACCACAATGATTTGCTTGACAACCGTGGCAAAAAAGTTTGTAAATTTGGCTGTGATTTATTTTAACCACCCTGCTTGGTCACAGAAATTCTGGGTCCAGTTGTGGTTGTAGCAATAGTACTTAGACTTGTATACCGCTTCACAGTGCTTTAGACCCCCCTCTCAAGTGGTTTACAGAATTAGCATATTGCCCCCAACAATTCGGGTCCTCATTTTACCAACCTCAGAAAGATGGAAGGCTGAATAAACCTTGAGGCGGTCAGGATCGAACTGCTGGCAGTCAGCAGAATTAGCCTGCAATACTGCATTCTAACCACTGCGCCACCACGGCTCCTTGTAAGTCAAGGATTACCTGTATCTATTTTTTTATTCCTTAAAAAAATAGTGTGAACATTGCTGATTAAAAACTCCATTGCAAGAGGACTGTTAAATGAGAAAATTTAATTATAATTCCTGTCTGAGAATGGTTACTGTTGATACAACTCTGATCTGTGGCCACAAATAAATCCCTACTGATACAAAATTAGAAATAGGGCCGTCTTGATGCAAGGAAGGCTATATTTCATCAGACTGACTCTTAAATGAGGTTCTGCCATGTGCAGATAATGCTCAAACTTTTAATATTATAAAACTGGAGACAATGCAGGGTAGTGGTTAAGGTGTTGGACAACAAGCAGGAGACCCTGATTTATAACAGTCTACTGCAGAAGAATACTTGGTGATCTCAGGCTGTCACACACCCTGCAGAGTTGCATTGTAAGATAAAAAGAGCTCCTTATGTATGCCACTTTGAGCTTCTCTAAAAGAGGCAGGATATACATCTAATCAATAACATAGTTGGTAAAAGAACAGAAGTTTCCTTGGACGACATTGCGGTCCTGTGTTCGGTGGTGATTTTATTTTTCTTCATGCTCAACTTTTTTTTAGGAATCTACATATTGGTAAGCTTTTGGTTGAAAGTTGGAATTCATTCTATTCATTGGTTAAATTAAAACTGAAAACCCACCCTTCGGTGCAAGAAAATCGGTAGCATTCAATTTTCAGAGTTGAGCTTTAAAATGGAATTCACCAGTTGAAACGGATCTGACCGTCTGTTAAACCAGTGGGAAAAAAGAGGGTTGCAAATACCTGTTTTCAGTTAAATATTTCTCACTGCTAATAGCCTCTCTCTTTTTCTTTTTTAGGGATCTGAAGGATTTAGTGAAAAGCTGTTAAGACAAAGGATGAATCTTCTCTCTCAACTGTCCACCACCCCGATAGACTGCTTGTTTAAGGTTTGGATTGCATAGCTGTCAGATTAGCTCAGCAAGAATTAGCCAAATATTATGCTTTTCCCTGCAACCCGTTTAGGGTGGTTTTGGAATTGATAAAAGAACAGCACATATCTTTCCCGTGCCATTTTTATTGGCTTTTAAAATTATAATTATGGATGCTTTAATCAGAGTAGCATCACCATTGGTGGAATTTGGCTTTAATTATATTTATTTTCTAAGCAGTGCCTGTGTGATTTCTCCTTCCAATAATCATCTTCCACTGAAGAGATGAGGCTGGGAGGGAAGCTTTCCCAGGAGTGATCTCTCTGGGCACATTCTTAAAGTTCCTTTTTTTTAAGTCAAATATTTAAACTTTAATGCGTTGAGAGTTCGTTTGGAGCTGATTATGGCTTTGCTGGCACAGAGAAGCTGCTGAATCAGTTTGATGTTATCCTTTTATTGTTCTTGAAGTTGTATGTACGATTTTTAATTTTTTTAAAAAAAATATCCACTTCTTTGGGAATGCTTGTAAGTGGAGAGATGAATCCACACTTCAATCCACATTTTCAAATAAAGTTATACGATCCTAAGAAAGGGTTTGGTTAACCGGTTCTGGGGTAGTAAGTCATGTTAATAACATGAAGATGTTTTTATCAGAAATAATAGGATAACAGAGTTGGAAGGGACCTTGGAGGTCTTCTAGTCCGACCCCTTGCTCAAGCAGTACCATTCCAGATAAGTGACTGTCCAGTCTCTTCTTAAAAGCCTCCAGTATCCAAATAATCATTATTGTTTGGACTTCACTCCTGTCTTATAATTGGTGTAATTCTTACATTTTTAAAATAGCTTATGGAAATGTATCCTAGAGAGCAAAGTTTGTAATCTCACACCTGCCTTTTCCTACCTGGGTTTTTTCCCCAGGTGTATGGCAGTTGGAGGAGATTGTTTATTCCTATTCAGCTTGAATAAGGGATATTGTTCTTGGCAGGACTTGAGTAGACACCCATTAGTTTTTACAGTTTAACAGTTACAGAGGTGTCACAGTGGATATGCAGTCTAGAATTGGAATTATTGTTAGTGATGGTAGACAATAAACCGGGGACTTGTGATGAAAACACACCGACTCTTCTACCAATTGCTCTGATGTGAGAACTGACTTTTTGTCCTTATTGTTCTCCAAGGACTTTCTCCTCTTCTGGTGTCTTCTCTGTTTGAGTTTAGGGTTTTGAACTTTCCCAGATGTGTCTCTCTCATTCTTCTTTGCAGCATGTTGCTTCGGGCAACCAAGAAGAAGTAGAACACTTACTGAGTCAAGGAGACAGCGATAAGGATGCTTTGCAAAACATGTGCCATCCGCTCTGCTTTTGTGACAAATGTGAGAAGCTAGTTTCTGGGTAAGAGTATTTTTTTCTTTCTCCAAGGGTTTATCCCCAGTGATTCAGAACGAAAGTTAAGACATTTGATTCTGTCTTCAGTGGCTTAATTCAGATTTAATGCCAGATTATGGTCTGCATGTGCATAAGGATTATTCAGGCATTCATTCAGTCATCTTTCCAAGGATTAGTAGGATAGGCCAGTAATATTGTTTGTCGCACAGTCAGCCAGATGTTCAGACTGGATTTGGCATTTCTATCCACCTATCGAGTCCTTCCCAAGGACCTCGGATAGACAGATGTGGGTGTTTGATGGTGTTAGAGGTATTGGTCACAGGATGTAAGCTGTTCCAAGAAAAACTGCCTTTTTGCAATTGACAGATGGTGAATTTGTCAATGCCGATGGTGATGCCATTATTTTTAGGAGGAAAAGGTTGAAGCTGACAGAAGAGCAAGTTCAGAGGATAGCAGAATTATAATGGGTGGTCTTGCAACCACCATGTCCCAATAGGGTCCATATTATAGTACTTCTTGTGGACAGAAAAAGCTGTGAGGAGATTAAAACACTTGTATTCCGCTTGAGTTTGATCGTGTCTTTTATTATTGCTTTAAGGAAACTGAATGATCCTTCGATTGTTACACCATTTTCTAGAGATGATCAGGGATTTACTCCACTTCATGTAGCTGCTATTTATGGTGAGCGCTGCAATTTTTTTTCCCCATTTTTCAAATGTTGTAGCATAGCCTTTTCCAATACAATCAGAAATCCTTTAGGTGTTCTGAAGATTTCAAACCCTTTAGGGCAGGGGTCTCCAACCTTGGCAACTTTAAGACTTGTGGACTTCAACTCCCAGAATTGCTGGCTGAGGAATTCTTGGAGTTGAAGTCCACAAGTCTTAAAGTTGCCAAGGTTGGAGACCCCTGCTTTAGGGCAAAGAGGCCAGAGAGCCCAATCTCTGTGTTTTTCTTTACATTGTTTGAAACATTATTACTTGGTCTTTTTTGTTGTTTATTTTTAATACTGTTACATGTTTGATTTTGCTTTATGTTTGGTTAGCCGCCTAGAGTTATTTCATTGAGATGGGCAACCATATACATTTGCAAAATAAAGAAAGAGAAGAAAAAAGTAGGATTACAAAAAAAAATTATTTCATTAAGGAGTATTTTTGCTGGAAAGGAATTGGGATATAACACTACCAGCTGATTTGGGGTACCAAGTCCATCTGTATTTCACTTTCTCCAATCAAAATAGGTATACTGTCTCTGATAAATATTAAAAAAAAAACCTTTTAAATGCTATTTAAAAATTAGTATGTTCTGTATAAACAACAGGAGTGACATATAAAAAGTGAACTTGGAAAAGGAGAATTTGCATTTTAAAAACCTACGTCGGACCAATGTATCTGACCAGGGAAAGGATTATTTGTGTTTAGAAAAAGATTAAGCAGTTTACATTAAGAGCTAGGAAAATTAAGGAGGATATTGAAAAAGCCCTGAATTATGAGATACTGTGGTGGCAAGTGGCTAGGCAGCTGGGACGATGGAGAATGCTGGGAGATCCGATGAAGCAACATTACGAAGGCCACAGATTGCCCAGTGATATGAAGCAATTTTCAAGGCGACAGTTTGCAAGATAGGAGCTTTTCTCTGAACTGCAGACTCTTATTATTTTGGTTTTTCCAGAAGGAAATAGATAGTAGTTTTATCTTGGTTTTTGACTTGGCAGGGAACAGGTTTTAAAATCATTTTGGCTCCTCCAGTTTCTTGCCTTGCCTTGAGAAAGTGTGAGCCTAAAAGCTTACATTGATGTTCTTGGCAATATCAAGTCATTAATATTTGAACATTTGAGGGCAAATTCCTTACTTGGATGTTGCTTGGTTAGTTTCCCCCCAAATAAAGCATGGTTTTGCTGTACGCCTTCAGTTGGTATTCGTCTCTGACCCTCAGGAATAAGGCAACCTCATTTTTAATTGCTGGACATTCTCTTGCTCAGCTGAGAATCGAAAAATTGCTGTGGGCCCTTGGAGAGTTACAGGTAGTCCTCGACTTACAACAGTTCATTTAGTGACCGTTCGAAGTTACAACGGCACTGAAAAAAGGGACTCATGACCATTGTTCACATTTATGACCATTGCAGCATCCCCATGGTCACGTGATTTATATTCGGATGCTTGACTACTGACTCACATTTATGGCGGTTGCAGTGTCCCGGGGTATGTGTGTCATGCGATCCCCTTTTTGCGACCTTCTGACCAGCAAAGTCAATGGGGAATCCAGATTCACTTAACAACCGGGGGACTTAATTTAACAGCTGCAGCGATTCGGTTAACCAGTGTGACAAGAAAAGCCGTAGAATGGCGGCTAAGAGCTCACTTAACCGATTTCTCACTTTGCGACATAAATTTTGGGCTCGGTTGTGGCCGTAAGTCGAGGACTACCTGTATCGCACAGTTTGCACAGGAAGGATAAAGAGAAAATTATTCATTCTCTCAGAACCGACTCTGAAATGCAACATGCTTTAAAAAACAAAACAAAACACACAGAGCCACATGGTATCATTTGGGTGGTAATGAGCAAGTTTCTTTCCCCCCCCCAGGGCAAGCCCCGTTAATTGACTTGTTAGTCTCAAAAGGCGCTGTTGTCACTGCCACGGATTACCACGGGTCAACACCCCTTCATCTCGCCTGTCAAAAAGGATATCAGAATGTTACAGTAAGCTGCAAACAGTTTGTGAATCATTGTTGCGCTATGTGTAATTTCGTTTTTATTGATAGACAGACACAAAGAACATCTAGGTATTTTTCAGTGTTGAGTCGCCCGAAAGCAAAATCTGGGCTTGGTTGCTTTAATAGTGGAATGATGGCTTTTTAGAATACAGGTAGTCTTTGACTTCCGACCACAATTGTGCCTAAAATTTCCGTGGCTAAGGAAGACAGTGGTTAAGTGAGTTTTTGTCCTATTTTACGACTTTCCTTGCCACAGTTGTTCAGTGAATTGCTGCCGTTATTAAGTTAGTAACATAGTTGTTAAGTGAATTTGGCTCCCCCGTGGACTTTGCTGGTCGGAAGGTCGTAAAAGGGGATGACGTGACCCCGGGACACTGCAACCGTCATAAATACATGCCGGTTGCAAAAGCGTCTGGATTTTGATCACGTGATCATGGGGATGCTGCAGCGGTCGTAAGTGTGAAAAATGGTCATGTCCCATTTTTCAGTGCTTCTTTAACTTCAAGCGGTCACTAAATGAATGGTTGTAAGTCGAGGATACCAGAGCTATAACTTGCTTCAATCTCAGTTGGATGGACTATCCCTCCCAGGGTTCTTAGCCACATTCCTATTAGCTGAGGATGCTTTGCTAACCTTTGGCTTCTATTCCTTGTTCTTGCCTTTCCTCCTAGAGTTGGTGGCCCCACTCTACCTAATGGAAATGTTGGCCCTGCATATGGAATTATTTTTAAAAATGTCATACTGATGCTGGCCTGCAGCCCAAAGAACGGATGCATTTAGCCTTCAGTTCTTCTGTGCTCGCTTCCCATTGTCTTTTGCAGGGGTTACAATAACATCTCCATAAATAGCCAAACATGAATAAAACATTTTGATTGATGAAGCTGCATCTTCCACCATTTTTGGGATTCAGGAGTTGGGGGGCTGGGGGAGGTGGACTGGAGAAAACAATTCAATGTTGTAAAATTTATATTTCATGAAAAGTGCTTCAGATGTTTCCAAAGTCATTCATTACCAAATGGTTCCAGCCACCTCTGCTGTTGTCCACTGTCAGGTTTCTTGATGCTCTTAACTTAAAAAAAGTTCTTTTAATAAAAGAAAAAGAAAGCTGCCATATATCAGAGCAAAATGCCAGCTTTTAGAATCATTTTTATTGGCAGCAATGTCAATGGGCCTTCACTGAGATGACCCTGGAAATGTTAACTTCAAGTCATCATCGTTATCATCATCCATAAAAGTCCTTGTGAATTTTGCAGGTGGTGGTAGCTCTTGGTGAGCTTCTTCAGCCTGTGATATTATTCTAGTTGACAAAAGTAAGATTCTTTGGAAGTGAGTGTGGATGGAGGTGTGAAAAATTGGAGGAGGGTGTAAAAGGCAAGGGTCATGCATGACCCCCCCCCTCCCCGTTATTGAAACAGTTGGATGTAAAATTACAGAGTAGCTTGAAATCTCTTGGGTTGGTACTAAACATTATTTAAGGCAACTTTTTGAAGGACAGCACTGAAGTCCCATTTTGGCAGAAATTATGTATTAACTTAGCAGAATAACAGAGTTGGAAGGGACCTTGGAGGACTTCTAGGCCCCTGCTCAGGCTGGAAACCTTACCATTTCAGACAAATGGCTGTTCTTAAAAGCCTCCTCACTAATGAACTTAGCTTAAGGAATTTTTATTGTCTGTAGCTGTTCTTTGAAGTGCTAAGCAGTGTTTACCAGGGGTGAAATGCTCCCTGTTCAGGCGTGCCTGCTGGTGGTGGTCGTAGAGCCGGTAGTGACGACAGCGCGAGGCTTCGCCCACCTGCCCGGACGCCACCATTTGGGGTTTTTTACCCTCTGCGCATGCGCAAAGCGTTCTGCGCATGCGCAAAGCGTTCTGCGCATGCGTCGAGGGTAAAAAAAAACCCCAAATGGCGGTGTCCGGGCGGGTGGGCGAAGCCTCGTGCTGCCGTTGCTACCGGCTCTCCGACCACCGGCAGGCATGCCCAAACCGGGAGCATTTCACCCCTGGGGTTTACCTATTGGTAGAGAGGTCTGGGTAGCTCGGTAGTAACTCTACATTGGTTTTTCAATAGTGCAAAGTGAGATGTTTTCATGCCAATTTGCAACTCGGTCCAAAAATGTAGCTGAAAGGGAAGATGGGCATTAGTGATTTCATTTGGTTTCAGAAATGATAAGATGCCCAGTAGATACCAGCCTGTTATGATTTCTTCTCTGGATAACATTGGCTTTTTCCTTTTATTTTCAGCTCCTCTTGCTACATTATAAATCAAGCACGGAAACCCAGGATAATAATGGCAACACTGCACTCCATTTAGCCTGCACTTATGGTCATGAGGATGTAAGTAGATAGTTTAAAACAGCACTTCTCATAGGTGTCCTTCAATTCTGTAGTTCAGGGCAGTGGTGAAATCCTGCCGGTTCTGTCCAGATCGCGCGTGCTGGTAGCGGCGGTGGCACGAGGCTCCGCCCACCTGCCCGGACATAGTTACTTCCTGGTTTTAACTCTCTGTAGCGGCGGCAGCACGAGGCTCCGCCCACCCGCCCGGACGTCATTACTTCATGGTTAACCCTCTGCGTGCCTTCTGCGCATGCGCAGAGGGTCAAAAATCGGACGTGACTTCCGAACCGATAGGGAAGGTAAGTAGATTTCACCCCTGGTTCAGGGGTCTCTAGTTTTGGCAATTTTAAGACTTGTGGACTTCAACTCCCAGAATTCCTGGCTGAGGAGTTGAAATCCGCAAGTCTTAAAAGTTTCCAAGATTGGAACCCCTGCTGTAGTTGGTAAAGTGTCATTTGGACCCTAACTTTCTTTTCCAACTCTTTTGAGGGGCAAGCAAATTCCAAATGTTTTAGTTTCCTTTCCGATCAAGTGTTCAGTTATTCTTGCAGATACGAAACATAAAAATAGGCCATTCATTGATTCAAATTATTTTTACACCATTCATTCTCCGTTTCCTGCGCTCAAGACATCACTACTAGCCTTTCAAGGTTTCTCTGAAACACATTAAATCCAATGCATGCTAACATAAAATTGCAGTAATTAAAACATTCCATGGGGGGTGGGGGGGGAATACGAAGGTAGTCTGGATGAAGACATGGGACATGTCTCTTGACAGTGGGCCTGCTCCTGTTGTGGTTGTTTGAAAGTCACAATCTTGAGGGCAATGCTCAGAACAGTCGGTCTCCTTGCTCTTATGATATGAAAAAATGTCTGAATTGTGTGCGTATTGTGCGTGTGTTGTCTGAGAGGAGATTTTGGTGCTCAAGCATTCATGGCATAGCAGGATTAATCTCTGGATGGATAAAATGCAAAGCAGCAGCTTCCATAAGCCATGGCCTTCATGCAAAGTTCTTATGTTGGTTGTTGTGTTTTAATTTTGTAGTGCGTCAAGGCTCTGGTTTATTACGATGTCCATTCTTGCAAGTTAGATATTGGTAATGAAAAAGGAGATACTCCTCTTCACATAGCTGCTCGCTGGGGCTACCAAGGGATCATCGAAGTCCTCCTGCAGAATGGAGCCAACCCAGGCATTCTGAACCGGATGAAGGAGACACCTGTGCAATGTGCATTGAATTCAACGGTACTTTTTAACCAACTAGAGCAGCGGTTCTCAACCTGTGGGTTGCGACCCCTTTGGGGGTCGAATGACCATTTCACAGGGGTCGCCGCGCACGTTAGCCCGCCATCTTGGTGCCACCGTCATTGCAGGGGTGAAATGCTCCCGGTTCGGCCGTGCCTGTGGGTCGCCGAATAGCCGATAGCGACAGAAGCGGGAGACTTCGCCCACTCGCCTGGACGCCACCATTTGGGTTCTTTTACCCTCTGCGCATGCGCAGAATGCTTTGCACATGCACAGAGGACGGCACGTGCGAGCAAAGCAAGCGCCCGGTGCGCGTACATTTGCGAGCCGGTAGGGAAGGTAAGTGAATTTCACACCTGAGCACCCCTGGTGCCACGCCCCCTTTATCACCTCATCCTGCGTGGGGAGAGGGTAGGGAGGGGGTCGCGGTGGGTCACGGCGGTGGCGGGGGGGGGGTCGCGGCATTAGAAAGGTTGAGAACCACTGAACTAGAGTGTTCTTAGGATGTGTTTCCTGTAATTTTGAAGCCAAGACATATCCTGCATATTCTCACTGTTTAGTTACAGAGAGGGCAGAGGCCTTAGCAATACTACAACAGTAATTAAATAAAAGAGCCAGGGTGGCGCAGTGGTTAGAATGCAGTATTGCAGGCTGACTCTGCCTACAGCCTGAAGTTCGATCCTGACTGGCTCAAGGTTCGTCTAACCTTCTACCCTTCCAAAGTTGGTAAAATGAGGACCCAGATGTTGGGGGCAATATGCTGACACTGTAAACTTCCCAGAGAGTGCTGTAAAGCAGGGGGCACCAACCCTCGGGCCGTGGCCCACAGCTTTTGTGGTGCCCTCCACATTAATCTGTTCTTTCTTTAAACATATTCTGTTCTGATTTCTAAGGAGAACTTATTTTAAAAAAGAGACAGCTTTGCACAGCCATTTAAAAGTAGCTTCTGATTGATAATGTTGGAGAAAGGTCACAGTTGTGTTTTATACTTACTCATACAGACAGAAGAGCTGCAAGAGAAATATAGAATCTCCATGCGTGTGCTCTTATATTTGCTTTTATGCATAGTAGAAAGTTCCCAAAGTTTTCCTGTTTGTTTTGTTAGCATCTTCAATACAAATTAATAAAAACAAGCAGTCTTGTGACATCTTAAAAACCTAACCAGTTCAAGTTTATTACTACTCTGTTTGGCTTAATTATTATTTTTTTCACTTTGCTTACATTTTTGTTCTGAAGCTAAAAAAACAACAACCCTGTGTGACTTTAAAATACACTTGACTAGCTTCTTTTAATTTTCTGTATATTATAGTTAGGCCATTTTTCTTTCACTGGACTTTCCTGAATCACCCACAGTTGGCTGTGTTTACAGAAAACACTTGAGTAAAAAAAAAAAAAAGGTTTTACAAGCCATAATGGTTGAGTACACTCAATATGTTCGCCATAAGAAAACAGGCTTAATTATAATTTAGCACCATCTATGAACTCAGTTCATTTATTTGCTGGTAGCATATATGATATCCAGCTGGTTAATTTCTTGAGATCTGCACTTCTGCCTCATTGGGTTTTAATCTCTCTGTAGATTGTTTCCTTAATGGAACTGAACTACCTCACTTTTGAAAAAGGACAACATGCTTCTCAGGTAATTCAAAGGATTGGTCCCAACTCTTAGCTTAGAGCAGGGATGTCAAACTCGATTTCCTTGAGGGCGGCATCAGGGTTGTGTTTGACCTCAGGGGGTGTGGTGGGCGTGGCCAGCATGACGTCACTTGTGTCAGGGGGCTCCTGTGGTGGCCCGAGTGCTCTGTCAGCAAAAACGGGCTCCTGAGCTCCGTTTTCGGCTCCGATGGCCTCCTGCAACTTTCTGCCAGCGAAAACAGAGCTTGGGGGGGGACGGGGCGTGCACGGCCCTCGCGAGCTCTGTTTTCACTGGCAGATGCCGGTCCTTCGCTGTTTCCAGGGCAGCCCCACGGGCCAGATCTAAGCACCCCGCGGGCCGGATCTGGCCCCCAGGCCTTGAGTTTGACACCCCTGGCTTAGAGGTATCCTCCTGATCAGCTGTTAAATAAATGAAGGATGCAGCCAACTTTCTCCTTTTGATTTCTTTATGGGGTCCACTAGTCACCCGTCCGATCTTCTTCGTGTTGTGAAGACACCATCAGCCAAATATCATCCACCTCCAGTTTATCTTTCATAATACCAGTGACAACAGTGACACCAGAAGAAACCAAATCTCATTATAAAGAGGTAAGCTGATGACCTAGTGAGCATTTGGCAGGGCAGTCCAAGTTCTAATATAACTCCCGTTTTGTTGCTCCTTTCTTAAATAGCATCAGGCTCCGTCCGTTTGATTGGCAGATTCGGGAGGCCGAGGATGCATACATGCCCCCTCATGTGCTGCTAACTTCAGATTTCAGAAGGAAGATTGAAGTAGATGAATATAGATGATGAAATATAGAAGATGAAAGAGATAATAGCACAGATGTATACTGGGAAGGGGGAAGAGGATGATCTTTAACTGGAGCTTAAAAGCTCAAAATCGTTAATCATCTCACACATTTCAGAATGAAAGGGCTGTTACTAAGAAGCCTGCTTACAAGATAGTTAATGCATGGTTCTTGCACTTAGCAATCAAATAGATTTGTAACAGTGAAGGACATTTGTAAGATATTTATTTGTTCATTCATTCATTCATTTGTATCCTGCCTTTATTATTTTTACAAATAACTCAAAGCCGTGAATATATCCAATACACCTTCCTCCTCCTATTTTCTTCACAATGATAACCCTGTGAGGAGGTTTGAGCTGAGAGACAGTGACTGGCCCAAGGTCACCCAGCTGGCTTTCATGGCTAAGGTGTGGCTTGAACTCACGGTATCCTGCTTTTTAGTGTGGTGTCTTAATTATTAGACCAAACTGGCTTTCTATCCTGGTGTCTAAATTTTAGGGTCCTTTTATGTCAAATCAAACCTTCAGCTTCAGCAACCATTTCACATGTTCATAGCCTGTTCTGTATGTGCTGCAGCTTCTGGGCTGGTCATAAGAGCAAAACCCCCGCTTTGCAATACTGTATATCAATTCTGTAATAGATGCCAGTTCAGGTAAACATGCTTTCTTTTTCTGATGTTGTTTATTCTGTAGGTGGACAAACTGTTAAGAGCAGTTGCTGATGGAGACTTGGAGATGGTAAGAGCAGTTCACTGGATTCATGCTTTGCAAGACTGTAGGTGCTGGTGGGCGCATGCATTGATGATGGTGCTAAGTAGAGTTTCCCACTATAAACCAGCAGTTCTTAAAGAAAATCCAAGTGGAAATAGATTGTCAATTGCATAATGAGAATATCTAGAATTGTACTCTCAACGTGGGGCAGGCTGGAAAACATCGCCGTGTTCTAGTTGCCCACCATTCTGGTAATGGGAACAGCAAAATGTTAGGGGGTGATCCTGAAGTTTTCAGCCACCATAACAATAAGCAAAATTACAAAAGCATCCAAATGAGGGTCCTCAAATGTTCGGTGGGTGTTAGTTGCTTCATCACTTTTCCATGGGGAAGGAGGACAATATGGTGGACTTTGCAAGAAGACATGTCCACTTCAGAGTCTTGAGTAGGACTATTCCATATGACAACTTAAACTGTTGCAGTTCCACTTACATGTGTGCATTGTGTATGTATGGAGTGTATTTATGTAGTTTCGTCTGGGCCATTTTTAAAATGCCATTCCTGGTTGATGTAGTAAGAGTGGTGCAGTGGCCTAGAGGTGGAGCTCTCGCCTCACAATCAGGAGGCTGTGAGTTCAATCCTAGGTAGAGGCAGATATTTCTCTCTCTGGGCACAATTAGAATATATCTACTGAACAAAACTCCGCATTGGCGACAGGAAGGGCATCCGACCATTAAAACACTCTGCTAGCTCCATTCAGTTGCCCAGACTCCACCCTACAAGGGATTATGGCAGTGGTTCTCAACCTTCCTAATGCCGCGACCCCCGCCCTGCCGCCGCGACCCCCTCCCCGCATGTGATGAGGTGACAAAGGGGGTGTGGCGGGCTAGCACACGCTTAGGTGACCCCTGTGAAAGGGTCGTTCGACCCCCAAAGGGGTCGCGACCCACAGGTTGAGAACTGCTGGATTATGGGGTCATTAAATGATGATGATGATTCCTGGTTGATGTAGTATTCTTGCATTGAATTTTGATAGTCCTACCTGGGAGCATTATTTTTTACCAGCAAAGTAGATTTCGAATAAAAACTGGCTTCATTGTTCTATAATAGCAGTATCCGCTCTGAACAAGACGACACAGAAGGCCTAATGGTAGTAACAGAGCTGCAGGTTTTATAGATACCGGTATATGACATAAAAAGCAAAGTTTTGCTTTTCAAAAATCTTCTTTTCTACAGAGCAATATTAACTTGGTGATTCCCATCCTATAATTTGCATTATTTACTGTCTCCAGGGATGATAGAAAAATTGCCATAGCAATTTTACTCTCTGGAAGCCTTTACAGTTGTGACACTCATCAACAAGGCAAATTATACCATTTGTAGTTTTGATGTATGTAGAATTTTTTTTAAAAAAGTTTGATTAATGCAAAAGGTGATAAAATCTTGTGGCCCAATTGAGACCTAATGTCCACAGAATACAACCATATATCGGTTTGTTATCTAAGTCAGGGGTCTCCAACCTTGGCAACTTTAAGCCTTGGCGGACTTCAACTCCCTGGCTGGGGAATTCTGGGAGTTGAAGTCCGCCAAGGCTTAAAGTTGCCAAGGTTGGAGACCCCTGATCTAAGTAATTCATGCATAAGCTTTTGCATGAAATTGTTTTATATGACAACTTGGCTGGTTGTGGACAAAACACTTAATCTTCAAGACTCAGCAGGTACATTCTCCTATTATATTAAATCTGGGGCATAACTTTGTTTTTCATGGATTGTTGTTATACAACTAGCACTGATGACGTTATCTAGTTTGGGTAATGAAACGTCTGCAAGAAAACAACCAAGCACCAAGGACCCTTCATTTTAACCCGAGCTACAAATATTCTCCTTTATTGTGTTATGCAAATCCAGCCAGTTTTGCTTATGCAATAAACAAACCATGGTTGGGCATTATAGATGATCTTTCCCTCTGCCAGGATTGGAAATTGAGACCCTAAATATGGCATGAATCCAAGGATTGTATAAATGGTGGATTAGCAATGAGTAAGAGCTTTTGCTGCTCTGCCAGGTATTCTTGTATCTCAAAAGAGAAGGGCTAAGAAGATAAAGAACTGTCCTAAGATGTTTTGTAATTTAAGGTGAAGCCAGGATGATGTCACCACTCTGTCCCATATTCAGAGCTTCTCCGGATAGCTTCCATCTTTCCCCCCCCCCCCCTAATATCTTTTCTTTGCAAAATGGCGGACGCTGGCTGGGTACATACAGTCTGCTTGATTAGTGAAACTGTTAATCGCTGAATTTGTGCAGTGTTAAGTCAATCAAAATCTAATCCTAGATAGCCCCAATTTAATATAGTAGGAGAATGTACTTATTGGGTCTTGAAGATTAACTCTTTTGTTAATCTAAAAGCCAGCCAAGTTGTCATATAAAGCAATTACACAGAAAAGGTTTGTGTCTACTTCTAGGTTTTGTTGTGAGAAATGAAGAGTTTCCTACATCAGAGTCGGTTATCTGTGGGATAAGAGCTAAAAGGTGAATATTTAGAGAGGGGGTGTCCAACTGTGGCAACTTTAAGACTTGTGGACTTCAACTCCCAGAATTCCCCACCCAAGCTGCCAGGGTTGGACACCCCTGATTTAGAGTTACAGTTCTCACACATTGCTTTGCTTTGGTCTATACATAATTGGGTTGGGTTGGCTTCACAATTATATGAACACAACCATTATGGTTTCTCCGTAACCATGTATGATGTAGGTTTATAGCAAACGGTGATGTGATGTAGACAACGAGACCCTGCTTTAGGAGGTGTTGACTGGACCTGAAAGAGGAGGCATGCAAATAGGTTATATCACTTAAAGTGCCAAGAAGAAGGTGGATTCCTGGCCAGAGATGAAGGGCACTAAAAACATCTGGTCCAACAGAACTTTTCCTCTAGATCTAGATGGAGCACATGCTGGGTTTTTAAACAGCAGTGTTTGTTAAAAAAAAAGAAGCTTTTCCTTTGTACAATGCTCGTAACCATGCTTCCCTCATTTCTGACTGGGGGAGCAAAGTGCCAGTTTTTTTTGCAAACAAAGTGTATTTCTTCTAGATAAAAATTAGCATTCTGGCTTCAAACATGAAGCGCGTTGAAAAGATCAATAAAATAGCAGCAAGAGCCGAGGAAAGACATTGGCCTATTCTGGTGCAAAGCTTTCTGGTTTTTAATCTCCAGCAATCCCGGCTAAAAGGATTGAGCAGAGGAGAACATCAAAGTCTAGATTAAGAGGGGGCTGTCTTTTCTAATTTAGATCACATCTCCTTAGCAAATTCATCTTGGCAGCGAGAACATTTAACCGTTCTATCGCTTGCCTGGTAGGAAATGAAATGTCGCCAGGGGCCACATTATGTCTCCTGGCATGTCTCATTTAATTTGCCCGTTTCTGGGGAAATACCAGACAGCTGTTCTGTTCTTGCTGAAACGACATCTTTACCCCCGGGCTGAAGAATGGCAAACCTGCAGAGTGATAAGATTTCAAAATGCTTCTGTATGCCCAGGTGGGCAAAAATCCTTTCAGGCAGAAAACTAGATTTCCAAAGGCCAAATGTTTTAGTCTAAGCTTCTTCTGTTAGGTGAATTTTCAATTAGGGCAGGAAATCTGTGAGCCTCCTTACGAAAAGGGTGCAGAGTTTATAAAGATTGATCACTGTAGGGAATGAGATCTGAAGAACCCACGGGTTTTCCAACCCTCGGCATTTATTCTAGGTGCGTTATCTCTTGGAATGGACAGATGATGATCTGGAAGATCCCAAGGAAGCCAGCAATATGGGCACCCCAGAATTATGTCATCCCTTGTGTCAGTGTTCTAGATGCAGCCCTGTGCAAAAGGTTGGTGGATGCTCCTATCGGCAGGGGTGGGATTGAAAAATTTTAGCAACTGGTTCTCTGCCTGGTTGCTGGGTGGGTGTGGCCATGGGGGCGTGGCCTACTTATCCTCCTGCACCACGGCGGGGGGTGGGGTGTTTCGCGGTCCCCAGGCTCTGGAGGCTTTCCTCGAGCCTCCAGGAGGGCGAAAACGGCCTACCCCGGGCTCCGGAGGCCCTCAGGAGGCCGGAAACGGGCCCGTTTCTGGACTTCCGGTAGGCCCATTTTTCACTCTCCCAGAGCCTCCGCGCGGGCCCTGCACTTACCTGGCATCCAAAATGGGCCGCGTGGAGACTCCTGGGAGGGGCGGGGTGAACCAGTCCTTGCAACTACCGGTTCGGTGAACCAGATGTAAAATTAACCTCCGGTTCGCCCAAACCGGTCTGAACCGGCTGAATCCCACCCCTACCTATCGGGTTGGCACCTATGTTCTGACTTGGCTTGTAAGAAGTCTGTGATTAATCGCACCTGTCTTCTAAAGATGTTCCCATGAGCTGCTGGGAAAAAGCTGCTTTTCTACTAAGTGGGCTGTTGTAAGGATTGGGTGGGTGATCGAGGGAAATTCATTTCACTGCTAAGGAGAGGAGTAGAAGGTTTTCCAAAGAAGATGGCTTTATAGCCTTGACTCAGCTGTTTCTTCTACAGCTTGTTTGGGCGTTGTCTCATCCTCTGCTTCAGGGAAGTTCTGTGCAAGTAAGCCAAAATTTTTCCTTTCCCAACAGTCTGGTGTCTTTCTTGTCATCTTACTTTCTCCCCCCCCCCCAATGGTATCTAGAATTGCCATTTTTAATTTGTAAATTTGCAGATCAAGAGCCTCTTACTTTGAGTTTGATTAATTGTTCTCAGTGTCTGAAAATTCATCCTTAGTTCCAGGTCAACCAATATAATTTCACATTGGTGCATTTTGCATTGGCCCCACTCACGGTAACACATAGAAAGTTTGAAGTAAAAACACGGTGTTTGGTGATTGTTATGTCTTGGTCTTCGCTGGTTGGGGGGGGGGGTTAGGTCGTGCAGAAATGCTGGGCTAATGTCCTGTGTGCTTTTATTTCTCCCAACAGAAGTTCTTCAGGTTGCCTTCGAATGGCCTTGGAGTGAACGTTACCAACCAAACTGGTCTGATGTCACTGCATGTTGCTGCTCTACATGGGCATGTGGACTTGGTAGCCCTCTTACTGAAACATGGAGCAAACATGGAAGCCAAAGATGTGAACCAAGCAGGACCTCTCCACTTCGCCTGCCAGAATGGCCATTTTCAGGTGAGCCCCCAGATGGACAGCTAGGAAGCTCATGAATGAATACATTGGCCTTTGGATCATGATTAGACAACCTGCGGCACCACCTGCGCTCATGCTGTTAATAAGTAAAGTTCAGTCCAGAGGTGTCACTTGAAGCACAAATGGATCATGTTCAAATTAACCTACTTTGGACATATTATGTAAAGCTCTAACTCTCTGGAAAAGTCTCTGAAGAAGAGGATGGATAGATTCAGTTGCAGTGATGGGGACACCATTGGAGGAGCAAAAAGACCAGGTTGGGCACAGATTGTCATGGAGAAAATCTTATCTGTGTGGCCACGAGGAGTCAACACCAACTTGATGGCACATAATCAGAATCAATAATTAAAGCAGCAGATTTCATACTTCCCCCCCCCCCCGCAGAGTGTGTGGAAATGGGAAATTTGTGTTGTTTTGTGTTGAAACTCAACTAGCTATAACACCCCCTTTTTTCAACAGGTAGTGAAATATCTGACAGAGTGCAGTGTTAAGCAAAACAAAAAGGACATTTATGGAAATACTCCTTTAATGTATGCTTGCTTGAATGGCTATCAGGAGATAGCAGCCATTTTATTACAGGTGAGAAGATCATTATTCAATAGTGTTTTCATTTTTCTATTCTTTTTGCCTTAGTAGTCATGAATCAATTACTCCTTTTTCATGATCACAAGGATTGAGATTGAAAATATTTGTTTTCATTTTTACCGAAGCTTGCTTCTCACATTTGGAAGTTACAGAAATACGGGGGTTGTTTAAACAAACAAGCTGTTTTCTCACTTTGTCTTTTAAGACTGTGTTGAAGAGAAGGCACAGAAGTGTGCATATCATCTCTTAAATCCAAGAAAAGAAATGTGTGAAAATAAAGGATTGGGGTGGAACTCAGCTTAGCTGCATGGTAACCTTGTAGAAAAAGATCATTTTCTGCATTTCCAGTTGAAAAGATAAATCAGCACACTTAGGAAAAGCCTTTTCTTCAGACTTTAATAACAAACTGCTACAGAAGCTTTTTTTTTAGGAGATCTTTCTTTTCTTTTTTTTAGGACTCTTTCTAAGAAGAGTGGGAACTTAATGCTTACAACTCTTGAATACCAAGGAAGTTTTATGTATATTATTTTATTTGAATTCTTTTTTGCAGGACCCTCACAGATTACACTGTATTGCCCTTGAATGAATCAATTGAAATTTGCAGGCTTTGAAATCTGCAGGCATTTGCAGGCTTGTAAAAGAAGTTTTTCTTCTTTCCTGTTTTTGCTTTTCCAGCATGGAGCCTCAGTTAACCTTCCCAATAACCAAGGGAACACACCTCTTCACAAAGCGGTGATAGGAAATTACGAAGCTGTGGTTCAGTTGCTGCTGCAGAACGGCGCATTGGTGCACCTTAGGAACAACAAGCAATGCACCCCTCTTGACTATGCTGAACCTGTAAGTGGCGCGTGAAGTCTCAGAATCATTATCTACGCCAAGAAATGCTTAAATCCTCATAGGGCTCACAATGTTTCCCAACCTTGATACGTCCTATAGCAAAAAGGAATGAGTTGGTTGATAGATCCTCCTATACAGATGGTCCTGCTTAATGCTGTTCAAACTTATGATGGCGCTGAATGAATGCTACTTACAACCAATCCTTGAAGTTCTGCTCTTATGGCGCCCTCGTGATCATGTGATCATGATCTGGGTGTTTAGCAACCGGCCTGGACTTCTGGCCATCACAGTGTCCACAGTCATGTAATTGCGATTTGCAGTCCTTCCTGCTGGCTTCCCATGAGCCAGGTCAGTGGGGAAACCAGCAGGAAATCGAAGTCACAAGAAGTCTTCGCTTAACAACCTGCAGTGATTTATTTAAGGCATGGTAACCAGAACTACCAGAATTGCTGTTGCTAAGCAGCTGGTCATCGGACATTGTGCTCTACAACCTCATTGCTTAATGAAAACGCCAATCCCTTGTATGATCCTTAAGTGAGGACTATCTGTGAAGACAAAAATGTCCTAGTTCAAATCAGGCCATTGTTTCAGGATTGCTTAGGATGACTGGGTTGCTCTTTATGCTCAACTCATGCCTTTACTTGTTGTACGTTCCCTCGTGCTGAATTTTTTAAACCGCAGTTGATAAATATGTCCCACAAAGTCAATCCATTATGGTCCAATCAGTAAATCGGGAACCACCAGTTCATCCCATAAACCAGGTCTGCTTAGAGACGCCGAGCACTGAATCCAGGGCTTCTTGCCTGCAAACTTGGCCTTTGTTCACTCAGTGCAGTCTTTTCCTCTTCAGCATTAATACAGCACATCAGATTTAAAGATGGGACAACGGGTTTCAATTTAATCTCAAGACGGTATGGTTGGGTGACATATGCAACATCAGTGGGATTCAGTAATCTTTTTAATAAGAGCAAATCCTCCTGTTTATCCTTTCTCTTCCACCGTTTAAAGAATTCAGGCCTCCTCAAGCTTCTTCAGGCTGCAGCATCCGAGGAGGAGGACGGACAGACGCTCTGCGAAACTCGCATGACGCAGAAGATCAGGAAAAAAAGTGAGTGTTCCATTGTGACTAGTGAAAGCTTACTGAGAATAAGAGCAGCTAGAACACAGGAATATTGTTTTGATCTCTGAACAAATAAAAGTATCTTTGCTGGTATGTTTCGACCTGTGTGTGAGAGAGGATAGCTGGTGGTCAGTGTTTGCCTGACTGTTGCTGGAGATTTTGCAAATGATGTTTAAGTGGGCTTAAAAGCTGCCGTTTACTTTGAAATAGAAATGAAGAGCAGCGATTTTGGGTCTTTCGCTAATACTAAATCTTTGGCCTCGAGCTTATTTTTTGCTTAATGCTGAGTTGTTGAATAGTGCGGTAAGAGATGTTAATTGGTGGAGTTTATGCCAGGACCAAGGGTGAACTTGGCTCTAGAAAAAGCTAAACCTTTTTATTTTCCCATTGTGTAAAGCAAGGTTGTTACCCATGGCTTAATTATTCCTAGCTTTAAAAACGACACCCACTCTGAGATTCTAGAAATGGAAATGGGCAAAGATTTACCTTTCTTTTCACAACCGACTTGCAATATAGATGGCAGATTGCATCTCACTGGCTTTCGTTACTCAGAATGAGAACAATTGACCACCCTCAGTCATCCTGCAAATGGGTCTCTAAGGGGTGCTTTCTACTCCTGGTTGGTGGATGAAGGAATTCGTCTCCTTTAAAAACTCTTTGCTGTAAATCACATTGAAAGTCCATTTATTCCAGTTGACCCTTCTCTTACATAGCCAGGAAGAGCTTGGTAGAAAACTCACAAGTTACAATCTTTACACAGCTGTTCTTGTCCGGGGGTCCTATTTCAAGGCAGACTGGCCCTTGATTGTTGTGATTTCTGCAGAAAACTTCCTTTCCACTTGGCATTGTTTTCAGCTTGCACCTAACAAAATGTAAATGGCAAAGCTAGCAGTGTCATTAAAGATTCTTGGGCCTACATCAGACAAGTAAACAGAGTTGCGGTATTTAAAACTGTTTCCCATAGGAGTGATCTTTGTGCCTGTACATGTACCTACAACTGCAGGCATACATAACGGTGAGAAACCTCTAGAGATAGTCCTTGTTTAGTGACTTGACTCTTTTAGTAACCACTTGCAGTTACGACAGTGATAAAATAACTGTCTTTGCATTATGACCTCTGCAGATCTGTTAAGCAAAAGAAAGCTGGAGACGATTAAGCACAAGTTGTGGTTTCACTTAGCAGCCATTTCACTTAATAACCAAGTTCCGGGTCCCAATTGTGTTGCTAAATGAGGACTAACTCTAGTTTGTTTTCTATACGCAATGGAAGTTTTATTATTTGTAAACTGAGCATCCAAACGTTAACCTGTATTTGCTGCCAAAAATTATATAGCCTGTTCCAGATCTCATTCTGCCTGAAGTATTGATCCATCCATAACCCATTCAGCATTACAAGGTGCACTGTCACCATGACGCTGAACCTACTCAGGCCTTTCTTTTGCTTGTCAAAAAAGCAGATTTCGCTGACGGTTCATTTTAATGGAGGATTGCCTAGTCAAGTGTTCAAGAATACTGTTCCATTTCATGAATATTTGTACTTTAAATCTACAGTCAGTTTTAAGACTCCTGAGACAACGGATGATCTCATTGCCCGGCGCCTTCAACTACTCGAGTCAATCCACCGATTTAACAAGTAAGGTTCAAATTTTGGTGAGGTATTTAAAATGCAGATTCTAAAAGATATTGCCAGAGTAAATGAGAAGAGCTGACGTTACCTCAGATATTGGCATCTAGTAAGGACTGGATCTTTTGATGATCTTCCCTGAATTATGGGGACGTTATATATAGCGTATCAGTTATTAACTTCTATGGGAATTACAGATAGCCTTCGACTTATGACCGCAATTGAGACCGGAACTTCCATCATTAAGCGATGCAGTTAAATTAGTTGTGCCCAATTTTACAGGCCTCTTGTCAAAGTCGTTAAATGAATCATGATAGTTAAATGAATCCTGGTTTCCTCATGGATTTTGCTTGTCGAAAGCCAGCTGGGAAGGTCACAAATAGCAATGCTGTGACTCTGGGACATTGCAACCATCATAAATACATGCTAACCAGGTGTCCAAATTTTGATCATGTGACCACAGGAATGCTGCGACAGCCGTACATGACTAGTCATAAGTCACCTTTTTTTCCAGCACCGCCATAATTTTAGTTGTTAAACGAATGGTTGTAAGCCGACGAGTATCTGTAATTGATATCAATGTTTTGTATTGGCTGTGCTAAAAATAGGACTGTTTTAAGACTCTGTGCTGAGTGTCTGTGCATTTCAAGATTACTGAACTCAAAAGGAAGATAATCTTGAATGTGAGATGATCCGTCCAAACCAGGAAAGGACACATTATAAATGTACATGCATGATTATATATATTCCCATCAGAAGCCACGTGCCAAAAGGGCAAAGACAAAAAATATATAAAAGAATAACATTAAAATTAATTGCCTATAAAATGCATCCCAGAAACTCCTCTTACATATAAAAATGTAAGTTAGCTATCTCTAATTTAGACAATTGGAGGAGTGGTTTATAGTCCAGAGAATATCTTTAAATGGCTTGGTTTCAGAGCTTTTAAATTTACAAACTTCAAAGGGGATGTCCTGGCATTTATTTTCAAGATAACTCAAGCATTAGAAGTGAAAGCAAGCTGGTCCTCTTTCAGTTGAAATAGGGCCATCTGGCGGCTGGCCTGAGGAACCTAGTGACATAGACTGAAGCATGGAGTAACTTTGTGTTCATCTTGTGTTCTCTTAGATCAAGAAACCTGCGCAAAGCCATAACAAAAGATAAAAGCGTGCCTAACTTTGATGAAGAATTATTGCACCAGGTAAGTATACAGTAATAGCTTCATACCACCGCAGTTCTGTTTGTTTTTTAAAACACAAATTCTGCATGAGATAAAACTTTTAGCTATTTTTTATAGAATAAAAACATGAACATTTGGGGTAGAAGAGGAAAAAGTAGAAAGGGAAAGATGTTTGTATAGCTAAGGCAGAAACCTATCTGGCTGCCAGGACCTAGAGCAGTGATGGCGAACCTTTTTTGGTTCGCGTGCCAAAAGGGGGAGGGAGAGCGCGGGGTATGTATGTCACGCGCGTGCCCACACCCATAATTCCATGCGGCCCCCACCGCGCATGCGCGCGTGACCCCCCCCACCCGCTCCCAGCATGCGATGGCACGCCCGTTTTTCGCTCTCCCCAGGCTTCAGGGCCTTTCTAGGAGCCTGGGGAGGGGGAAACGGGCTCCCCCCCCGGGAGGCCCTCAATAGCCCGTTTCAAGTTGGGAAACGGGCCATTTCTGGCCTCTGGAGAGCCTCCGGGGGGGGGGGATCGGGGGCCCTCCGGGGGGGGGGGGAGGCCGTTTTCACCCTCCCTAGGCTCCTAGAAAGGCTCTGGAGCTTGGAGAGAGAAAAAAATGGGCCTTCAACACCCCCTCCGGAGGCTGGAAACAGCCTGTTTCCCGACTGCCAGTGGGCCCAGAAGGCCCGAAAATCAGCTGGCCGGCGCACACATGCGCGCCAGACCTGAGCTCGCGTGCCCACAGATATGGCTCCACGTGCCATAGGTTCGCCATCACGGACCTAGAGTAAGATTTGCCAATGTTCTTTGCTGCAGAAAAAAAAAAGGGAAATGAACGGTGGCTAGCATTAGCAGTGAAGATTTAATTCTCTTTCAACATACAATTTTAATTTCAGTCTTGCAAAATCTTATCAAGGCATTTTGATATTCTCCAACCAGGGATTCTAAATGTATCTCTGATTAGGGCATGCAATTATTTCAAGCTTGGAACAAAATGTAAAACTTTTTCAGATTTTTAGCAGTAAGAAACATTAGCAAACAAAACTCTTTGAAGAGGAGAGGTAGGTTGGAAATCTATAAAACAAGTACAAAATGAATGCTGTTTTGGAGGACATGGAACAGTCAGAATGGCTGTGGTTTTTTTTTTTTTTTGAGATGGAATTCTTTGCATTTCAACAAGATAAACCCTGCCATCCTTCCCTCCCTTTCTTCTTCAAGCTAGCTATCAAAAACTTTAATAACAAGCAGAATCCAGTGGATGTGTTAGAGAAAATTCAGACTCATAATCTTGATGCCAATAGCTGTGATGGACCTGAATCAGCTGAAGGGATAGCACCTTTTAGAAAAAGAGAAGTACATCGGAGTCACACTATTAGCATGGCACTTTCAACAGCAGATAGCAGTGACTTCTACAGTTTGCCCAGAGATGCAAATGCTGCTTCCACTAACAGCTGTCCGGAAGATTGATGCTCTAAAACAAGATGAATAAGGAAATCTGGGTGTCTTACACAAGGAACACGAGATTCAGGTAGAGCGGTTTTCCCATTCAGCATTGAAGAGGCTACTTGGGATCAAGGTTTTCAAAATTACATCGGACTTTCGGCAGGAAGAGAAGCTTCCCCCTCTGACTTGGCACGGAGTTTGCACTTCTAGAGACTGACACTCCTGTTTTATTTTGGAATAAATCATTAAAATCCCGTACAGTAGATCTATATTAAAAAAAACAAAACCTAGAAATGTATTGAGATGTCAGAATCTATATTCTGTAGTATTGCACTCTCTAATCAATTTTAGTAACAATAGATACGTGAGAGTAAACTTTTTATGGCATTTTGAAGGATTGTTCTATTTTTATTCTGAAAAAGCAGTGGGTTTTAGTTGGTGAACTACTGATTGATGGAATGCTTACAGTATTCCCAACAGTATGAGGTGTGTTTAAAAGTTAAAAGAGGCAAAATTGTGTAGCTCGTTTAGTACTCACTGAATTGATTGCAACGGAGGCTGGAACAGGGAAATTAGAGTAATCGCTTTTAACAAAAGGTACATTATATCTTGCGGAAGAGAGTAGACACCTACCGTATTTTTCGGAGTATAAGACGCACCGGAGTATAAGACGCACCTTAGTTTTTGGGGAGGAAAACAGGGGAAAAAAATTCTGCCTACCAGGTATTCATCTGGCTAGTCCTTAGCCTGGTCAGCTTCAGCACATTAGTTCACTTGCTGGTTTTGAGGTTGGGGCTGTGCTTCTAAAGCACAGCTGATCGTCGGAGGGAGCAGCAATTAGAAAAGCAGGCAAAGCACGGAAGATTGCTTCGTGTTGGGGCTGAAAAACAGCTTCAAAAGCACAGCTGATCGTCGGAGGGAGCTCCAGTGACTAAAGCAGGCAAAGCGCGGAAGGGGTAAGAGAAGGCAGCAGCTGTTCCGGGTAGCCATTTTGGGCACCGCGTGTCAAGCGTTTGGAGGCTGAAAACACAACGCGCGGAGTCCAAAAACACAAGCCATTGTCGGTGGCAATCTCTGCAGCCAGGAATAGGATGCGTGGAGGCCGAAGGGTAGGGGCAGGCTGGCGGGTGGGCGGGGCTACATTCGGAGTATAAGACGCACCCAAATTTTCAGCCTCTTAGGAGGGAAAAAAGTGTGTCTTATACTCTGAAAAATACGGTAATTAAAAAAAGAATTCCCGCTGTGAGCAGAGTTGAAACTTCTACTCAGAACATGATTGTATTATACAAAATGCCCACATAACTGAGCAGCCCAACCGCATTTGCTATTTTAAATTATGTATTTGTGGCACACAAAACGGGCCTACTTAAGCTGAGCTTAGTTAAGCAGAGCACATCTGATATAAGTTGCAATTGTCCTTACTTTCAAAGGCACTTCCAGCTAGTCTGCACTTTTAGAAATGGAATGTCAGCTGTAGGTGAACATTCAATTATGGTGAATAGCGCAATAATTTCATTTCATATTTTGTGTTTATATGTTTGTATACAAAATTGTGTGCTTTTTAAATTGGTTTAATATGTCTTAATAACGTGTTTTAGGTAGCAAGGTTGTCTTAGAATTTCTCTGTACATTAATATACAGTTTAAAAACTGAGCTTTAGCTTGCTGCTGAAAAAGTTTATTTTTCTACTAAGTAATTCACCTAATTTTCATGTGTGCCTTGGACTTGTGCCAAATAATGTAAACTAAAGTAGTAAAATTAACAGTTCTGTGTTCTTAATGTCTGACACTAATTCAAAATTATGATTTGTAAGCTAATCTGTGTGCGTCAAAGCAGTTTCTAAAATGTTCCGAATGTTGCTGATGCCCGTATATTTGGAACACAAGGCATTTCTTGAGGAGCAATTTGATACTGAACGTAGGATGAAATCTCCACCTGCTTGGTTATGCTTGTGTTTAGTTTAATGTGTTATATAAACCCAACTATAATGCTTATTCAACAATCTAATCAAATTGTCTCAACACAATTGATGAACATAGCTTCTCTGGCCCTCAAAACTATATGGAGAACTTTGCATATTTACAGACACCATCCTAGAGAGATAGAGGACTTCCAATGTTGTACAAAATGTGTATTATGAAAAAACACTTTGTGGAATAGGAATAGACAAGAATTGGTCAGTTAACTTTGCTCAATGGAAAGGTTTTAATACATTTCAGAGCCCATACAAGCCAGAAAAAGAACTTGTCTTTTAACACTCTGACTTACATAGGGTAGATTGTATGCATGGATCAAACACATGCTCAGTAACAAAAACGCACAACATTGTTTACAGTGGCATCATGCATGAAAGATGGTCTTTGAGCGGCTTTACAACTCTGAAAATGGGAAGTTTCAGTAGACGTGAATGTGTTTATGTGGTGGTGGATTACACCAAGACAAAATACAGAAACCAGCCTTTAATTGATTTCAGCAAAATCTCCTTTTTCAAATTAACTTTGGCTAAATTATGTTCAAAAATTGAAGCATTTATTAATCCATTTCTGTATAAAAACAACGTGCTGAAGGTTTTCTTTTCCCAAGCAGACTTTAATTAAATTTCATGATGTTCTAAGCAAAACATCCTGAATTTGCAATACAGCAAATCAGTCAACAATACATTATGCAACCGTATTTTTTGTGAACAACCTTGTCTTGCTTGGTTCCAAACCAAGTTTAGCAAAACTTCAGGAAGTGTTCTGACATGTAATGTACACATAGTATTTCTGATCCTTTGAAACCATAGTAATGCTAATCAGGCCTCAAAGCCAGTTTCAAAAACATAGCTATCAGGGAATCCTGTTTGGCATTAATCACAGTTAAGATAATTGAAAATGAGGTGAGAATTTCTACTTGGGGGAAAGAATAAACTTGATGGCTGCTGCTCAACTTTTTATTCATGGTTAAGAAATGAAGATTGTGTGGGTCTAATGTATGCCCCCCCCCAAATATAAAAACAAAATTCTGTTTCCAATATGTAATTTAGCCTGCAGACTTAAATTGGTATTTGTTGGCAAAGTAGAATTTCGTTTCCAATGGGACATGAAGCACCTATAGGAGAGGCAAGTATATTTTCACATCTGCAGTTGCACAATAAATTTAACTACATGGTGTCAAAAGAAAGCTAAAACCTTAGAATGAATCCTTATTTCTCAAGCTCGTTATATAAAACTTATCTAAGAAAACAATTTTACTTAATTGTAGAGAAGGCAAGCTTATCAATTTTACTTTTTATAAAAATGTGTACAGAACACTTTGTAAACTTTCGTCTATGATAGAACATACTTTCCTTGACATATTCCAGGTGATTAGCAGTTGGCAACTGTCTTCATATTTCATTAATTAATCTTCCTCATCAGAATCCAACACTTTTCTTCTATTGAACTAGAAGAATGATAGAATATAGGTGAAATCAGGCTTAAAATAGTTTGAGGCTAAATTGTCAGTAGTTGATTTACAGTAACAATATCAAATGTTTATGGGACACACACATATACAGCAATTCTAGCACTGATGTGTAATCCCATATGATTGCTTGGTAGTCTTCCTATACAATTTTGAAGATGCAAAGTGAAATTGTATTCTTAAAATCTATCTACTTAAAGCTTTTATAGCATCTAAGCTGGGGGGGGGGGAGGCAGAAGGAAAAATATGGAGTGTTTGCAGATAAAATTAAAAAACAAGGGCAAAAAGACAACTGACCAGGGTCAAAACCCAAAGAACCAAATAGCAAAAACAAAACATACAAATGGGATCAACCATCATCCTAACACTAAACTTAAAAGAACAGTCAGTTTGTGGAATATTGAAAAAGTGGGAGCAGTTCAAAGATGAAAATAGGGAAAAGATTAAAAGAGGCCAAGAAAAAAAAATCTGCAACATACTGAGCAGATATTGAATAAATGGGAAGCCTTTCATATCCGTAAATCATCTGTTGCCAGTTTCAGTGATGTAATTTGCTCTATTCTACCTGAAGTGTTATGTCAAATACCCACTGCCAGCTATGCTGTGTCTTCTACATTTCTTCCTTACAAACCAGATTTAATTAATTTAAATTAGTTTTAAGACCTCTTACCTTTACTGTTGTTTTTTTGTCCATTTGCTGACTCACTTTTTCAAGTATTTCTATCAACCCTTGTTCTGATACCTAAGAAGTCAGAAGAATAGAAAGAATACTGACTTGGTAGTATGGTACACAGAGCTCTTGCTGAAAAATGCAGGGTTTTAAAATACTTACAGTTCTCATTTTGAATTACTGGTACCTTATTTATTAAGATACAAATAGCAACAATCAAATGTTTGAACTATACTTATGACTTTGTCCTCCACATACAATAGCATAGTAGCAAAGAACAAAAGCAGAAGCAAAGGTGGGGAAACCGTCAAAATATTACGAATACCTAAAGCTTGCTTTACTAGCTATATTAATTGTTCACATCACTAATCTCTTCATTCTCCAGAATGCTCAAGGGGCTTAGGAGACACGCTGCTGCTTCTTCCCCCACTGAAGCAAGTTATACAGAAGGTAGGAAACACTCCTGCTTAGCAACATCGCCAGCAGAGGTTCCGTTGGAGCAAGTGGTTAAGGGTCCATCTATGCCCGTGATGCCTATGGCACACGTGCCACAAGTGGCACGTGGAGCCATCTCTGTGGGCATGCGAGCCAGTACCCTAGGTCACCTCCACTGCGCATGCGCGCTGGCCAGCTGATTTTTGGCTGGCCCCGCCCACGCCTCCCCTCCCAGGAGTCTCCACATGGCCCGTTTTGGATGCCAGGTACGTACAGGGCTCGCGCGGAGGCTCTGGGAGGGTGAAAACCGGGCCTCCCGGAAGTCTGGAAACGGGCCGTTTCCGGCCTCCGGAATGCTGGGGGAGGCCGTTTTCGCCCTCCCCAGGCTCCAGGAAAGCCTCCGGAGCCTGGAGAGGGCAAAAAACAGGCCTACTGGAAGTCCGGAAACAGGCCATTTCCGGCCTCCGGAGGCTTCAAGGCGGCCTGCTAGGCCCAAAACAGGGCGCGGGGGGGTCGTGGCAGCGCGGGCGGGTGGGTCACGCGCACATGCGCAGGGGGGCAGGGCATTGTGGGGGGTATTGCATTATGGGTGTGGGCACACGCGCGCCATCACTGATCTATACCCTCCTTTATATAAAACAGCTTCTTGTTCTCTGAAACCAGAGAAGACTTTACCCAGGGAGAGAGATAAAGGACCATTCTAATTGCAGTGAACATTTTAGACTTTTTTTTTTTGGCAGGCTGTTACACCATCCGAATTCCAAATAGAAGGGGGGGGGAAAGCAGGTTTTTATTCCCTTTTCAAATAATAACAACTCTGAATACTTTGCTAGAGAGCAATATTGCAGGGGGCTAAGAACAAGAAATAAACTTACTTTTCCACCTAGCTGTCCAAATCTTGCCATCTGTATAAGGTAATTTTCAACCGCCTTTGCCTTTTCTGGCTTTACAAGTGCTAAATTGCTTACTGCAAGAGGAAAACAGATATTTGGTTAATTAAACACCATTCATTTGTTAGAGGTATATCTGGGCTGCTCTCTCAAGAGCTCAAGACTACAAGGGACAAAACTGGCCTTGGCTGGGTGGAGGAAAGGCCCAAAATCTCCAAGTAAATTTCCAAGGCTGATTAATGACTTGAATCTGATCTCTCCAGCCCTAGTCCAATACTTTAAGCACCATGCTGGCTCTCACAACTCTAATATTCAAGAACAAAAAGATTATTACATCCATCCCAGACTTTTCACCTTAACCCTGAATTAAGAAGAGTAACCCTTATACGTACTGGTGTTTAAATAAAACCTATTGTAAAAGCTGACCAACTGGAGAATGGTACAGAAGTTCAAGGAATGGTTTGTATTCTAACTGATCTTAGTACAACTGTACAGTTTGCTTTACGCACCACTTTTTCAAGTAGAGATCAAGTAACTTTTGAGAGTATTCAGATGCCACAATCAAGACAAAATAAAATAAAATACCTACAGGTAATACGTAAATATTGCTATAATTAAGGAACCTAAATATAGCGTGCTGTAATGCTTTTGGATGAATGACACCAATAAGATACAGCAATTCAAAGCTGGTGGGGAAGTGGAGGACTGCTGACCAATGAAATTCTGAGTATGTATACGTCAGTGCCATTTAGGCATGGATAGTATTGCAGTCGATGACACTCTTCCTTGCAATGAAGTAAGACTTTAATCTAGAGGTCTATGCCAAGACACTTCTGTCTTTCTTGAAAACCTGGTTCTTCCCTGGGCATTGGGCTAGAATGTTGGATGAATCCATCTTGACTGAAACTATGATTGGCCTGTGAATTCTGTTAGTTTTGTTGCTCTGTTAATTTCTCTTCCATTCAAGAGGTTTATTGTATTCTATTTTCTAATCCCTTGTTTGAATGCTCTTACAAATGTCACCCAAAATTGCTTTCTTCAAACTGAATGGTCATATACAACAAGTCAAACAATGTTAAATAAATACTTACATCTGGCACGTGCTGCTTGATCCAAAACCTGAGCCAAAATATTATTTCGCATTTCAGCTTCCCTGTAATAATGAAATAATTTTACACAGCAGAAAATAAAAATTGCTCCAAAGATGTTAACCTTTCTGCTAAAATGCTAATTATAATATCTGTTAATTTTATAAACCAATGCATGACTTAATTATATATCATCTTTTGGTATTTTTCCATTAATTATTCCATAATATTAATTTTTTAACATTAACATATGTTTAATTTTTACAATTCTTCAAAAACTGAAAATCAAATCAGTTTTACATTTATAAGTAATTGCCAGAGCAAATTTTTTAATCAGGGTGACAGATTACAAATTATCCCAGAAAGCTCATATCCTAATAAGAAATAAACTGGAAAAACATAAAATCCATTTATTTTACCAGCTTGATCATGTATATATCTTTCAGCATTGAACAGTAAAATGTTTTAACAGAATACTGGGAAAATTTTAAACAAGAGAACAGAAGCCCTGATCCCACTGTTTGCAGAGAATACTGATCAATCATAAAAGTTAGTGCACACCCATTACAACTTTCTCTTTCCTAAAGATTTTCCAAATATTCAAAATGCTGCAATGCATGTTTTTGAAAGAAAATATATACTCTATCATGAAATGTTTGCAAAAGCACACAAAATCATGTTTATATGATCTAAATATTCTTTAAGCCACAAAATTTGAAACTGAATGTTCATAAGCTATTGTGGTAAGTTTGGGATATGCCCCACTGTTAGAGAAAAAGAATGTGAAGTTCTAGAAACAAGTTCTGAAATAACACAGCAATACCTCTGTTTTGATTCTTGTTGTGCAATTTCACTGGAAGGATCCTAAAAGGTTAGAAATAATCAGGTTATTGATAACTGAAGATGTTTCTTTTGAGCTCTGATTGGCAAAATGCTAAATCATGCATGCCATCACCTTAATATTACAAGAGTTTCAAGGGCAGACTTGCTCAACATCAAATGGCTCTTATATGCACAAATATTACGGTGTCTTAGGAAGAAAGAATTTAAGAGTCAAAGGAAGAACATTTTATTTGGGTGTTTTAAACTGCCCAGCCTCTATCCCTTTTAGAATATGTAAACTGCAAATATATACAATCTTCAGTGCTCCCTATGACAAAAGCATACCGTTTCATGTTGTCTACAGAAACAAAACTACTGTATATACTCAATTCTTAGCTTATCTGCAAATATATTGTACTTTCCAACTGGAAAATCATCTAATTTTAGTACTTCTCTGAAGTGGTGTGGCCCAGAGAGATGCTGGCTCTTCCTACACAGAAACTAAAAAATAAGCTAGCAAACTAAATCTCCTCCATTGGAAAACAAACAGTGCAGTATCTCTATTAAGAGCCAATTTGGTATAGTGAAGACTCTGGCCTAGAAACCAGAAGATGGTGAGTTCTAGTCCTTCCTCCGGCATGAAAGCCAACTAGGTGACTTGGGCCATTCCACCTCACTGGGTTGTTGTGGAGAAAACAGGAGGAGGAGGCATTAGATACGTTTGGCACCTTGAGTTATTTATAAAAGAAATTAAGGCAGAATACATAAAAATCTAAAAAAAAAGTGCCAGCTGGGTGACTTTGGGCCAGTCACTTTTTCTCAGCCCACCTCATCTCACAGGGTTACTCTTGTTTGCTACCTTTAATTATATACAGGTAGTCCTCAACTTACAACCTTTTGTGTTAATGATCAAGTTACAACAGCAATAAAAAAGTGGCTTATGACCATTTTTCACACTTAGGACCGTTGCAGCATCCCCCCGGTGGTCATTTGATCAAAATTCAGAAGCTTTGGCAACCTACTCATATTTATGACGGTTGCGGTGTCACCTTTTGCTACCTTCTGACAAGCGAAGCCAATGGGGAAGCCAGATTCACTTAACAACCGTGTAACTAACTTAACAACTGCAGTGATTTACTTAACAACAGTGGCAAGAACGGTTGTAAAAACGGGGCAAAACTCAACTCTGTCTCACTTAGGAACAGAAACTTTGCTCTCGACTGCGGTCATAAGTCGAGGACTACCTGTATTTTAAAAAGGCAGGATAAAAATTAGTAACAGCAGCAACTATTAGCAAGGAAAAGAAGCCTCTGGAAGAAGACTCTCTTCCCTTATACCACAACACATCCCTGCAAAGCTTATTTCGGCTCAGCATGGTACCCAAGCCAAGCCAAGCCAAGCCAAACGTGGTTTATTCCCCGAACCACCTTAAGACAAGCCACAGCTTACCCAGCAGGATAAGAGAAGAGGCAAATATATATATATATATATATATATGATGGCCTCTATTTAATCAACTGTGGCAGTGCACAGGCTTTAACTTCCCCCACAAGAAGCTGAACCCGGATCCCTCAATTTTAAGGCATTTTCGGCGTTCGCCCCAAGCCCCGAGTCAGAAAACAGGCCGGTTCCCCCGCAGCACAGGCCACAAACGCGCGTCAGCAGGTTGTGCGAACCCACAATTGGGGGCGTGTGAATGTATGAGGGGAAGAGCGGGAGGGGCTGGTGCGCACCACCAGTCCATGCGCCTTATGGTAGGGGGAGATGGGAGGCATAAAAATGTAATAAATACATAAAATAAGTAAAATAAATAATAAATCAAATAAATCGGCCTAAGGCTTCTTCCCCCTCCCTCTTGAGGAGCTGCGGGGCTCCGTTCTGACGACAGGCACGACCCCCCCCCCTCAGGCGAGGCTGAGGTGGGCGTCGTGAGGAGCCAGCCTTCACGCGGGTCGGCCGGGAGACCTTCGGGGAAGGCGTCGCTCTCCCTCACCCCATGCTTGGCCTGCAGCTCGGCCAGCCTCTGCTTGCGCAGCGCCTCCAGGTCCTCGTCCGCCATCGCCTCGAAGGCAGGGAGACGGGCCGGAGCAGCCCCGCCGCGCGTGAGGGAGACGGAGGAGGAGAAGCAGCAGCAGCACCGACCGCGCCCGCAGCCTCTGTCCCGCCTCTCGGCCCGCCTTCTTTGCGCCTGCGCGGACCGCCTTCTGCCAGACTCAGGGAGTCGAATGCCGAGCAAGCACCGCGGGCCATGCGGCGGCGGACTTTGAACAGGACGAAGGGCTCCGCTTGTCAGGCCTAACGACTCGAGCACCGATCACCAGGATCCTGGAATTAAAGAAGGCTCTGGTGTTAGATTATATCTTGCTGATCTTGGCAAGCGAAGCAGGGAGAGGGCCAGGAGGGATGGACTTTGTAATACTTGCAATATGGTTTTTTTTTTTTTGCAGTACTGTTGCACTGGCTAGCCAACAGGGGTTTTCTTCCATTTTAAATTATTCCAAATTATTGCTAATAAGCCTTAACCTTCAAGAAGAACGATTGGATGGGAAACGGTGTAGATTGCGGAGTGGCAAAAAAAATAAATCCTTAGGTATGGTTTGGTCTGGTAGACAACCCCTCCCCCCCCCAATTTTAAAACCCATCTGGTGAAATGGCTGGGTTGTGGCCACCAGAGGGAGCGCCGGCTCTATCCAAAATTATTATTTTTGTGCTATGGAATAAGGAAGGAAGGAAGAAAATGCGATTATCCGTGCTTTCTGTGGTGTTAGGCGGCAGTAATACAGCCAGGACATAGAAGACGGGGGATTTTAAAGTAAAACCTTCACCTGAGACACAACGATTTCAGCTGAGCTGCAAACCTGTGTACGATGGAGATTCATTTTGCTTGTAAATAAAATTACAGACTTAGTACATCCACTCATTTTTTAGTTTTAACATTTTTATTGAGTTATAAAATATTATAAGATACAAAATACAAAAGTAAATAGAAAAGCAGTGGGGAGGAAAAGGGGGAAGAGAAGTGAGGAAGGATAAGGGGAAAAAAAGAAAGAAAAAGAAGCATGACTTCCAACTCTGTTGCAGTAAAATAAGGCATTAGCATCAAATCACAACTTTTTGCTTTTTCATAATAATACGAACAAGCCATTTCTATAAAGATCTATCAATCTACTCGGTAAAACCCAAAATCAAAGTTTCATTCTTTTCCCACTTCAAGCAGTACATCCACTCATTCTTGAAATAAACCTAAGCTCCTTTTATCCTATCGTTTAGCTCTTTTTCCTGCCTGGGAGCATTAATCAGAAATAGACTCTGTTTAAGTGCCTTGGATAGATACAGATACAGATTGATAAAGTTGGAAGGGACCTTGTAGGTCATCTAGTCCAACCCCCCCCCCTCAAGCAGGAGTCCCTATACCATTCCAGACAAATGGCAGTCCAATCTCCTCTTTAAAGTCTCAAGTGTTGGAGCTCTCACAACCTCCGAAGGCAAGCTGTTCCACTGGTTGATCGCTCTCACTGTCAGAAAGTTTCTCGTTATTTCCAGGTTGAATCTCTCCTTGGTCAGTTTCCATCCATTATTCCTTGTCTGGCCTTCTGATGCCTTGGAAAACAGCCTGACCCCCTCCTCTCTGTGGTAGCCCCTCAATACATGGAAATACATGCGAGGCAACGCACTGCCAATACAGGAACATTCTCCATTTAGAGATCCAGAAAAATAACCTTGGGCCAAGAACTAAGGCAGGGTCTGTTGCGGGAAGTTTATAAATGTTTAAAACCCACGTATATAGTTTAAAGCCCGGCGAGAATTTTCATGAATGGCCGTCATGCTGATGAACCACGTGCGAGTCCATTGAAGCCGCCCGCCTGGTCGCTGATTGGCCGGTCTTCCTCCCGACGCTCCGCCCTCTTCTAATCACCCCTCCGTTAAAGAAATCTGCGGCGGCGGAGGATCTTGAATGTCTATGGAGATTCTCAGCCATCCAAGTCACGGTTGTCCCAAAGGTGCTTTTTTTCAAGAAGCAACTGGGTTTCCTTGGTTTTTCTTTGAAGACGTTTCGCTTCTCATCCAAGAAGCTTCTTCAGATCTTGAATGTGGATGAAAGTGGGGCGGGAAATTGCCTTTTAAAGGGGCGAGCGGCTTCAGCATCCTGAACCCGGAGGCTTGTTGCGCCCGGGGGAATCCGGCGCCGCTCGGAAGCTGCAGCTTTGCCCGGCCAGGCGCTGCAGGGACGCTCAGCGCTGCACCCCGTTTGGCCAAAGGCGGAACCCGCGCTGCGCTGCGCTCTGCCCAAACACCGGAGCTGGTCTTTGAGTCAGCGATCCTGTCGCTTGCGCGGCTGGAGTGCGCCATGCCCCCGTTTACGGTGGACCCTGCGCCCTTCCAGCTCTTCTGGCAGTTCTCGAGGCACCTGACAGGAACGGTGCAACTGGCTAGGTGAGCCGGATGGAGAGGGCAGGTAGAGGGGCGGGAGGACGGCTGAAATGGAGTTGGGGATGCGAGAGGGAGGGAGGGAGGGAGGGGGGGGGAAAGAAAGGATCATAAGTTGCTATAGGTAATAGAGCTGAGGTTAGTTCCTGTGGCTGTTTTCCTTCAAAAACCAAAAAGGGAGGAATACACGTAGTCCTTGACTTACAACGGTTCACTGACTTGACTGCTCAAAGTTGAAGTGAAGTTGAAATGAAGATGAATAACTCAGGTAATAGCAAAACAAACTCTTTGGGCCATTTATAATTCTAACACCACTCAAAAAAACCAAAACCCTTCCAACCCTTTTTTATATCAAGTCAGTGTCACATTAAATTTGTTCAAGCAGATAATGTCTGAATAACAGATGCTCAAGGTTGCTGCACTACAGTTGGTTGTAACTTTACTATCTCATTCTTCCTTTCCAGGGCTTGAGCTGGTACCTAAATAGAATAAAATAGAATAGAATTCTTTATTGGCCAAGTGTGATTGGACACACAAGGAATTTGTCTTTGGTGCATATGCTCTCAGTGTACATAAAAAGACAAGATACATTCGTCAAGAATCATAAGATACAACACTTAGTGATTGTCATAGGGTACAAATAAGCAATCAAATCATATTAGGAAACTAAATAAAACAATATAAACCGTAAAGATACAAGTAACAAGGTTATAGTCATAAGTAGGAGGAGATAGGTAATAGGAAGGATGAGAAGAATAATAGTAATACAGTCTTAGTAAATAGTGGGTGGCGTGGGAAAAATCAGTTCTCAGATGAGTGGAAGGGATTAAATTGATATGTGGAGATATAAGGTCAAAGTTTGTTAACTTATTAGAACAATTCCATAGATTTGCAATAGGGTTTTTCTTTTCTTAGTGCCGGACATTCCCATACTGCTCCCTCCTCCTGATGAATGGGAGCTGAGGTTAGTTCCTGTGGCTGTTTTCCTTCAAAAACCGAAAAAGGGAAGAAGGCAGCTAGTCCTTGACTTACAAGGGTTCACTGACTGACTGCTCAAAGTTGCAGCACTGAAAAAAGTGATTCAGGACCGTTTTTCACGCGTATGACCGTTGCAACATCCCCATGGTCATGGGAACAAAATTTGTGGACACTTGACAATTGGTTCATATTTACGCCGGTTGCAGGGTCCCTGGGTCATGTGATCCCCTTTTACGACCACTTGACAAGGAAAGTCAATGGGGAAGCCAGATTCACTTTACAGTCGTGTTACTAACTTAACAACTGCAGTGATTCACTTAACAACTGTGGCAAGAAAGGTTGTAAATAGCACTATAGCCACTATAGCCAAGGTTGTAAAATGGGGCAAAACTTGCTTAACAACTGTCTCGCTTAGCAACATAAATGTTGGGCTCTGTGATGACCCGGGGCCTGGCATGAAAGCAACACAACCAGAGAACAGGTCAAACTCCCCTTTATTGCTCCAACTGTGCCCCCAAACGTTCCCACATTCACTACAAGTCCTGGAGCAAAGCCCTCACATGCACCTTCAGAAGCCTCTGGCTGCAAATAGTCCAGTAAGCCAGGTTAACCAAACATCAACCAGGGCCAGCAGTCCAATAAGCCAGGTTAGGCCAAACATTAACCAGGGCCAGCAGTCCAATAAGCCAAGTTAGCTAAACAGTAACCAGAGCAAGAACTTCAGCGAAGCAGGCAAACTGGCAAGCCCCACAAGACAGTGTACAGCAATCTCCAGGCTTTGGCAAGTGCACATGAGGCTCCATAGATTCAATGCTTGTTCCCGACAAATGCCCCTCCCACCGGCACCTCCTTACATCTGTCCCCAGGTGTGCCTTGTGAAAGGGGGCATGGCACTCTCCTCCCTCGTAACCGACTCAATCTGCGTTGATCTCGACTCAATCTGCGTTGATCTCGCCACCTCTCTTCCTTCCTTGCTCTCGGATCAGGAGGGGGTGGTCCTTGCTCTTCTCCTGAGGTCTCCCTGTCTGCAGGCCTTACTAATTCAGAAAAGCCTTGCCTGGACTGAGTCTGTCCTTCCCCAGTTTCCTCCAAGGCCAACCGAGCCGGCCTCTCCATCTCTGTCAGTTCTTGTTCCAGCTCATCTTCCCCCGCAGATTCAGACTCCGACGGGGGCATGACAGGCGTAAGTCGAGGGCTACTGTGATACAATCAAACAGGGAGGAAAACATCTCCCATACATCAGGAGGAAGGGGAAGTAAGGGAATGTCAGGCACGAAGGAAAAAAAAATTCCTATTGCAAATCTATGGAATTGTTCTAAAAAAGATAATGAAGGGAAATAGTAATAAGGATATAATAAATAATACTAGAATATAATATACTGGAATACTAGAATTAGTAGAAACTTGTTATTCAGTAAACATTTGTTTCCTGTAACACATATATGATACACTATGCCTTTGTATTTGTAACACATATATGATACATTATGCCTTTATATATTATATAACTAACTTCCTGTAACAAACATATGCTGTTATTAGGCCTCTGTAAAGTACCTGGTATTTGTCAAACATATGTCCCTGCCATTGATCTAAACCCATATCAATCTTCTTCCTGTTTTTCTCCTGCCATTCGCAGCCTGGCTCTTACTCACCCAGCAGATTTACACTTCAGCTCTAATTTACACCTTTGATCTGTGTAAGTTTGTTCCCTGCAGCACCAGGGGGCCAAGTGGCCAATTGTGAGAACAAAGGAATGCTCCAGGATGAGATAACACTAATTGGGAGGCATCTATCCTTTGCAGGGCTAGAAGGAATACACAAACCTAAATTAGGAGGCCAGGATTGGGGGTTTAACTGGTGTTTTAACAGTATAAAAAGGGGGTCATGCCTTCTCTGAGGTGTGGCCTTTCCTTGCATGTCTCTTTTGTATGTGTTTGGAATGGCTGACCCAACCTTTTGCTTTTGATCAAAAATTAAACGCTGATTCTTATTCAAGCCTCCATTTGAGTCCTTATTTTGGCTCACTGTGGGCTTAAGCGTATTGCCAGACCTTACAGTAACAAACTTTGGCCTTATATCTCTACATATCAATTTAATCCCTTCCACTCATCTGAGAACTGATTTTTCCCACGTCATCAACTTTAGGTACCAGCTCAAGCCCTAGAAAGTAAGAATGAGATAGTAAAGTTACAATCAAACTGTATTGCAGCAACGTTGGGCATCTGTTATTCAGATATTATCTGCTTGAACAAATTTAATGTGACATGACTTGATATCAAAAAGGGTTGGAGGGTTGGGTTTTTTTTTTTTTTGAGTGATGTTAGAATTATAGATGGCCCGAAGAGTTTGTTTTGATATTACCTGAGTTATTTGTCTTCATTTAACGGGCAAGAAGACAGTTTAAGGAATTGCAGCCGACAGAAGTTCCACACTTGAGTATTTTAATCTCCCGTTCCTTGTCTCTCTAGACGTGGCCCCCGAGCATGTTTTTATCAGCCATGTGAATGACAGCTGACGTGTCTGGGGATGAGCATCTCCTCTGATGATCAGGATGAAGAATTAAGAGGTAGCTTTTTTTGTTGCGGCTGTCAGTGTTAATGATGAAGAGGAAGGGAATGCTTTGGTGTCCCCGAGAGCGCCATTTGAAATATTAATGAAATAATTTTTCAAGAGTTCAGAAGATCATATTTTAAGAGTGCCAGGAAGGGAGAGAAAATGATTCTTTCCCCCCTCCCCTCTCTCTCTGCTTTTATCTAAAGGCATTTTGCTCTCTTCAGCTTGACAGCTTGGAAATGTTGGTTTTATAAGAGGCCTGTGAGGGATCATGTTAAGAGAACCATACGTTTCTATTGGGGTGGTGGTGGTGTATGTCTTCAGGGAGGGGGCAAAAAAAGGCAAGATGGCAGCCATAACAGTGCAATGCAACCGCCATGTTTTGCACATAAAAAGATGGGTGGGCTTTATTTGCACCAATCATAATGTTCATAAAAATGGGTAGAAATTTGACTGAGTTGCCATGTCTGTCTTTGTTATCATACCCTATAGATAGTCCTTGACTTACGACTGCTCATTTAGTGACTAGTTGAAGTTACGACGGATCCCCTCCACCAAAAAAAGATACTTACAACCTGGTTCCAAAAATCACAACAGCTGCCCCTCCCCATGGTAATGTGTCTGCATTTTTTTGAGTGCTTGGCAACCAGCCTGCATTTACAACCATTTTCAATGTCTTGCAGTCATGTGACCATGATTTATGATATTTTTTTTCTGAAAATGTATATATATACTTCCAGTTTTTGGCAAAAACGACCCATAGCAAACAATGGGTTCACTTAATGTCCACTGTGTTTGCTTAATGTCAGTTGCAAAAAAGATTGTAAAATTGGGTCGGTCAGGGGGGGTGACCTGTTTTACGACTGTCATGACTTACAACCATTATAGGCAGTCTCCATTACAGTCATAAGTCAAGGACTACCTGTATAGTCACATCTGATTTATACAGACTATGTCTTAAGCAAGTTTTGAGTTGGGCAATTATAACATTGGTGCATTGTACATATATTAAGGTCTACTTAAACCTAGATTTTTCTGCTGATAGTCTGAGGAAGGATCAGGGGTAAAATCCAGCAGGTTCTGACAGGTTCTGGAGAACCGGTAGCGGAAATTTTGAGTAGTTTGGAGAACCGGTAGCGGAAATTTTGAGTAGTTCGGAGGACCGGCAAATACCACCTCTGGCTGGCCCCAGAGTGGGATGGGAATGGAGATTTTGCAATATCCTTCCCCCAGGAGTGGGGAGGGAATGGGGATTTTGCAGTATCCTTCCCCTGCCATGCCCACCAAGTCACACCCACCAAGCCACACTACGCCCACCAAGCGACGCCCACAGAACCGGTAGTAAAAAAATTTGGATTTCACCACTGGGAAGGATGGTGGCAGATAAAATATAGTAGACATTGATCCTGATCCAGAACTCACCTTGTCTGCAAATTTGATTGTAACCACCAGGTTTTAAAACATGATACCCATTTCTTTCTCATCCCTTTCCCATAGTCCATTCACATCAAAATTCACCTCTCCAGAGATTTTATTTCTCTCTTGAGATGCTATCTCGTTCCCTCCCCATAATTTTGGTAACAGCCAAAAAAGCCAATACAATCCTTGGTTGTATAAGCAGAGGCATACAATCAACATCACATGAAGTATTAGTACCGCTTTATAAAGCCTTAATAAGACCACACCTGGAATACTGCATCCAGTTTTGGTCACCAAAATAGAAAAAAGATGTTGAGACTTTGGAAAAAGTGCCAAGAAGAGCAACTGATGATTAAAGGCCTGGAGACTAAAACATATGAAGAACAGTTGCAGGAATTTGGGTTTGGCTAGCAGTATTCCAGTATTTGAGGGGCTGCCACAAAGAAGAGGGGGTCAATTTATTTTCCAGAGCACCAGAAGGCAGGACAAGAAACAATGGATGGAAGCTAATCAAGGAGAGAAGCAACCTGGAATTAAAGAGAAACTTCCTAACAGTGAGGACAATTAATCAGTGGAACGACTTGCCTTCAGAAGTTATGGGTGCTTCATTGCTGGAGGTTTTTAAGAAGAGACTTGTCTGAAATGGTATAGGATCTCCTGTTTGAGCAGGGGCCTGGACTAGAAGACCTCTAAGGTCCCTTGCAGCACTAATCTGATTTCCTTCTTTTCAATGGTAAATACCCATTTGCTTTTAAAGCTATGGAAATTGGCTAGCTTGCCTCTTATTCAATAATAAACTACCCTAAAATTTGATGGAAAATGGAAGAATCAAAGGGGCTCCAGGTTGCCCACCTCTACACTGATTAAGGTTAACTCATTTGCTGTGTTTCTGCATTTTTGTAAGCAGCGGAGAGCCATGTGTATGGGGCAGCACATATATTTATTGAACGATTAAATAGATCAATAAATGCAGCCCACTATTAACAGATCTGTTATGACCTCCTGGCAGCCAATCAATACATCTCTGGAAATTAAATAAAACTTCATTAATATAGACAGGTGCTTTAATAAGTATAGAAATGTATTGGCTGAATTAATGTAGATTGTTGATTATCAGTACTAATCATAATTATATTGATTAATAATAATCAGATTCATCTCCTTTCCCACAAGACATTGTTTGCTTCTGCATATCCTTAAAAATCTCTAACACAAGTAGCAGTATCTACTCATATAGTAATAACACTGTCCATGTATAAAATGTATTTTTCCAATTTCCCCAGTTTTAGGAATCAACACAAAGTCAAAGTTCTACCTAACAACTGAAAACATTGGAGGAGTCTTTGAAGCTGAAATAGAAACGGGTCATCTTCACGATTCATGAATTGCTTTTAAATATATACCATATCTATTTTGTTTTATCAACAAAAATAAAATAGAAAAACAACAAAAATACATCCAGCCACTAACAACAACAACAACAACAACAACAACAAAATATGACCCAAGTATCAAATAAATTTAACATTAAACATATAGAATTCACCCCTGCTGGATCCTGAAACAAGAAAAAACAACAACGATGATTCTCCCCTTTACATAACAAGTCTACAAATAGTTATAAGCTTTCCCATCCCTATTTAACAAGAATCTATATATATAAAAGCGAAAACCACTCACACATTAATCACGAAATCTCCAGAACCGTAAAGCCTACAAACTTGAAATTTGCCACGTATGTTGTTGGCTCTAGGTGCTCACTAAGAAAGGATTTTTCAAAATGACCATCGCAGCATGAGTATTTCTTATATTAACAAGCTCTGATGCTAAGGAGTTCTACTCCCCACCTGAAAAGAAATCTGATCCAAATGCAAAACACAAGCAGAGGAGTTTCAGTTTCGCTTTTGCTTTCACAGCAGCAAGCAGCTTTACTACAGAACAGTTGAGCTAAGCCACGCTAGCCAGATGAATACGATGGATGCTGGCAGGCAGAGACAGATTTCCCTCCCTTATTTTCCTCCTCAGTTCAGATGAATCTGTTCCTTCTACTGTAACACCAGTTAAAGGGAAAAGAGGCAAAAAACGCAGGAAAAGATTTACAGATGTGATTAGGAAAACACAAGTAAGGGAAGCTGCCTGTTTCTCCCATGGCCAGTTCTATGTGGCATGCTCCAGAGTCAGTTCACCTGACAGCCTGGTCATCCTCCAGCCAGACAGCAAAACCAGGAATGTTGTTTACAGGGAGGTCCTGAGCAATTCATCTGAGGGACGAATTGAAAGTCTATGCTATGCAAATAATGTCTTCATCTGTAACAGAAACTTAGCTTACCATCTCTAACGAAATAATACAGTCCCTTTTTTAACTACTCATTAATTTTTAAGCTTTAAGTGTCAATTTATCAAGCCCCATCACATAGTTTCGTAGCGAAGCACAGGTATCAGCTAGTATTATGTTAAATAAGAAATATTCAATTTCTATCTGATAATCAAATCAACCCAAGATCTAATCATAATACATACATACATACATATACATCAATCAACAGGTTAGGTTAAACATTACACTAATCAAATCCCTCTGTTAACCATCTGTTATTGTATTTAACATGTAAAAATGGCTTATGAGTCATGAATTGGATCATGAGAAAGCACAGTTGGATTATGAGTTTCACCTGTTGGGTTCTGAAGGGCAATGGGAGGGTTATGGAAAGGTTATGTCGTTCTCATCTGTGTGGTGAATAACTTTTGCACTTATTAAATATGATGGAATGTAAGAGAAGAAGTGTCCGGCGTTCCCAATCTTCACTCCTCAGTTACTGGATATGGTCACCTGATAATGCTATAATGTTGGTTTGACTTGGAGAAAACAGAGGAGAACTTTGAGATGTTACAGGGGAATTACAGAAAAGATCTTGCAGAACTCCTCCAATTCTCATTGGATGTATGTAAGAAAAACTAAAATATTGTTATCCACACAGACCTAGACAGGCTCATAAGAATCCTTTCAGCTCAGTCCATGCAGTCATCTAAAATCTTAGGAAAACCATGTGCAGCGAGAGTTTTATACATGCAACAGGGGTGAAATGCTACCAGTTCGGCCTGGTCTGGGTGTACTGGTAGCGGCGGCCGCCGGTGGTTCGGAGAACTGGCAGCGGCGGCAGCGTGAGGCTCTGCCCACCTGCCTGGACGTCACCATTTTCTTGTTTTTAACCCTCTGTGCATGCGCAAAGCGTTCTGCGCATGCGCAGAGGGTGAAAAAGCACGCGCGTGAGCAGAGCAAGAGTGAAAAAGCGCATGCGCGAGTGGAGCAACGGTGAAAAAGCACGAAACGTGTGCTTCCGAACCGGTAGGGAAGGTAAGTAGATTTCACCGCTGACGTGCAAATATGGAAAGATATGTCAGTTCCCACAACAGATGAGAAAAAGTGATCAAATTGTCAGAGATGGCAAAAGTAACTGCCTTAAGGAAATTTATCCTGCTATCCTTCACTTTGGGCTTTTGATGACGAGCAGGGGTGGGCTGCTGGGGGTTTGCAGGGGTTTGGGAGAACCTCTAGCTAAGATTCTGTTCAGTTCGGAGAACCCCCAAATCCCACTCCTGGCTGGCCCCGCCCACCCCACCCCGCCCCTCCAAGGAGTCCCCACATGGCCCATTTTGGATGCAGGTAAGTGCAGGGCGCACACGGAGGCTCGGGAGGGCGAAAAACGGGCCTACCGGAAGTTCGGGAAGAGGGCTTCCAGAACCTGGGGAGGCCGTTTTCACCCTCCCGGAGGCTCGAGGAAAGCCTCCGGAGCCTGGGGAGGGCAAAAATGCCCCCCTTGCCATGGTGCAGGAGGCCGACTAGGCCATGCCCACCATGGCCACGCCCACCCAACAACCGGGCAGAGAACCCCTTGCTAAAATTTTTGAAGGCCACCCCTGATGACGAGATTAACTTCTTGTTATAGAAATGGCTAGTAGCTACTAATTGTATGAAAGTAAAAAGCGGAGACTGTAATTTTTTACTTCGTAATTTACTGCACTGAAAAAAGTTGGAAGTTACGGGTTTTTCTTTTTTTCTTTCCTTCATATCTCTTTTCTCCTTCCTTTTCCTACCTCACTTTTCCTGTCTTTATTTCCATTTGTATTTTACACTAAGATAAACTTCAATACAATCCTTTAAAAAAAAAAACATCTTAGGAAAACTATGGAAAGGAAGCCAAAATGTTGACAGCAACATCACCTGAAGCTTGGAGCATCTCTAGAGATCACGTAGGTATCTTTCCTAGCATCTGCTGCGTAAGATTCTTTTTAATTGGAGACATCAGGTATTGATGTACGAACAAGGGAATTGCAGGTTTTATTGGAAGACAGAAAAAAAAAAATCCAGACAAGACTAGAAAATACTTGCATTTCTCCTCATCTTCAGTAATGTATTCAGGCTGCAGAAGTCAAATTTTCCTGGGGCAGAATTTCTCAAATAAATCATGGGCGTAGCTATTTTTCTTTATTTATGGCAATTCTGCCCATGGTATTTGTGATCTCAATTTTAGCTCTACTTTGGTTAAAAAAAAAACAAAAAAAAAAAAAAAGCAGGAAAACAAAAAAAGCAGGGATTTGTTTGCAGCATTGCTGAAAACGGCTTGGATCATAACCTTTGAGAAACGCTAAGCCGCAATAAAAATGATAAGTGTGGCGATAAATCCTGCAGAATATAAAGCTCTTTGGAAAAAGAAGAGAAATTAATGCAGATTTATTATAATTTATTTTAGCAGGGGAAAAAAAAGGTCAACGGTTAGTGCTTGGGGAAGTGTTTGCGCCTGATCAGAATGACTGGGACAATAAAACATTTGCCTTGGAAAGAAAAATGCACAAATAAGGAGTATATTGGTGTCAGCTGAGGTAATAGTTAATATTTATGTGTCTGTAATTGGTTTTTTTTAAAAAACCCTTTCTTGTTTGTGTTATAAGTACAAAGATGGGATTGCAGTTGTGTTTTCTTTTTAAATTTGTATTTTGCATCCATTATGTGCTCTAGGCTCAACAATCATTTGTGTTTCACAGTAGTAACAAGTTTTTGCCGCTGTGTTTAAATTTCAATTGCCTCTCTAAGGTTTGAGACAGGATTGACTGTAGCAAAGTAGGTGTACAAATCTTTCTTTTTTCTTTCTTTCTTTCTTTCCTTCCTTCCTTTCACATTTGGCACAGCCATTACACAAATTTTGTGTGTCCTCCACAAAGCAGATAAAAAATGGATGTGAAATTTGCATTTTTAAATTCCTCTGCATTTCCGTGCAGCCATGGTGGCGCAGTGGTTAGAGTGCAGTACTGCAGGCTACTTCTGCTGACTGCCAATTGCCTGCAATTTGGCAGTTCGAATCTCACCAGGCTCAAGGTTGACTCAGCCTTCCATCCTTCTGAGGTGGGTAAAATGAGGACCCAGATTGTTGGGGGCAATGTGCTGACTCTGTAAACCGCTTAGAGAGGGCTGTAAAGCACTGTAAAGTGGTATATAAGTCTAAGAGCTATTGCTATTGCTATTTCAGTTAAAGTATATGCTCAAGGATTTAAGGGGATGTTTTCTGAAAGGGATTTTATTCAAGGACCCATTTTAGTCAATTTTCCAGGACAATTCCTTGTTTTCATGCCTGCTTTTAATTAAGCAATATTCCAGCCCACTTTTTTTCTCTGTCAAACACAAAACAAAAACAAAGTACCACTTTTGATCAATGACAGCAGAGGAGCACTAGTTAAAAATTCAAGCCATCATTGGCCACCCTAAAAACTTTGTGGAAGATCAGAAACTTCCAAATATTTCTTATCCATTGTAATGTTTAGCTGTACAGCGGAGAGGAAACTATTAGACCCATGACTGAAGGATCATTAAAGTAATTCTATATTTTAATGAAACATTGTTGGGCTGAAATTAAATTACATTTTTGTCCAGGCCTTGCTCATTGTTTTTTTGAGGACTATGCTACTTAGAAGAAGAAACGTGGTCTCTGGCTTAATAAAAATTAGGTACCCAGAATTTCCATTGCTTAGCAAGAGGATTGTTAAGTGAGTCTCATCCAATTTTACCCTTTTTGCCATGTGAATCATGAATCATAAGTGAATCATGTGGTTTTTAAGCAAATCCAGCTTCCCCCATTGACTCTGCTTGTTGGAAACTGGCTGGGAAGGTCACAAATAGCGATCACGTGACCCTGAGGTGCTGCAACCATCTTAAATACATGCCAGGATGCTGCAGTGGTCTTAAGTACGAGGACCAATGGTCAGTGCTGCTGTAACTTTGAACAGTCGCTAAACAAATAGTTTTTTAAGTTGAGGACTACCCTGTTTCCCCCAAAATAAGACATCCCCTGATAATAAGCCCAATCGGGCTTTTGAGTGCATGGCAATAAGGTCAAGTGCTTATTTCAGGGTTCAAAAAAATATAAGACAGGGTCTTATTTTCAGGGAAACACGGTATCTGTAGCCCTGAGGTTGCTTTGCATGGTGAGTCACGGTGTCTGATGTTAAGAAGCAGAAGTGGCTTCCTTTTAAGCCCCCTGGGACTCTGGTTTATCCTCTCCTCTTTTGAGAAGCGCCAAGCTACCATACATTGTAATGTCTCCTTTGGACGATTCCACAGATACCTCCTTAGATGTCAGCTCGGGGAAGGATGAGCAGATACCTGGCCCGTCGGGAACGGAGTTTATTGATGGCTCTGAACGGCCCTCCGGAAGGGATTTGGCTGAGTCTCCAGCTGGGGAAAGCTTGCAGTGGCAGACGACCAGCGAAGAGGAGGAGGAACTGCATTCTGCGCTTGATTCAAGAACACATAGGGCAGAGAAGAGGCAGTAACAGAGAAGATCAGCCAGACTACTCGAGATGAGAAAGCCCTACCCGTCTTGATGGGCTGCACTGGAAAGCTGGCTATTTTTCACAGCAGACAGATGGAGGCGTTTCTGGGAAGAACGTGTTTGTTTTTAGCTGTTTACTGGTTGTCGTGATTCCTGCCTCACTCTGGATTGACACCGCGTTTGGAATCAAATCGTGCCTTGGAAACTCTGGACTTTTCTTGCCTTGTGAGCTCTCTTCTGTGTGGATTTAAGTTTTGGTCTGGTGGATTTAAGTTTGTCTGGTGGAATTATTTCGTTTGAGCAACTTTCAAGTGCTCTGTGGACTAACCTTGGTCTGCTCGTGGCTGGATTTAATAGGAACAGTTCTGGGTTTTGGTGAAGGGAATTGCGGGGGAATATTAATAAACTCACTAAACTACAGTTACGCGTGTGAGGGAGTGAGCGAGCGGGACAGCACATACATTGATCCAAATGAAGTTCTCTCTTGAGAAACTAGACAGTGCGTTTATTAGTAAGCGGGGTTAAATGTATTATGTGAACCCTGCCGAGCTGACCTGTATCTGTCTAGGCAACCTGGGAGAGATGCAGGCATCACTGAGTCATGAACTTAGCATGAATTAAATTTTACCTTTCCCGTTGACCAATCTAGAGACTGTCTTCTTGGCAAGATCAAGCGTGCATCCCTATAGGCTTAATTAAAGTTTTAGTACTTAACTGAAACACTTTATTATTGAATTCTGCTGAACTGGCAGGGGACTCCAACCTCATTAAGGGAATCAAGATAAATTATTGAGGGACTTTCGCACTTTTAGAACAAAAACACGGTCTAGATTCAGCTTTGACTTAAAGACACCCTGTTCTTTTTGGTTGCAGAACATCCTGCCTACCTGAATGTGGTGTGTGACTGACAGAACCGCAGCTATCCCTGCAGTGATATTCCCAAGGACAATGGCAAGGAGGAAACCTTTTCATTAATTGGGAAATGGAAGACAGCTCTGTTGGGGGAGCTTTAATCTCATTACCCATCTTGATTTAATTAAATCTGGGAGGTGCTAGGCGAAACCCTGTAAGTTTCTTGTATTTAGAAATTAATTGTAACAATTTTCTTACGTGAATTACTTGAATCAGCCAAAGATACCCCTAAGGATCCTTTGATGTCTTTCCACAGGCAGATTTGTAACACCGGCTGCGTTCCACTGGGAGTTACTGTTAGTGCTTAAATTAGGAAGACAGAAATCATTTCCTTCTTTACTTACTATCCGTTTCAATAAGGTTTGCGTTAAGAGGACATCCTAAGAGAGGTTGTGCCCACAGTGGATGGGCAGCTACTCAAAACCTGGAGAAGGTCTGCATCAAGCAAACTGTTTTCTTCAATTCCGTATACAATGTTCAAATTGGCAATAATTTCATTGTCACAATGATTTTCTTAAAAATACCGGTAAGCAGGGGTGGGCTTCAAAATTTTTAGCAAGGGGTTCTCTGCCCGGTTGCTGGGTGGGCGTGGGCATGGTGAGCGTGGCCTAGTCGGCCTCCTGCACCATGGCGGAGGGGGCGTTTACGGCCTCCCCAGGTTCTGGAGGCCCTTTTCCCGAACTTCCGGTAGGCCTGTTTTTTGCCCTCCTGAGCCTCCGTGCGCGCCCTGCACTTACCTGCATCCAAAACGGGCCACGTGGGGACTTCTTGGAGGGGCGGGGTGGGGTGGGCGGGGCCAGCCAGGAGTGGGATTTGGGGGTTCTCCGAACTGCAGAGAATCTTAGCTAGAGGTTCTCCCGAACCCCTGCGAACCCCCAGTAGCCCACCCCTGCCAGTAAGGCATTACAAAGTTGATGGTACAAACAGAAGAGAATATTTGTAGCTCAGAGTTGCACTGTGGTGTCCTTGCTGTATTCTTGTTCATTTTCTTGTAGACATTTCATTACCCAACTAAGTAACAATATCCCAGCTCACGCAAACAGTAAACAGCGGCCTAATCAAGGAATCACTGAGAACACTCCTACCAACATTTACAGGACCAGCTACTTCTATATAAATAGAGAAAATCCCACTCCCGTAATAAGCACTGATGACGTTACTTAGTTGGGCAATGAAATGTCTGCAGGAAAACAACCAAGCTCAGAGACCACCAAGGGCCCAAGACTGATGTCTTCATTAAACTTCAAAAGGTGCCCAAATATGAACTTCTCGTACATCAATATAAGATACATGATTCACAAAGGGTTTGTTTTGAGTGGCGTATGGATGAGTCTTTGGAACCACGAAATCATATTTTCCATTAAAAACCAAGTGCCTGGCCTTTTTAGGAGAATTCTTTATGGTATTCTTTATCCTCCTTAGGATGTTAACACACTCAAAATGAGGCGGAAGCAGAATACAGTATCTGAAGATGGTTTTTATATCAGAGCAAGTGGGGAGCATTTTCATGTCAACACTTTCTTTAACTCCTTGAAATATAGGTCATTGTACTTTACTGCACTCCACCAAATCTCAATTACAACATTCTATGCCTAGACAAATCAACAATTAAGCATGGATGGAAAGAAAGCAAATTACTCCTAATAAGACTTGAAATACAGTGTAAAAAGCCCTGGTAGTAATGATGGTTTGAAGAACCACAGACACTGAAAATGGGTAGGAGTGCAGTGACCACAAGCACTTGGGTGTTCCTGGAAATTTTGGCTGGATTGAGAGTTTAATTGTTAATAACGCCTCCCCCTACTAAAGCTTTGATGAAAATGGATCAATCTACAGCTGATACTGAAGACCAAGAACTGAATGTCCCTCTATAATAGTCTTTCCCAACCGTGTCAACTTTAAGACATGTGGACTTCAACTCCCAGAATTCCCCGGCAGCCAGGGGAATTCTGGGAGTTGAAGTCTACACATTTTAAAATTTGCCAAGGTTGAGAAACACTGCTCTAAATAGTCCAGTCCTATTCTCAGTCCTTAACAAGGATAGGGAAGTGTAAAATGTCAAAAAGATTTCCAACTTACAAGGCCCACGAGTATACCAAACTGACATAATTCCCTAAAGACTAAATGGGAAGAGAAGACCCACAGAGACCCTTGGTGCATGGCAGGGGTAGGTTCTAACTTATCTCGCCGCCGGTTTGCTTTCTCCCGCGCCGTGTGGCTGCGCGCGCATTGCGCGCCGCATGGCCACACAGGTGCATTCGCAGTGACAAAAATTCGCAAAAAAATTCAAAAAAAAAAAAAAAGCCAAAAACAAGAGGGCAGCGCATACGCAGGGCCGGGAACTCGGCTGCTGAGCAAGCGCAGAAGAAAAAAAAAGAGCAACAAAATCGGCATAAAAAAAAAAAAAAAAAAAGCAAAAAATACCCCCCAAAAAAAATACAAAAAAAAAAAAATCAAAAAAAAAAAAAAAAGATGGCAGTGTCCACGGACCGGCACCAACAGAACCGGCTCTGTGATGTCACCAGCGGTTTGCAGAACCCACCTCTGGTGCATGGGATGTAGATGAGTAGGGGGTGGCATAAGGGATCCTTCCCCATCTTTCTGTCTTTTTTAAAAATCATAGAATATTGGGATAGAATTTATGAAATATTTGCTTTTCATGATCTCTGTTCTATGTATATAGCTTTCAAGTTGCCATATGGCCTCTGTCAACTAGTTTTTGATAACTTACATTATGGGACATGTAAAATGTTACAAAAGCGAACGTTCTTGAATTAAAAATTAAAAATGAGTAATTAAAAATGAGTAATTAAAAATTAAAAATGAGTAATTAAAAATTAAACACTTTCAACCAATCTAAAACAATTTCCCTTTAAAAAAAAAGAGCCATTTTTATAAACTAGCGCTTTCTGCTACTGCTGTAGCAAAGCTATGTGTTGTTTTGATGTCGAGCCAGTTTGTAAACATGGAATGTTTTGTTGTGAAAGACTTTAGTAAAATACATCGTATATGAGGACAGATTTCTTTTGATTTCCTCACAGAAGCGAGGGAACGGTGAAGGTTTGAGATCAGGATCATTTTCTCCAGGACCATCCATCGTCTGTAACAGAAAGTGCAAGGCTGTTTAACTATTTTGATACTGCTTTATTTTTATTTTATTTATTTGTATCCTGTTTTATTATTTTTACAAATAACTCGAAGTGTTGAATATATTTAACACACCTTCCTCGTCCTGTTTTCCTCACACCACCAACCCTACAAGGTGAGTTGGCCTGAGAGAGCTGACTTTTGTGTCTAAGGTGGGACTAGAACTCTCTGTCTCCTGGTGACTGGCCCACAATCACCCAGTGGGGTTTCATAGCTAAGGTGGAACTAACAATCTCCTAGCGATTGGCCCAAAGTCACCCAGCCAGCTTTCCTAAGGCGGGATTAGAACTCACCATCTTCTGGTGATTGGCCCAAAGTCACCCAGCTAGCTTTCATGGCTAAGGTGGGACTAGAATTCACTGTTTCTAGCTTTCTAGCTTGGTGTCTCCACCATTAGACCAAACTGGCTCGCTTAGATCAAGCAAGAAAACTAAAATAGCATACTATGTCAACCTTCCAACCCGCTGATTATTTATTAGTTTTATTATTTTGTTTATTAAACTTATATGCCACCCATCTCACTATCAAAGTGACTCTAACAGTCTTATGAGATCTCCGCTTTAGAGGAAGCACGCTACTGGATTGGTTTCCCACATCCATCCTGCAACAGTGCTCACCTGTTTTCTGAATTTCAAATGTGTCCACCAGGCCAAAAAGGTTGGGGACTCCAGATCTAATCGCTTTGTTTCCTGGTTCACAATAGATTTCATAATTTCATCCCAGGGACATGTAAAAGAGTAACTGAATTCTTGGGAGTTATTTAAATGCAATTTGGAAGACTGATGTTGGTGGAATCTAGTCGAGTCGGAGGAGAAAGAGGCTCTTTCCCGGAGCTTGGAATATTTGTTATGCAGGAAAAGGCAAAGGTGGACCCACCCCTAGCAGTTCACAGGGTATCGTATTTTTCGGACTATAACACACTTTTTTGTCTCCCAAAAGGGGGTGAAAATGTCTGTCTTACAGACTGAATATTGCCGAAGCTTTTTTCGGCCTTTTGCAGGGCTTTTTTCAGGGCTTTTTTCAGCCCATTTTTGAGGCTTTTTTCGGCCCGTTTTTGAGGCTTTTTTGGCCTGTTTTTTCTGAAAAAATGGGCCGAAAAAAGCCTCGAAAACGGGCCGAAAAAAGCCTCAAAAACAGGCCGAAAAAAGCTCCCAAAACGGGCTGAAAAAAGCCCCGAAAATGGGTTGAAAAAAGCCTCGAAAACGGGCAGAAAAAAGGCTGGAAAAGGGCCGAAAAAAGGCCAAAAATGGGGCACGCAGAGGCCAAAAACTTTTTTTTGTTGTTTTCCTCTTCTAAATTTAGGTGCGTCTTATAGTCCGAAAAATACAGTATATCTAATAGTTAAGTGCTTTAGTCTGGCAAGATTCCTGTCTGCAGATGAGCAACAATAAAGAAACTACCCTGATGTAACTCTCCATGTCTTTCTTGGTTCGTTGGGCCCGACAACTGGTTTTAAAAAAGACTTACATGGCCGTTGGCAATATCCAGAAGGTCACGCAACCGACAACCCCTGCTATGCCTTCTTTCATAACAAATGCTGTCCTCCAAGATCACAAAGTCGGTGCCAAAAGATCTGAGGATCCTTTGGACATCTTCAGGTGATCTTTTGGCATACACCTGATAAACCTGCAAATGAGTGAAAGAATTGGGTTGAATTGCTTTATTAATTCATTAAATGTGGGAATAAAGGATGAGTAAAGGAATGGAACAGGCAATACATACACAGAGATCAGTCACAATGATTAGTCACGATAGTCTTATGGGATCAGAGCATCGGTGCGGCATCAGTGGAGGGGGCAGGGTGGCATCAGCCAGGGTGGGACTTCAGTAGTGGGATTCAAATAATTTAACAACCAGTTTGCCCGGGGTCAGGTTGGCCGTCATGGGAAGCGTTGCCCATCCCCGTCCTTCAGCTCCACTGCACATACGGGACGAGCCTCCCGCGACGGCCAACCTGACCCTGGGTGAACCGGTTGTTAAATTACTCCCCCCTCCCGCTATCAAAGTGGATCCTGAGCGCTGCGCTGCAATGGAGAAACAAGCAACGGAGTGGCTGGCACGAGGGAAGGAGGAGGAGCAGGGAGAAGAAAGCGGCCCTCTCTCGCACCGGCCGCTCCGTTGCCAGTTTCTCCATTGCAGCACAGCGCCCAGGATCCACTTTGATAGCGGAGGGGTGGGTAATTTAACAACCGGTTTGCCTGAACCGCTGTAAACCGGCTGAATCCTACCACTGGTGGGACATTGGTACTATGTTGATGGCTGAGGGCAGGGTGTTGACTCTCCCTAACAGTCCCAATTTCTCATATGGTCCCTTGGGAAAATTAATTGCCCACCCCCGATCAATAGCCTTAATATCACTTGCTAGAAAAATACTGTTTAGGATCATCCCAATGCAGATTACATGGAAAAAAAACAATGCCAGATGTTCAGGGTGGCTTTAGAGAAGGCCGAGGAAGATGGGACATAATTGCTGATGCAGGCTGGATAATTGGAAAAAAAAGGCAAAGTATATATCTCTATCTCTATCTCTCTCTATCTCTCTATCCATCCATCCATCCATCCACCCACCCACCCACCTACCTACCTATCTATATGTCACTGTGTGCTTCATCGGTTTTAGAAAAAGCCTTTGATTGTGTTGACTCTGGATTTTAGGGGCCCAAATGTTTCTAACACCTTGGTGAACACACTAATGTTAATAAGTTTTATACAGGGGTAAAATCCAGCAGGTTCTGACAGGTTCTGGAGAACCAGTAGCGGAAATTTTTAGTAGTTCGGAGAACCGGCAAATACCACCTCTGGCTGGCTCCAGAGTGCAGTGGGAATGGAGATTTTGCAATATCCTTCCCCCAGGAGTGGGGAGGGAATGGGGATTTTGCAGTATCCTTCCCCTGCCATGCCCACGAAGCCACGCCCACAGAACCGGTAGGGAAAAATTTTGAATTTCACCCCTGGTTTTATATTATACAATTTGCCTTAATTGCAATGAAAGAAAGAAAGAAAGAAAGAAAGAAAGAAAGAAAGAAAGAAAAATAAAGAGCATGTTTGTGGTATTTGTTTGAGGGAGGAGGGAAAAAAAGGAACTGTTATCCACCATTGCTAAAAACAAGGACAACCCAAGAATGGGAGTAGCTGGAGAAAGTCAGATCCTCTTACCTGCTTTGTTCTTTCTCGCAGACTCTTGTCTTCATAGTGGGGGTGATTGGTTAAAATTCTTCCAGTGCAAAGCTTAACCCCTGCTAAGAGCTGCATACTTCCTGCAATCACTGCTTTCTTGGGAGTGTTGGACCTGAAGGAACATTGAGATTCACTTCAGAAGGGCACAGTGATAGGATTCTTCTCTTTGCTACTTTTACCAGCTTATGGTCCAGGAGCAGATAATGGTGTAATATTGCATTTTTGGTTCACTACTGCCTTCACCAGTACAACCTACAAAGGCTGCAATCATGAAGGAGACCAGAAATCAGCAGAATCCAGATGGTTGAGATCAACAGTTCTACACCTACTTCCCAAGTTGATTCAAGGAAATTCAGGTCACTAGATAGCTTACAGCAAAGGTTGGCAAGTTTTTCAGGCTAAAATCAAATGATTAAAAATAAATAAATCAGTGTTCACTTGCAGTGGTCAGATCTCAAGATGTCATCTCTACGACCATTAATTAAATTCAGTTAGTCTGGAAATCTATAGGGAAGCAGGAGCTAGACCTTCTTATATAAATGAATATGAATTTGAGGGACTGCCACAAAGAAGAGGGGGTCAACTTATTTTCCAAAAGCACCAGAAGGCAAGACAAGAAACAATGGATGGAAAATAATCAAGGAGAGGAGCAACCTGGAACTAAGGAGAAACTTCCTAACAGTGAGGACAATTAACCAGTGGAATAGCTTGCCACCAGAAGTTGTGGGTGCTCCATCACTGGGGGGTTTTAAGAAGAGATTGGACAGCCACTTGTCTGAAATGGTATAGGGCAGTGATGGCAAACATTTTTCTTCTTGCGTGCCAAAAATGGGAGTGCGCGCGCGCCACCACACAACCCTCCACGCGTGCCACACTGCGCATGCGTGCATCCCCTCACATGCGCCCCCCCCATTGGGCCGTTTTTCACCGTCAGGCTTCCCTGCAGCCTTCGGAGTGCGAAAAACCGCCCAATGGGCAAACGGAAAAACGGACTTCCGGTTTGCCCGTTGGGCCATTTTTCGCCCTCCGGAGGCTTCAGGGAAGCCTCCTGAAGTCTGGGGAAGGCGAAAACGGCCTTCCCCAAGGCCAAAAATCAGCTGGCCAGCGTGCGCATGCACACTGGAGCTGACATAGGGCAACGCCTTGCATGCCCTCAGATATGGCTCCGCGGGCCATAAATTCGCCATCACGGGTATAGGGTCTCCTGCTTGAGCAGAGGGTTGGAGTAGAAGACTTCCAATGTCCCTTCCAGCTCTATTCTGATTGAAATGAAAAGGGTTATCGTTTTGTCTCCATGTTTTTCCTTCCAGGGGGGGAAAAAAATGCACTTGAAAGACAGACATAGCGCCTGGCCATCTGTTTGACATTTCGTCTCATCAAAGCTTTTGCACATAGAAAAATAGACAGATGTCCTTCCAAAATCCTGTCTGACATGGGGTAATTCCCGAAGGGCAATCTTGCTAAATAACCAGGCACAGTAAAATGAAGTACACCTCTTTTATCGTCCGTGTATGTGCTGCCAGTCATCCTGCTAAACAGATGTTTCAAAGATACACCGTTCAACAACAACAACAACACCTCTGTTAAAGAAATTCTTTTCATTTCACTTTGGAACTTTTTGATGTATAAATTTTTCGAGTACGTTTTCCTGATTACATAGGAATATAGCCTGGAAATTTGCTATGAATAAACTACAAGTAGTCATTGATTTACAACTATTAGTTCAGTGGCTGTTTGAAGTCACAATGACACTGGAAAAAAAAGTGACTTACGACTGTTCCTCACACTTATAACTGTCGCAGCATCCCCACAATCAAGTGATCAAAATTCGGGCACTTGGCAACTGGGATGTAGCTAATGATGATTGCAGCATCCTGGGGTGGTGGATCACCATTTGAAACCTTCTCAGTCAATTTCTGACAAGGAAAGTCCAAGGGGGAAGCTGAATTTGTTTAATGATTGCATGGTTCATTTCACAGAATAACAGATTTGGAAGGGACCAGGGAGGTCTTCTAGTCCAACCCCCTGCTGAGGCAGGAAGCTCTATACCCGTGATGACGAACCTATGGCATGCGTGCCACAGGTGGCACGCAAAGCCCTTTCTGCGGGCACGTGAGCCGTCGCCCCAGCTCCACTGCGCATGTGCGCACCCTCCCACCGGCCAGCTGGTTTTCGGGTCTCTGCCGTGCATGCGTGGGGGGCACACATGGGGGGGTCATGCGCACACGAGGGGGGGGTTGCGTGTGCATGTG